>WEKW01017781.1:0-138426 GCA_013389905.1 Sula dactylatra | reverse complement strand
GTGTGAAGTGTGTGTACAGTGTGTCGTGTGGAGTGCGCGTCTGGGGGTGCGTGTGTGTACGGCGCATGTTTTGCATGTGCGGCGCGTGTGTGTACAGTGAGTGTGTGGGGGTGCGTGGGGGGGTAGTGGGTGTGTACAGTGTGGGTGTAGTGCGTGGGTGTACAGTGTGTGTGTGTAGTGTGTAGGGGTGTGTGCGTAATTCCCACTTAAGCTGTAGAAACTTGGAAATGCTCTCTACTACTTCTGTAATAACATGAGGCCCATTGTTAGGGGCGATTTCCTCTGGAATACCCAATCTAGGAATAATTTTTTTCAATAAAGTCCTAATTGTTTCTGTAGCTTTGTTGGTGTTGGTGTGTTGGCCAACCACAGAAAGTATTTACTAATACCAATCAATATTTATACTGATTTACATTTAGGTGACTCTGCCACCTCTTTTGGTGGGAGAACTGCTTGCAGAAGTCTCATAATTTCTGTTCCGTATACTATTGGAGCCCCTTGTGAGTTTAATAATCCTCTTTCTTTCCAAAGTGCTCAGTGTGCATGTACCACTCCAAATGCATATTTGGGATCAGTGCACGCAGTGTGTGGTGTGTGCACGCGCACAGTTTATGTCTGTGTGTAGTGTGCGTGTAGTTTATGTCTGTGTAGTGTGTATATAGTGTGTGTGGTTGTATGTGATACATATATAGATACACACTAACTCCTCTATCATGACATGGTGTGAAGGCTCAAGTCAGTGCTCTCAATTCCATATTTTGAGCAGATGTACTACCAGGCAGTGCTCTGATTTCCAGTGTTCGGGTCTTCGTTACCACCACGCATCCAGCTGTGCGTTTTCCTTCCAATGGATAGCTGCTACCATCAGTGCAAAGCTCCACTTCCGTGTCAGGCAGAGGCTCGTCCCATAAATCTGGTCTGCTGGGATACGCTTGTTCAGAGGTGGTGAGACAATCATGCTGTAAGTGATCCGACTCAGGAATTGGGAGCAAAGTGGTAGGATTTGAGGTGGAGGTTAGGGAAAGTGTGACATCGTCTTGTTCTCGTAGTACGGCTTGATATCTCAACTAAGCTATGAGGGGAAATCCAGTGAGGAGGTGGGGTACGTGGGTCGATAGCATGAATAGATATTATGTGGGCGCACTCATCCCTTTCAGAGTATATCGCAGTGTGAGGATTTTATTCTGTTTGGTGTAAATGTTGCTCTGTTTGGTGTGTTTGTCGAAGACGCCAGTTCTGTGTGGTAGGAAGCCAGCTATTTGCCTGGTTCTGGGATAAGGTGGGCTATACGTGCTTGTCCTCACCTTCCCTTGGCAGCCCTTTCTCAGCAACAGTGTCATTCCCGCTGGGCTCAATTTCGGAGCTGGGCTCTGGTGAAAGTGAGAGAGTGGGACGCTTGGGAGGCAGAGAATTTCTCTTTTTCTTCCTGTGCTCTGAAGAAAGTCACTGTTAGGTCAGAGCAAAGCACAGAGCCCCAGTGTTTAGTGGGTCTGTGAAGGGCTTACCAAGGGAAGCCGTATAGATCAGTACCCCATTACCGTCCTTGCTGTTTCTTTGTAGGAGACTTACGCGGCGGAGGTGTCTTGTTCCTGCACTCGAAGGAGACTGAGCATTTGGTTGTAATGCAAGAGAAGAGCCCCGGTGTTGGGGCGCCTGTGAAATAGGCATCCAAGGGAAGGTGAGGGCTTCCAAGAGGTTTCCTTTGCGGCCATTTCTTGGTTGGAGCCCTAGCAGGTGAGTGCAGATTCTGTTGCTGGGCTCAGGAGAGGGCGACGCGTGGTGGAGCAAGCACAGAGCCCCACTAGGAGTGCGGTTGTGACAGGGCTGGCAAGGAAGATGAGGACCAGCAATAGCTTGTAGGCCTGGTACCTTTGGAGTGGGAGCAAGCACTGGGTGGTTTCAGTTTCAGAGTTGGGCTTGTAATACAGCGAAGGGAGAGTGCAGGACCCCTGGGGGGGGCTAGGCAAACCCACAGAGCCTCGGTATTGATGCGGCTGCGGAAGGGCTGCCAAGGAAGGTGAGGACCAGCCGTAGCTTTTAGTTCTGGCACTTGCTGTGTGGGAGGAGTCGCTGGATGTTCTCAGTTTTGGAGGTGTTTCTAGGAGATCTCACTAGCAAGTATTACACCTTTATTAGGTGAGCTATGAGATAGACTTAGCATTATTAAATGAAGATAATTCTTTTTCCTGTTCTGCCTTTAGCTCAACAGCTGTTCCTTTAATTATGTGTGTGCTGCCAACCTTCCTTATCGAAATAGGATGCAGATATGATGGTCTCTAGCCTGGAATATAGATCTTGCTGGTATATCTGAAGAGTTTTTCACTGGAGGAATCAGCATTTCTAGTGTTCGTGGACCCCAGAAGAACATTCTAATTTTATGAGCCATATGTGGGTGAGGCTTTCAAATGAGGAGTTTTGTACCTTTTGCTGTGAAATTGACGTTGTTCCCACTTGGTCTGGAAAGGAAACTGATGTGTGGCTTGAGTGGAAGTGCTGATTATGGAAAGGAGCTAATACATTCAGGGAATGCTGTCCCGTGCACTGGGTCTCTGAAAGCAGCAATGTCAACTTCTCAGGTATGCTTGCAGCCTGTCCGGTAGAGGGCAAAGCGTTCCCTGGCAGAGCTGTTGGAGGGAAGCCTCTGACCTCCTGAGCCTGGCAGGTCTGCTGCTCGTTATGGAGATAATTATCTGTTTAGGAAAGTGTTCCATTTCTGTGAAAGCATTGCCATATTCAAGTGTAAGTTGATAGGTGAGAGGATTAAGACTGTGATTAGTGCTCCGAAAGTGCTGTGCATCCTAGTACTATGCTTCAGTGTCCAAGTGGTTCGTGGTTTTGCTCTATGGCGTAGAAATTATTCATACTCTGAAGAGGAGATAAAATGAGGACCGTAATATTTGGATGTCACTTTGTTGGGAAGGGTATTGGTGGTTCACTGGAACCTACTGGCCCTTGTGCAGGTGGACAGAGTATGGGTGTCTCGCCACTCCACTCTTCACTTCCGCATTGTCCTCTGGGTGTGGTGTCCCTGCAATGTCTCTGCTGGGGAACGCTTTACCTCTTCCGGACAGACTGCACACGCACTTGAGAAGCTGAAATTGCCCCTCGTAGACAGCCAGTGCAAGGGACAGCATTTACGTTTTATTCCCACAAGTTTTTCAGGACAGTGCATAAACTGCTTCTGTGCACTGATAATGCAGATGCCGTGAGCTGAAGGGACTACTTAGACGTTGATTTGGTCCAACTACTTGGGGTTGTGAACTCTTGTTTGGAGTTTGTGTGCTCTTTTGCATGTCGTAAAGGAAATGGGCATCAAGAGCATATCATTTTTCCAACTGGGTTGACTGATTACAGTAAGATAAGGTCATGCAAATCTCTTGGCTATTTAAGTGATGTTGCTGGGATCTTTCTGTACTGTCTCGCCCAAGGTGCTCAGTCTCATTTAACTGTGTTTGCCTTTATGTTGCCATGTATCTGTTTTCCTTAGTCCAAATCCTGCTTTTCAGGGCAAGTTCCTTTTTTGCGGCAGTACGTGTTGCCCTGGGTTTGGGTTGCCTCTTTTTGGTGTCGGCATGAAAGAAATCATTAGGGTTATCTTAATAGTGAAATGTGCAATTGGACTTTGTATGGCAGAGGTAGTTACTTTGGTTTTAAGCTGTGCTCTTTCCCTGTCAAATATCGTACCGTGTAATTCAGAAATACGTGCTTAAGAGCATACATCAGCTCATCATGTCCCTAGAAAAAGCATTCTCTTGGTACATTCAAAAGGTACCAAGGGCACAAACCCCTGTCAGAAGAGACTTCTGCAGTTAGACCAGGCAGAAGGGGTTAGTAAGACCAGAATGGCCACAGAAGTCAGACCTACCCTTTTGCTTTATTTCCAGGCACGTGTGTGATTAGATGCCTGTTCTACTAATGGGGGGCTCTTTTCACATGAAGTAATACCTGGCGAGTGTCAAGGTAGTACAATCTAGCTTCCCTAATTTGCTCCCGCCTCAGTAGGTGGGGTCTGTCAGGGCATTGCTGGCAGCTTCCTGGTGCTGCTTCTCCTCCTCAGGAAATGAGGGAGGGGGCATGGGCAGAAAGAGCCACTAGACTTTTAAATCGGGTACTGCCTCTGGGGGGGCCCTGCCTATGTGGCAGTGTCTTTTCCGGGGCTCGCTGCTGGGCCCCTCTGCCCCCATGCCCTTACCGACCGGCCCCATGCCCTGACGGTGGTCCAAGCCGTTTCCGCGGCTCCCGCCCCCCTTCTTCCACGCTGTGAACTTGAGGCAGGCGGTAAAACTCCCTGCTGCTCTTCTGGCCGCCTTTATACCCTCTGAGGGTTCCCCCTGCCCCTTTCCCAGGGGGCTGTGGGGGGGCGGTGGGCGGGGCCCGGGGTATATGAGCCACAGCCTCAGCGGCGGGAAGACCTTTTGCTCGTGGGCTTCTGTGGTGTCGGGGCTCTCTTGTTCCTTCGGGTGATGTCAGCTTTCAAGCTGTCTCGGCTCTTTGGGTAGGTGTGTTTTGACAATCGAGAGACTGTGGAGGTGTGTGTTTGAGGTAAGGGCGTCAGAGCTTGGTGATGGTTGGCGGCATCTATCCTAGCAAGTTCACTTGGGTCCTGCTTTTCTTTCTTTCTTATATGTGGTGGTGTTTTGGGTGTTTAGGGGGTTTAGTTTAGGAGAAAGAGGTGAAGAGACAGAAGAGATCATGCTTCAGGTGACACTGATTTGAATGATATCATAGGAACCTTGGACTTCTGGAGGGCAGACTTCAGCCTGTTTAGGAGCCTGGCTGACAGAGTCCCTTGGGAGGCAGTTCTGAAGGGCAAAGGAGTCCAGGAAGGCTGGATGTTCTTCAAGAAGGAAATCTTAAAGGCACAGGAGCAGGCTGTCCCAATGTGCCAGTGGGAAGGAAGACAAGCCTGGCTGAACAGAGAGCTTTGCCTGGAACTCAGGAAAAAACAGAGTTTGACCTTTGGAAGAAGGGGCAGGCAAGTCAGGAGGACTACAAGGATGTTGTGAGGTTATGCAGGGATAACGTTAGAAGCACCAAAGCTCAACTAGAACTTAATTTGGCTGCTGCCGTATAAGACAATAAAAAAAAGTTTCTATGAATACACTAATAACAAAAGGACAATCTCTATCCTTCATTGGATGTGGGGAAACATAGTAACAAAGGATGAGGAAAAGGCTGAGGTACTTAATGCCTTCTTTCTTCGGTCCTTAATGATAACGCCAGTTGTTCTTGTGGTACCCAGCCCCCTGAGCTGAAAGACAGGGACAGGGAGCAGAATGAAGCCCCCATAATCCAAGGGGAAATGGTTAGCGACCTGTTACACCACTTAGATGTACACAGGTCTGTGGGGCTAGATGGGATCCTCCCAAGGGTACTGAAGGAGCTGGTGGAAGTGCTCACCAAGCCACTTTCAATGATTTATCAGCAGTCCTGGCTAACGAGGGAGGTCCCAGTTGACTGGCGGTTAGCAAATGTGATGCCCAAGAAGGGCTAGAAAGAGAATCCAGTGAACTACAGGCCTGTAAGTATGATCTCAGTGATTGGGAAGGTTATGGAGCAGATCATCTTGAGTGTCATCACACAGCATGTACAGGACAACCAGGTGATCAGGCCCAGTCAGCAGGGGTTTATGAGAAGCAGGTTATGCTTGACTAACCGGATCTCCTCCTACGACAGTGTGACCTGCTTAGTGGATGTGGGCAAGACTGTGAATTTTGTCTACCTGGACTTTAGTAAAGCCTTTGATATAGTTGCCCACGGCATTCTTCTCCTGGAGAAACTGGCTGCTCCTAGCTTGCATGGGTGTATTCTTTGCTGGGTAAAAAACTGGCTGGATGGCCAGGCCCGAAGAGTTGTGGTGAATGGAGTTAAATGCAGTTGTCAGCCAGTCACAAGTGGTGTTCCCCACAGCTCAGTATTGGGGCCAGTTATGGTTAATAGCTTTATTGATGATCTGGACGAGGGGATTGAGTGCACCCTCAGTAAGTTTGCAGGTGACACCGAGTTGGGTGTGAGTGTTGATCTGCTTGAGGACAGAAAGGCTTTTCAGAGGGATCTGGACAGGTTGGATCGATGGGCCAAGGTCAATTGTATGAGATTAAGCAAGGCCAAGTGCCAGGTCCTGCACTTCAGTCACAACAACCCCATGCAACACTACAGGCTTGGGGAAGAGTGGCTGGAAAGCAGCCCAGGGGAAGAGGACCTGGGGGTGTTGGTCGACAGCTGGTTGAACATGAGCCAGCAGTGTGCCCAGGTGGCCACAAAGGCCAACAGCATCCTGGCCTGTATGAGGAATAGTGCGGCCAGCAGGACTAGGGAAGTGATTGTGTCCCTGGACTTGGCACTGGTGACGTTGCACCTCGAAAACTGTATTCAGTTTTGGGCCCCTCCCTAGAAGAAAGATGTATGGAGGTGCTGGAGTGTGTCCAGAGAAGGGCAATGAAGCTGGTGAAGGGTCTGGAGAACAAGTCCTGTAAGGAGCAGCGGAGGGAACTGGGGTTGTTTTGTATAGAGAAAAGGTGGCTCAGGGGAGATGTTATTGCTCTCTACAACTACCTGAAAGGAGGGTGTTGTAAGATGAGTGTCCATCTCTTTCCCCAAATAAAAAGAGGCAGGACAAGAGGAAATGGCCTCAAGTTGCGCCAGGGGAGGTTTAGATTGGATATTAAGAAAAATTTCTTCACTGAAGCTGTCTAGGGAAGTGATTGAGTCACCATGCCTGGAGGTATTTAAAAGATGTGTAGATGTGGTGCCTAGGGACATGGTTTAGTGGTGGACTTAGCCATGTTAGGTTTACGGTTGGACTCAATGATCTTAAAGGTCTTTTCTAACCTAAATGATTCTATGAATCTAAGAAGCTTCTGTGTCATTGAGCTACTGTACGTAAATATGTTTTGATCTTGTATTTCTGCATGTAAGGATTGTTCACTCTGCCATTCTCTTGCTTGGATCAGTAACTCTGGCTTTGGGAGGAGTCTCTTGGTTTGCAAGAGAACGGAGTCTAAATACATACCTTCTTTATGACCATCAGTTAGGAGACTTGGTAATAACCTGCTAATATGGCTAATTACATCCTGCTTTCTCATCTTATTCAGTCTTTCATTACGCTAGTATTTTACAAGCACATTAATCTGAGTTATATTATTTCTGGTGATAAAGAACCTTTAGTGAGTTTCAGTACAGTAATGACAGCCAGAGGATTAAGTAAATGAAGAGACATTGCTAAGATAGCCAATGAGCTTCCCCTTTGTTTTAGTAATAGTGCTTTTTGCTTAGTTCTACATAAAGGATGCAGTAAAAATACTTTCTGCACAGTGTTTTCTGAATTATATCTTGCTATTAAATTTCAATGGAATGAATAAAGCCTACCACAATGAAAAGCAGCTTTCTTTCATTGCAAGTGGCTAAGTGAACTGTAAGTAGTTGCCAGACAACTGGAGACCTACACAGCAGTTCTTAAAAAATATTTGTGTACACCCAGAAGCATAGCATGCAACTAGGGAGAGAGGAGTTCTGAGGGAAGAAGAGGTAAAAGTTGAACAGGACAGGTGTCCTGTTTTAACCCCAGCCAGCAACTAAGAAGCACACAGCTGCTTGCTCATTCCCCACCCCCCAGTGGGATGGGGGAGAGAATCAGAAGGGTAAAAGTGAGAACCCATGGGTTGAGATAAAGATACTTCAATAGGTAAAGTAACAGCCATGCGCACAAGCAAAACAAGACAAGGAATTCATTCACTGCTTCCCATCAGCAGGCAGGTGTTCAGCCATCTCCAGTAAATCTGGGCTCCATAATGCATAATGGTTACTTGGGAAGGCAAACACCATCACTCTGAACATCTCCCCCTTCTCTTTTCTCCCCCCAGATTTCATTGCTGAGCATGACATCCCATGGTATGGCATATTCCTTTGATCAGTTGGGGTCAGCTGTCCTGGCTGTGTCACCTCCCAGCTTCTTGGGCACCTGGCAACTGAAGAGAAGCTGAAAAAGTCCTTGACTAGTGTAAGCACTACTTAGCAACAACTAAAACATCAGTGTGTTACCAACATTATCCTCATACTCAATCCAAAACACTGCACTATACCAGCTACTAGGAAGAAAATTAACTATCCCAGCTGAAACCAGGACAACAGGATGCCTCTAAAAATGAGATGTGATTCCAGCATATCTGGGCCATGCTCTGTTTCTGGAATTGTCATTATGACTATTTGAAGGTGATTCAGCGATGCTTCCTGCCTTCCCTTTGGTGTCTCATGTTGTGTAACTTGCCTAAAGAGCAAATTTTATTCCTAGCACTTGAAGCACTAAAAGGTGGTAGACATGAATAGGAAAAATTTTTTTTGCTTCTTTACTTTCAAACATGAGAAAAAAGCATGAGGTCTTGATACTCTAAGCTGATCATTCTGCAGGCGTGTCCTTTTTATAGTAAAACTATAATTTTGCTTTTCTTTGGTTTTGATTTTTTTGAGTCTCTACACTGATATATCTGACTACTGGAATGCCTAAGAGATTGAGGGGTTTTGCAGTTAATGTAAATGCTTGAACTCTTACCCCTGTGAAAGCTGAAAGCTAAAATGGGAGAATTCCTAAAAGTATTTAAAATAAGAGAAGGCCTTGCTTGACTAATTTCTCTTGCCTTTTAGCAAATTCTGAGATCATGCTAACTTGCTAATGTAACATTTTTGCTGTGTATCAGGAACAAATACCTATCAACATGAGAAATTCAGTGGCTTGTTACTTATGAGAGTGAATCTTGGTTATAACACAGTGCCTTCTTAACACTGAGAGTGAATGACATGGGACTGGAAATGTGTAATTTAGCTTAGATTATTTTAAATGTATTGAGAAATAGTTTGTGAATGGACTTTCTGAATGACTTGGAAGAAATTAAATGCTATCCTGATTAAAAAATGGAAGACTGAAAATTAGCTTACATGATGCATCTTCAGCTGTGTTTCTTCTGGGATATGATTCAAAGCCCCCCGAGATCAGCAGTTTCTTGTCATTGATTTCAAATGACATTTATTTTAGATGCTTCATTGTGATTTTTTTAATGCACCGGTTAAGAGTGGTGCATGAAATTATATCTTTGATAGTTGCAAGTCACTGCTAGTCCCTATCATTTATTGTGCAAATATAAAGAAAAGAAATAGGCTATGTCTTAGTTGAGTAAAATCTTGAAGCAGATATTTCTTAAGATCCTTCTCAGACTCTATTTCTGTACTTGGTTGAGCTAGACTTGAGCATGTGCTTAATTTTGCTGAACTGAGGTAAAATTAATTCTCTGCCAACTGAATGATTTCTTCATGTTAAGAGGAATCTCTTATTTTGGTATTTCGGTTAAACTTTCTAGGATAGAACTCTGAACCAGTTGTATTGTGGACTTACTGTATGGTATCTTCCCACAACTGAACATTTCTGCTCTTAGGTAGCTAATACCATATGTGACAAAAAGATACTGATAGTTCATAACAGCTTTGATAGACTACAGCAAACTTAAATGTACTGATGTTGGCCACTCAGAAGTTAGCTAGAGCAATATGACCTATTGGTCATAGGAAATCTTTTTCTTTAAGCTTCATAAATGTTTATGGCTATTTGAATTTATCTGTGATTCTGGCTGTTCTGTTTATCATGTAATACTGAGAATGTGTGCTTGCTCAGGAAAGCAGTGGTCTCTTAGCCCATGGAATGGGTTCATCTCAAATACAGAATGTTTTGATAATCCTAACACAGGGGTTTTTCTTTTAGGAACAAGAGGTAGAATGGTTTATTACAATGGGACCCTGCAAACTTATACTGTCTCATCAGGTCAGTGATACTCTTCTGGTATAAATGTAGACCCCAAAAATTCTAGTAATGGGTAGATGTTTGCTTTACTTTCTGTTACATTGTTGAAACTTTGACAGGAAGTGGTGTGCAGGTGTTTTGATTTCTAACAGCACATTTCTAAAGAAGACCTGTTGGAAGATGGGTCCTTAACATGTTGCATGTTAAGTTGGGATGTAGAGGCTATGTTCTGTACAGTGTGGTGAAACCACTCCATCAGATTTTATGATGACTTGTTGGTAGGGTGGTTATTCCCAGAAAAGGTGAACTTCTGGGAACTTATTTCCCACTTCTTACCATTTCTTCAGCCAACACTGAACAGAACTTCAATGAAGATTGGACTTTGATATCAACCTTAACTCAGTTGCAGTATTGCTGTAAATGTTGATTATCCGAGAAGTCAATATGGGTCTCAATCTGGAACCGCTACCTATTTGTATCCAATCTTTTGGCACAGTGGTCATCTGAAGTCCCTAGTGTTTTGTGCCCAGCTAGTAATCCTGCAATGCCTGTTGGCTGAACCACAAGACCAATTTCAAGCAATACATACCTTTATTGAAAAAAAATACTTAAGTGTAAAATGCAGAAGTATTTATAGATTGCTTGCATTTTTTTGAACAGTAGCCAGACTGGAGTGAATTTGACAAAACAATGTGAAACAAAGTGATATAGCCACTAATTAAAATGGCAGAGTTACAGACATGATGAACAAGGGGAGAAGTGGGCACACTCTTATTAGCTTGCTGGAGCTTAAATTAGTTTATTGGTATAAAACAATCTGTCTTGTCCTGATTATGGCCCCATTACTATGGTTTCTGAGTGGCTCATGTTAACATGCATCTTTAAAACACACTGGTGAAGTAAGAAAATACTATAATCCATTTATTATTGAGCTGAGAAATGGGAGGAAATGACCAAGCCAAGATCAGAAAGGAAGTTTGTACAGGTTACCATCTTAATGTGTTTGGGAGACAAAAGGTTTTGGTTTGTTTTGGTGCATGCATTTAGTTATGTTAGCAAGCTTTCTTTTCAAATGGTAATTTTCAGATGCTGCTGCTGTCTTAATTTCAGATCACCTTTGTAATATGTTGTGTTTGTGTGTGAGTTGAAGCTGTAGAAACAGAAGCCTGAACTGAACCAAGTGAATCCTAAGAGTGACTGTTTAGGTGTGGGTTAATCAGGACATCACTAGAAGTAGAATATATCGCTAGCAAACAGTTACTCTGAAAAATTTCAGTGTGACATTAGAGACAGTTAGAAAACCAGTATGAGATTCTTCAAGTGTGGTGTTCTGATCTAATGGAAGTAGTAGTTCTTATGTCAAAGAAGGCTAAAACTGTATATATCAACATTGTTTATTATCTGTACAACACAAACTTAAAGGCTGTGATTGCACACCTTGGAGGCAGTTAATTGGAATGAAGAGTAACTTGCTAGGTGGCATATGAGATAAATTGAAACAGTTTTCTCAAGGATTTTAAACAGAAGATGAATATTAGCTGATAACTAGCTTATAAATTTTGGTTTTATAATTGGTATATAAGTTTCAGTTTGAGAACTGGAGTGGGTGTTTCTTCAAAAGGCTGAGAGAGAAAAGCAAATAACAATGGCCACTGCTATCTGATTTAGTCAGACTCCCTTCCTGCTACAGCCACATCTAGGCCATACATGAGGCAACATTTTTGTAGAACAAAAGGATTTTGCCTTGGGCAGATTCATCCTGGGTTTACTCTGAATGAACTTGATAGCATCCCATGGAAGACTGAAGAGTGTGATGGCAGAGGGATCCTGCTCATAGGGCTATGGTCATTCCAGGTGCAGCTGCATTCATGCTGGCATACCAAGAGGAAGGGGCTGCAGCCAGGAGGCTTGCAAGCCTGTTGTGCAGATTAGCAGCCACAGGCAGGTTTGTTTAGCACATGTGTCAGCTGGGGGCTGTTGTCTAGTCTCACTTGTTGTTTTGTTTTGGTTTTTTTTCCCAACCATGTTGATTAGAAACTTGCCTTGAATTTCCACAGAAAAGCATCAGCTTAATTCTGTAGTGCCTAGGATGTCTATTTTGTATTGCAAGACTGAAGAAGTAATTGAGTTGTCATTAATGCAGTGTGTCCCAGTGCTGTTGGAAAAGGGCAGTGTTTATCACACAGGTAGAAAGGAGTGAAGTTTTGATATAAATACTGTGTTGTTGTTTGGAGAAATGTAAGGTAGGAAAAGTTTAGCTCAGAAAATGTCACTGAAGCTCCTGTAGGCTGGTCACCTTTCAGAAATAGATGAAGGAACTTGTAACAGTTAATTTTATGGTTAAAGACTATTGTTCAAGAGTCTAGCTGCTGAGTGTGGATCTTGTTGTGAAGGAAAACCCACTTGCATGCAGTTATAGCATATGGAAAAAGGCTTACAATATACTACTCAGAATAGGAACTAAGTCTTATAATCTGCCAGGTGGTTTATGATAGTGGTAACACTTGGCTTATCAGCAGGTAGGTAGCATTACTAAGAACATGAAGGCTGCCATTTAAAAGAAAAAAAAAAAGGAGGAAGCTCCTGAAGGTAACCATACAAAAAACTACCTATGTCTAAACACAGTTCTACGTTAAAAGTAAAAGGCAAGCTGTTTTATAACATATCATTTAAGCCAAGAGTTGTTTTGAAGTAGAGGAACAACAAAATGAAGGTGTTAATCATAGAATCGTAGAGTGTCCTGAGTTGGAAGGGACCGACAAGGATTGAGTCCAACTCCTGTCCCTGGGCCAGACAACCCCAAAATTCACACTATGTGTCTGAGGGTGTTGTCCAAGTGCTTCTTGAATGTCATCAGGCTTGGTGCCATGACTACCTCCCTGGGGAGCCTGTTCCAGTGCTCCACCACCCTTTGGGTGAAGAACCTTTTCCTAATATCGAACCTAAACCTCCCTTGGCCCATCTTCCTGCCATTCCCTTGGGTCCTATCATTGGTCGCCGGAGAGAAGAGATCAGCTCCTGCCCTTCCTCCTCCCCCTGTGAGGAAGCTGTAGACTGTGATGAGGTCTCCCCTCAGTCTCCCCTTCTCTAGGCTGAACAAACCAAGTGACTTTAGCTGCTCCTTGTATGGTTTCTTCTCTAAACCCTTAACCAACTTTGTGGCCTTCCTCTGGACACTCTCGTAGTAGCTTTATATCCTTAAGGTACTGTGGCACCCAAAACTCTACACAGTACTCGAGGTGAGGCCTCACCAGTGCAGAGTAGAGCGGGAACTTGTCTGTTTGATCAAAAAATTGGCTGTTTGATCAGAGTAATTAAGTGAAGAGGTAGACATCAAAGAAGATATAAAGGGAAAGAAACAGGAAGAGTAACTCAAATGAGAAAGTTCCAAATTTTCATCTCAGAATGAAGATGGAGTTCCACAGAAGTACTGTATCAAGAACTCTTCTGTTAGTGCAGAGTAGGGGGAAATGTGTTAAGAGGAAATAGGCAGCCAAGGCAGGTGGATCAACTGCTTGCAGAAACAGGGCTCTCCCCAGGTATCAAGCAATTCATTGGTCTCTTCTCCCTCCCACAGGGGAAAAAAAAACCCAAACCAAAACTTACAAAGGACACAAGTCACCACATGATTTCTCAGGGGCTTGAAAGAAAAAGATTTTGTGATGAGAGGTAACCCCATGTGCATCCTGAGCCTGAAGAATCACAGGGTATCACTCACTGAGTAGACGCTCTTCAGTTCACCCATAGCAGTTCCAGTTAGCAGTTGTCAAGCCTCTGTTTCCAGCCAATGCTCTCTCTAAGGAAACAGTCCTGGAGTGAAAAACAGCCAGGTGAAGAGGTGAGCGGAATGAAACTATTTTACGTACAGGCATGCAAAATTCATGGGTTCTGTAGTCATGTACTTGACAGATAAAATTTAGCGATACATCCTGAATACACTATTTAGAAGTTCTCTCAGAAAATCTTTCATCTCTTCAGTAAACCCCTTTTCTGTGTCCAGATATACGGAGGAAAAAGTTGGCCAGAATTCTTCTATTTGAGCAGAAGATAATTTTCAAGCCCAGGGGTGGCCACAGGGGTTGGAAAAGGCAGTTTAGTATGAGAATGAGGAAGAAGGCAGGGAAAGTGAACATGGGAAAAGTGCAAACTTTTGTGATGTCTAAGACTTAATTTTTTTCATTTTTGGACCAAAAGAGTAAGTTGAAATTAGTCTGTGTTTGTAGATTATGTGCATTATATTTGCTATACGATATCCCCCTGGGGAGGGGTGAAGGAGAAAAATGCATGGACTTCGCGTGCCGTGGAGCACCTATCATGTCTCTTTTGACATGGGTTATTTATATATCGGCAACAGTAGTGTGATCAGGTTCACTTGAAATGCTAGCCATTGATTTGTGTGGACTCTTAAGGTATTTAAGAGGTTTGCCTTCCCTAACAAGCACTTGTGTTGCTTATACCTGTGTTCAGTTAAGTCATGGTTGCTTTTGTGTTGATAAACCTTGCAGTATAGTTCATCTTAGTGCTCTGTAGTTTGGTAAATGTGACCTCAGAGGATTGTCTGCTGTCTGTGATGAACTGTTACAATTAATATCATGATATTCAGCAGCTGAGCCTTTGGGTGATAGACAGCATGGAATCTGAATGCTGCAGTTCTTATTCAACTCCTGTTGGCTTGAGTTTTCAAAGTTGGCAGGAGGGAAGAGTTTTCTATCCCTGTTTTCCCCTTGAATGTCTTTTTCAGGAGAAAGCTCTAGGAGTGAATGATAAAGCTGAGCTCTCAGCACCTGGTCCTGTCACAGCTCTTAAGTTCCTTTTTTCCTCCTTTCTTTGCATTTATGTGCTGGGGAGCAAGAAGGAGGGATATATTACCAATTTTTGCTTCCAGAAAGCTGCTTTTTACTTTACCTTATTTTTACTGTAATTACTGGTACTTCTTTGAAAGGGACTTCTGATCCTCAGCTTTAATAATACTAATAAGGCTAATTGCTGCTGATGATGATGAATAGTGATATTAGGAGCTGTAACTTCATTACAGACAACATTTTGGTCCTTGTTATCAGTGAAGCCAGGAACTGTAATCTGTATCCTCGCATGTAGCCCTGAAGCTAATATGTATTTTCATAATATGTAATTTATTTCAGGACTCAATACAGTTTTTTTCTAAAAATGATTGTGATGACAATATAAGACAGCTTAGAGGAAAGGGCCATCTTATCCAGTTCTAGATAAAAATTGTCAGGCTTTAATGCTGAGACAAAACACGAACATAATTGAATGTTTCTAAAAATTGTCTACTGTGGATATTACATCTCTTGGTTTTTTAGTGAAAACAGTCCTGCACGATAGAGCAATTCATAATTCTGAGCTATTTTAGGCCTCTGCTTCCTGTGAACTCTTCTAGAGTTCATTAAAATTAATAGTTTTTTTAAGATTTCCCTAAGAAAAATGGGGACCATGCTTAGTTTAAGTAAACTATTCAATGCTCGAGCAAAAACCTGCTACAAGAGAAGTTCATAGGTCTGTGGCCGGAGTGTTACAAAATGTTAAGCTCTTTTTAGAAAGTTCCTGGTATGTGCTGCAGAAGTTTATCTTTTGTGATCAGGCCATAATTATAATTTAATTCAGCCTTGCTTGTTTTGAAAATACACAGAGGGAAGCCTATTTTTTTTCTTGTTATAGTAGCTTGAGTTCTTTAATATTAATTCTTTGTCAACATTGTTTTCCTGAGACAGCTTAAAATTCCTTTTGGAATTGAAATTCTCGTTTCAACCCTACACCTCTATGCTCTGAATTGATACCTTTCTGTAGCATTGAAAACAGAAATTTAAGCCCAGCTGTGCCAGTCAAGTATAAACACATTAAAGGTGTGGCTTGCCTCTGTTGTGTTTTGATGGAGGCACAAATGGCATATTATCATTATGGGTGGGAGGTGCCTTCGCTCTTGCAATAGGCCAGAGGAATGAAGGGGGCTGTAAACCCAGGTAGGACAGGTCTGGCATTCAAAAGCTGTCTGGACACAGTCCTGGACAACTGGCTCAAGGTAGCATTTCATGAGTAGGGGGTTGGACAAGATGACTTCCTGAGGTCCCTTCCAACCTCAGCCATTCTGTGTTTCTGTAGCATACCAAAATCTTCTATGTGAACAGGTGGCATCTGAAAACAGGAGAGGGAGAGCTCAGGAAGCATTTTGGAAGGAAGTACCAGCTTCTCAGGATTTCTCTTGCAGACCAGGAATGCATGTGCTGCAAAGTGACCAGTGATGCTATCATGCAGTCCTTACACCAGCTCATCCAGTTGGGCCATCTGTGGCTCCATTCTTGGGTGTGAGCTGTTCACGTGACTGCACAGACTTGGGGATGTTCTGGAGCACCAGGCTGCTCAGGCATCTGCCACAGTACAGTTAGGAACCGGGCTGGTATTGAGGTCTGCCTCATAGGAAGGCTACACTGCTGAGAATACACAAAAAAGATTGAGACCCTTTCCACTCAGACCTTTGGGGTAGTTTTTTGCACTGTGGTGTCTACTTAGCCACAAGGACTCTGTAACAATAGTGGAACTGCAGCAATTTGGTATTTTCTATTACTACCTCCTTTTGCATTTCATTATAGAAAATATATGACCTGCTTTACTTTGTGCATTGAAGTTTAACCAGTAATAGTGTGTGGTACGTTTTCACTAACCACCTGTATTGATGTCTGAGAGGTAATGTGGCTTCTATGATGACAGCAGTTCTATGTTCAACTGAGGTGATTCTCCTTTGGGATCCTTATGGGAGCAGGATGCATTGTGTGTTCGTGTATATATATGTCTATACATGTCTGTATATAGGACTGCAGTATTGCTGGCTCTAACATGAACAGCCCTTACTGCTACAGAGATTTTTTTTTCTGGTGTGAAGATAGCTATGTTCGCTGAAATCAACAAGAAATTGATTTTGAACATCATTGAGATGTTAATTAATACTCACAGCTTAAGATCATCTTATGCAGATTTTATAAGTTCTCTGGCATCACTGAAAAGGAAAAGGCTTCTTAGCTCTGTGTTTAGATCCCCACGGATCCATGAATAAGGAGATGAAATTAGTGAACATCCTTTTAGTCTTCATTAATTGTTATCCTGATTGTTCATGTTGTGTACAAGATGACCCTGTTTTTAAGATGTGGCAGAGAGAGTTTAGCCTCTCTTGTAGCAGGTCGCCACAGTTTTCCTAGTTGTAAGATTTGTGCATGGAGGAAAAAAAACAGGGCACTGATAACACACAAGATGCAAATGGGGCCAACCTAGTGGGGTGCACTGCATTGTCTGCAGAGTGTCTGGCTTGCTGACTTTGTGGATTTGAACTGTGGCATTGATTCTGCCCCCCCCCCGTGTGATTTTTCTTCAGCTACTTCAAGTGCAGTAACAATTACATAGTATGTTTTTAATGCCATTATGAACAAAAGCAGACCTAATTGCATGGCCAAAAAGGGCTTGGCATGAAATTACTGATGAGAAATAATATCTGTTGGCTCAGAACTGATGGTTCTTTTGGGCTTTGTTGAGAGGAAAAGGGCAACATGTGCTTCATGCCACACTCGAACACAGTGGCTTCTGAAATATGACAAAGGAGAAGGAGATTTCCTTCTCCCTTTCTTGCAATAAAACTACGTACTTAACATCCTTTTCTCTTGTATTCCAAAACTGGCCTAAATGAAGGAACTGAGGCAGAGGTCTACTTCTTCATGCTTGTAGCTCCATAGAAGTGGTTCACACCTGACGGAGAAATAGTGGTGCCTCCTACACCTCTACCATCACATGTAGACAAATGTCCGTGCCTAGACCTATATAAAGATATGAATTCTGACAACTTTGCAAAACATGCTTGGGACGGTGATGCTTTTCCCTCTGAGCAGTGAAGTGCCACATGGATTCACCATGGATTCCTGGTACTGTTCAGTGCTTCTTGCAGTACAGGCAATAATGTCTTCACAATTGCGAATTTATGAACTGTACTTTCTTCCTTTGCTTAGCTAATTAAAAAAGTTAAAAACTGCCTACAGTTGCGGACGGCAACCAGACTATTAGCTGCCAGACGGCTTACTCAATTACCAAGCTGTGGCTATGTGTAGCAAGGGATGCAACATTCAAATACATAGACAATGTTTTTTCACTAACAAGATGCAGAGGAGATCTTAATTCTGTTTAAGAATTTGATTTTCTGTGCTGTCTTCCTGATGCAGTTAGGCCCAGGTGACTACTGCCTCCTAGAAAATGAGAATAGATGCAAATGGCTCTGGACTCAGTTGTCTAGGCTAGGATGACAAATCTCATTTGCTGATATTATTTCAAGTCCAGTCCTGATGCATTTGGCTATTTCAGTTTTTGTTTTCATACTAGTGGAGCTGTGGAATCCTGGGTGCCCTGAAAGGGCTTTTCACTTAGAAGAATGTGTGGAAACTATTTCATTGACTTGCATGTCACTGACATCCAGTAAGCTGGCCTTCAATGAGCATTGCTCCAGTCTAGTGACTGTTCAGCTTTAACTCTAACTGCAAGTAAATACAGGATTTAATGTGTGGATAATTTTGAGATGGGAGACGTAGCACTTCACCATTTGCAATGGCTTTTTTCATGAAAGCCAGTGTTGGCCTGCTGAGCCAAGGATACATCTTCATTACTTACTCTAGGTGGAGACACTAGGAGAAGCCTTGATTGCTTTCCAAAGACTAGGATTTCTCTCAGTGCTTTCTTTTGAGCTTGCTTTTAGTATAGCTATCTTAAAAGGGCTGAGACTCATCCCACTTCCCTGGGGTATTTCAGTTAGGAGCAGAGCTGCCCAAGATACAGTGCGCTCATGAGTTAATGCCAAAGGACTGAACTGAGAAATTGAGACTCTCTTACACTAGGCAATGACAGAGGAATGTTTCATGGGGAGAAGGACCTTGTTACCTAGGTAAATGCAGCAATATTATTTAGATGCTTAAGCCTAGATTTAGGACAGCTTTTTCTCTGGAGGAGGAGTTGGGTTGGAACGACCTACTCCTGCTTGAATTTCTTGGCCCTTGTATTTATCATATTGGAATATAATTTGCCAAACAGTAACCCAAGGTCTTGGTATTGGTGTGGTGCCATGCTCTAGACTGTCTGAACTTTACTTTTCCATCCTTAGCAGCTCATCTGTTCTTTCCACAGTGCTTTACAACTGATGCTCTATAAGCTGTTAGGCAATTGTGAAAAAGAAATTTATTGTTGGAATTGATAAAGCACTGTTCTTGCTGCTTTGAATTTTTTTCAACTTCTGATAATATCAAGAATCAATTCAGCTTGGAATCTGCAAAGAGCTTGTATGACTATGGATAACTTGTTTTAGCTGACTTTTTGCTTCTACCTTCTGTTTTGTTCCTTTGGGGCAGATGATGATGGCTTAACTAGGAACCACAGTAATACCAAGCATCCAATGACATTCAACTTGTAGAAACAACCAGAAAGAGTAATGACAGAAAAACTCAGTTTCAATTCACCCTAAGTACAGTTAGAAGCTTCATTATGATTAAAAGTGACTGCAGGTCATACTATCACAGTGTGCTTGAGGTCTGCTACAGCCATTTTATATGGCAGTTAAGAAATACCATGGAATGAGTTTAGAACATTGGAGACTTGGTTGTGATTTGCCTCGAGTGCATTTTGTAATATCTTTTCCTTTCCTGCACCTTCCTGGCAGTAATGCATTGTGACAATGCTGCAATGTGTTCTTTGTGGTGCTGCTTTTAGGAATGCATGGAGTTGCTTTTTAATTTGTGTCCTGATGAAAGGTGCCAGATAGGTAGTTCTGGAAAGAGAAGTTGCTTTTTAAGTAGGGGAAATTCCCTGTCTATCCCAAAGGCAGCCTAGACAGACATTTGAGAGCTACCCCCAAGTTGTTCTACACATGCCCTCATTTTCTTCCTTTCTCTCCTGCCTTTCCTTCATCAGCAGTTGCTTGGGTCCTGCGCTGTCACTCAGGAGGTTCTGGTTTTTGTGTGTATAAATTTTTTTTAATACCTGTTCCTATTTTCCACAATAGTCATTGTCCCTCTGCCTGCCTCTCTATGGTGGAGTTTCATGTTGTCTTCCATCTGTAATGGCACACGACCTTTTTGAGCACGCTGCATTGGAGATTTCATCCAGCATTGTAGTGTGCTGGACACTTGAGACCAGAGGTGGATCTGTATGCCTGACGGTGTGACCTGTCTGCTCCTGCCAAACCGATGCTCAGCTCTGAGTCTTGCTGGACAGAGGCAGGTGCCACCTGCTACAGCTGCTCAAGGTGACTTGGCATTGATGTGGAAGACTTTAGACACATATTGGACTGTCTCCAATTAATGCTAGTGTCTTTGTGAATACTTATCTTCTGGGATCTGGTCTAGGATTACAAAGCTCACCCTGTACAGCATGCCAGAGAGACAGCAGATAATAATGCTTTCTATGCCCTTCTAATCTGCTGTGAATTTGGACCAGTGACCTAGAAAGGATGGGCTCTGTGATGCTTTGCCAGGTGTCTGTGGTCTCCCAGTCTACCCACAATCGCACTTATATTGCTGTGAAGAAAGTCTCATTGTAAATTTTAATTTGAAGAGGTTACATGGGTTTCACAATGGGTAATATCTGATACAGCGTTAGCAGCCTGAGAGGGCGAGGGTTTAGACTGCTTTGAAACTAGCAAGCTTTGGAAGCATCCCATCTGTGTGTCTGCATAGCTCTAACCTTCCCAATTACAGCTTAGTTTCTAGTATATACACAAGCTGCATTAGACAGCCTGGGGACTCTCCAAGCTAAAGCTATTTGATGGCAGTGATCATTGCAGGCCGCTTTCTTCCTTTCTTCCTTCCAGTTTATCCCTCAACTTTCCTCTGGGGCTTAAAGCAGAGCTGGCAAGCTTTGGAGAGGCTGGAACAGTGGCAGGTTCTCCTTGCAGCACAACCTGCTGCAGTTGGCATGAAACTGGAGATAGTTGTTGCTCTAGTATGACTGCAAGGTCATGTTACTACTTTGGTTCATTTGTACTGTATCAGCCCTTGGCTACTCATCAGCTTCATGATTTAAAATGTTGGAGACACAGGAAGGGAAGGAAAAAAAATACTGCAAAGTCTATTGTAATAACTCTGAAAAGACTAGCTGGTAATACACTGGAAATAAAACAAGTCATCTGATCCAGTTAAGCCTCTGGTTGATTGCCACATCTTCAGTGACTTACAGTGCTAAGTGATACAATTAGGTGTTTAGAAATGTTCGCTCTAAAGTTACTCGAGTAGAAAATAGAAGTATTTTACTAGAATTATACAGATGCCTGCAACTTGTACGTCTATATTCTTTTTATCACTAGCTGCATAGGATTGGGAGTAATGCATTGTAAGGATGCAAAAGCAACACTGCCCAGAGGCTGCCTTTTTGACCACCCGAAGGTTGAATTCTGCTTGCTGCAATCGTGCAGGCAGTTTTGGGAGTTGATGCGTGATGCCTCAGTTTGCATTATCCCCACAGTGGGTGGTGCAGGCTAGCTTGTGCCAAAGAACAGACAGGAGTCCAGACCTAGGAATAGGTTTCCACTTAGCAGTGCAGCCACATTGGTACATTTGAGTACCTAGCTGAAACAAATAGGTTTATGAATTTGCATGCACATATTAGGTTTCCTCCTTCTTCCATTGAACCCTTCAAATGACTGGTGGAAACAAAGAGTGGAGGAGGCACTGCACCTTGGATGGGAGGAAAAAATATCCAAAGCATCCTTAGGCAGATGCTCAATCAGCATAAATCATGATCTGCCTCATGACTTGGCCCTATATACCTTAGTTTTGAACTCAACTCATGCTGAAGGTTAAGCATGAAGATGAGCACACAAAACATCCATACAAAAAAGATGAGAGAGCATGGTAATGAACAAACACGATTCTAATAGGAATATTCAGATCATGGTGGTGTACAAAATGTTATTGGTGGTTTTTCTCAGCATGTGAATGCTGCTCAGTATAAAAAGCAGCTTGTATTGTTACTAGTTTTGTGGTACAGGAACCACTGGTGCAAGCTTTGGTAAACAGCAGCGGAATTTCTCCGACTTTGTGGTAAAGGCAGTTGCAAGGCAAGGAACAAGGCTTAGGTTAGGCCTGAAAGATAGATATTGGAAAACTACATGCTGTTTGTGATTGCCTGTGTTTTATGACTCAGAAGTAGAAAATTGAATAGTAGCAGTGAAGAGTTCTGAAATTCATCTGTTATCCAGTGGTCAGCAGGCCTGTAAGGTCTGTGTTCCACTGTTTGGCAAGGTGGCAACACTGCATGCTAATAAAACTGGATTTGGTATAAAAATTATTGTAATGGAAAAGATTGTTTGCAATAAGCTTTTAAGAGTGGATGCACGTGAATCTTAGAAAAGGAATACTCATTAGGAATAGTCCAGCCAGCTCAAATCAGCCTGATGCAGATAACACTCTTGTTTTCATTGGGGAAATTATACAAGTGAAAATTGAGTAAGGATTCCCTTCATAGTGTTGTAAGGGGCCTCAGGCAAGAATGCACTCAAGGACATAATCTTATCAAGTGTGATAGGCACATCCTGGAGGGATGCAAACAACCTAGCAGCAGATGACAGTTGAAACCAAAATAAAAGGAACTAAGAACATGTACCTGGAGATAAGAGTCAGAACACCAGCTGAAACAGACATGTCTTGCAACACACTGAATATGTATAACTACTCCTGGAAATCTAATGTGTGTGTGTATAACTGAGCAATACAAGCTTTGTCTATTGTGACTTGTGGCATGCATGCTAGGAGGAATTATCCCCTGTGCATCTGGTGCTGTAATAAAGAATGCCTGCTTCTTAATACTGCGTTGGTGTTAAGGAGTTTTATTCCCAATTTCAGTGACAATAAGTCCTATTATCTCTGTATTATGAATACAGGAGGCAGGTAAGTATCCTGATGTAGCTAGGATTTTGAGACAGGTGGTGATTTCCCATGGCAACTGGACAGAACCAGGTTCTGCTTCTGATTTTCCTTTAATCTCATGGGGTTGCTGCTTTTAGCCAGTAAAAAATCATTAGCATTCTCAATTTTTTGAACACCAGACATATATCTAAATGAATTGCAAGAGGAAATTGAAGTAGAATGGTGTCTTTTATGTATGATGAAGAGCTTCTATCTATCTGGTTGGACCTGATGGTTTTAAAGGTCCTTTCCAATCTGTATGATTCCATGAATTACTTGAGTTTTGTACTCTCTGGAAGGGTGCTTAGTGACTAGGAAAAGTGATGACAGCTTTGTAACGATGAGACTAAAAACCTGAACAGAAACGGGAAGAGAATTTTAATGTCTTGAAAACTTCTTCAGTTCTAATTTGGATTCTCTGTAAATTTTTGTTAACCTGTGTACTTAGAAGAGGTAGTGATCCTTGGAGGGGAGAAGAATGTCTTTGTGATTACAGGTATCTGGCACTCAAACTGTGATCACTCCCAGTGTACTCCTCTTGAGTGGATAAATTAACAAAACAACTGAGACCAGACTTGTCATTCCCACTGTGTTATGATTAAAAGCAAAGAGCACAGTTTAAAATGCATTTGAAATCTCAACAGTTTGTAGGAATAAATAAGGGTAAAATGATAGTCTCTGAAATGAATTATCAGGTTATGTCTGTGGGTTTTATTAAAGCAAATGAAATCTGATTCTCCAGAGGAGAATGGAATCCACTCAGGGCATGCAATATAAATCTTTAGTTCCATGGGCTTCTTTGAAGAGCGTTTTTTTCTTGACAAGTCCATTTGGCTTTTAAATTAGGCACTAATGACACTGAAAAGTAAAGCATAGAAGGGAAATTTACCTGTTGTATTAACGTTTTAGCAAGTAAAATGCTATCTTTTCAACCCATCATAACTACTAGGCTCCCGGTTAACGACACATTTTTAGGTACTTGGTCCGAAATGCAGTCAAAGAGGAGGGGGGAAAAAAAACCCTTGCAGAGTATTAGAATAGCTTTTCACTTGGCCCGCATGATACACATTGCAATGTCTTGCTTAGAAAGCTGGTCTTGTCACCGAAATCGGGAATAAACCTCATAACACCAGTGTAGTGTCAAAAGGGAGGCATTCTTTATTCACGGCACCAGGAATACGGGGGATATCCCCTCCTCAAGCGTGTTCCCCTTTGCATTAAAATTCACCAGTTTTTATACGCTTTTCTGTCAAGTCACTGTTACATGATCCGTTTAACATAAAATTACATACAATGCTTGCTATTAACATACAATGTTCACTATTAACTCTAACCTCTACATTGATGGATTTCTTTGATCAGCATTACTGGTGCATAACAGGTTTCTATAGCAAGTCTCCTTGGTTTCACAAGACTTAACAAAGATAGTTACTAACTAATACAGTTATTGTTTTGGGATTCTAACAAAGTTCTTCTCAGTTCTTTACCAGTTTCTATTAGTTTCTCAGAACGAACAGTAACTACCTGGTGAGGTTTCTACAGTCACGAGTTTCACAACACACAATATTCTACCATTCTGTTTAATTCCCCACCACCTCGGTTACAGTCTGACTTGAATTTGTGGATCAATTTTTTTGTCAAAACTTCTGGGTATTCCAGGTAAAAGGGTTCATTTTGTCTGATTTTACTTTAATCTTATCTGGGGCTTAGCTTTCAGAGAAAAGTTCTTTGATTTAATGAGTAAACGAACAAAAATATTTCTGAACCGGGATTTGCCATTTTTCCTGGACCATTGCTAAACTGTCTTGATTCTTTTGCTTCTTGTTTCATACCTGCAGGACCCACAAGGTGGCAGTGTCCCCCAACGGGTTTATTGCCAAGAAGGCCCGCAGAAACGTTCTGCTTAAAACCATGGGAGAAACGCAGGTGGCTTGAATTGTGTTTACAGGAGTGAATCACTGATATGCTATGGTAAACGACTCAGCTGGGTAGTGCCTCCAGAGAGCCTTTGAGGGCTTTCCTGATAATGCTACTTCGGACAGAGGGCAACAGGTGCTCTGTGTGGAGAGTTACCTGTGTGGCAGTGTTTCTTCTTGGCTTCATGCTGGTGTCAAATGTCTCTTCTTCCATCTTCTTCTGTTGTGTTGGAAAGAAGCTTTTAATAGACTTAAGATCTCAATGGATTTCTGCTGTTGCAGTTAATTTTGTCTCCTTTGGAAAGATCTTGGTTTTGCAGCTTGCCTCTTATGCTCAATGTAAGTGTATGGAATTGATAGCTTTTAGGTAATTACTGCATCCCCTAGTATTATAGTATTTTGCTTACAAACAGGATAAGTAACATTTGTCTTTTCAACTGTCAAGTCAGTTGCATATCCAGGAGGATGAGATAAAACTAAGCAGATGTGCTTCCTATGTTAAATAATAAATTCTTGCTGTGTGTCACTAAATGGCAAATGAGTTGTGATGTGCACATGATTATTCCTTTAATGAAAATACAGCATCAAGACATCTTCAGCCATGTAGTGTTTCTCTTGGCTGACCTAGAGCCTTTCATTAACATTTTTGTGCACACTGTCTTATTAGAACTTCTTGGCTCCCTATATCTGTTTAAAAATATGTATGTGTTCGATTTTTTTTTTAACACATTTGTTTAAATAAGATATCTGGAGGTGAGATGATGATGGTGGGAGAGAA
The DNA here is from genome assembly GCA_013389905.1 of Sula dactylatra. Classification (NCBI taxonomy): domain Eukaryota; kingdom Metazoa; phylum Chordata; class Aves; order Suliformes; family Sulidae; genus Sula; species Sula dactylatra. The sequence continues at coordinate 113,004 of WEKW01017781.1, read as the reverse complement.
AGTGGCTTGCTAAATAGCTGGGAAACTCTGCTTCAAAATTCTCTCTTCAGCCTTAGAAGAGATTTTTCACACAAGATGCAAACTGCTAATACTTCAAACAATCCTTCATTACTGTTACGTGCTCTCACTAGCCATTATTCTATTAAATGTTGAAGCCCTGAAACTATTTTAGTAAGCATGTCTGTTGCCTTAAGTTCATTGTTTTTTATGGTCAAGGATGGGTCTCCATATGCTATTTTTCCTGTAATGCAAAGATGTTTCAGGGATAAAGGTTTCTCCTAAAAGCTGTCATTTTAGCTGCTTTTGGATGACCTTTTATGGGACAAGAAATTGCACACATTAAGCATTTGCACCTATGAACACCTCACTGCTTGGTAGTTTATGTATACTGCTTAACAGTCCAGGAAAATAAAGAAGCAACCTTTTCTCAAAGCTTCATCAGCTACTTTGCTTTTTCAGCTTTTTTAAGTTCTATGGAAGATGAATTGGTTAAAAGGAGTACTGTGCTTTTGTGGGCACAACAGCTACAGGCTGTGGCCTGGTAGAGTAATTTGGACAGGTAAAACAACAGATGTTTGCAGTCAGCCTGAGTTTAGCTTGAAACTGCTGCAGCTCTTTCAGCTGTTTTCAGCTTGTGACTTGGTTAGTGGCCAGTTTATTTGGGCAACGGTACCATAAGGGCTCTAGAAACTACAAACTGCCTGCCAAGTTTCCTTTGGGAAGATCGCAATTTCAATATTTGCATTTATATTATGTTTACTGGAAACAGAGCTGATGTTTGGTGTGCTGACAGCCCAAGGTTTGTCTAAATCATGTCCCTTTCCAAGATTTTGCTTTTTTAAAGTTTCCCTACCAGTCATGCCAGTTTTCTGAGGGGAAAACGGAACCAAGGGTTTCAGTGACAATTCATAGGACTCGATAGTTTTTCTGTAACTTCCTGTGCTTTTGACTCAGCCTTAAGACTTGGCTTTCACAACAAACTTAGAATGCTTCCTTGGTCCCTGTCTTTCTTGAACCCTGTCCTGATTCCTTGTCCTGACTATTAAAATACTGCTGTGGATGTAATCGACTTAGCTAATAGAAATTTAGGTGGTCGCAGTGGAAATGAAATTATCTTTGTGGGCAGTAAATGTCTTGGAAATGACTGAAGAAAAAGGAGGTTACTGGCTAGGGCTGACCCTAGTAGCTAATTCAGGGGCACATAGCCCTCCCAAAAGATGATCTTTGGTGAAGACCTTTATTCTTCACTACAAGATTTTTTTTTCTCTTTCAGCTTTATGCCTTAATAAGACATCCAGTTGCTATTCCAGTTCACTTCCTCAGGCAAACCCACAGAGTATGGGGTGTATATAGTATGTCAGGGGAGGACTCAAAGACTAATGACATGTAAGTGTTAACTTCTGCCCTTCAAAAAGCACTGAATGTAGGACTGCATTTGAATAAACTCTTTTTACCATTTAAAACAATGGATGTATTTTCTAAGGACTTGCTCTTTTATTGTTAATATGTGTTGGCCTAAATGTGGCCCCTCTCATATACACCATGGGCTGTGCTAAGATCAAGACTTTGAGCTACAGCACATAATCTCCATCTGACTACTACAGCTGACTGTTTTATGTTTGGGTTGGACAGGTGGCAATAACAGAATAAATGTTAAGCACCTCAGCTAAATCCTTAAGGGTTCTTGATTTAGAGCTCCAAGGCACAGAAAGTGCCAAAAATATGCCCTTTGTCACACAGTAGGCACAGGGGTGTAGTAAGAAAATGCAGATCCAGCTCTGACCTCCCAAGGTCCGGTCTCTCAAATTGTTCTTTGCAGTGTTTGGGGGTTGGATGAGATGATCTCCAGAGGTCACTCACAACCCCTACGATTCTGTGAAGGAGTAAATCCTGCATGGAAACATAAGGACCAAACACGTAGCAGTTGAAAATGCATGACATTTTATACTAATGGGTAAGAATGGAACACCAGTAAGCATTGTACTTGCATGGCTGGTCAGGAGAGACCTCTATCCCTTTAGCATTATTGCTCCATAAACCAGTGATTTAGCTGTGATGAGCTGTTAGGTGCTTCAGTGCCCACCATTCTCCAGAAAAACAGCCTTCAACCTTTCAGCATGGAAATGGCTAGCTGTTCAATGGAATGGAATAGCTATGGAGCCATTATCTCTGCCAATTTTCTGTGCTAACAAATGCTTGGAAATTCATTTACTTGATAATTGTCTTCTGTTTGATCAGAGCTATTAGCAAATGGGCAGTCTGGGCTAACGACTGCCATGAGACAAACTTGAAAATATAAAATCAGAAGGTAAACTCATCACTGTGATCAGCAAGTGAGTCCTTGGATTTTTATCCCACTTAATCTCTTAGGCCTGTGCTTTGGAAGATGGAAAAGCTGTATTTCAATATAGCATTCTTGACAAATGGTGGGATATCTTCACTAAATGTGCTTATTGTCTTTTGGGAAGCATTAGTTAAACCTTTTCCACAACTAAGTACTGTTGATGTGTCTCGAGCATAAGCATAAGAGAACGTGTGCAATGGTAGTGTTGATGATGTTGCTGCAGTTTCTTTGATGAAGGGTGTCTGGTCATCAGCCATAACAAATTGACAATAGTGGTTAATCATAAAATTGGCACCCTTTGGGAAAAGTGTAATTACTTGCTTACTATATGAAGAGCTGTACTCGTGTTATAGAGTGATTGTGACTTGTTGGTCTTGCGGCTGTCAGTGCCACCAGTAATGAATCTAAGCTTCTTGACTCAGAGGAGTCTTCTCTGATGTGAAGATGGGGAAAAAGCTATGAATTTAGGTTGTAAATTTTCTTACCCTTAGAGCACTAACACTGTAGTGAGGTCTGGCACTTTACAGTGTATCCAGAGACAGTGGGGAGCAGGTCACCAAGCAGCAGGATGACTCAAGTGAGGAGAGCTAGCCTCTATGCCTAAGTCACCTGGCAGCCTTTTGTACTAATGTAGCATTTGTTCCAATTTAATCAGCAATCACTAGGTTTCTTTGTGGAATTATCACTTTAAGAAGTGTCTCGTCCAACAGGAGCTGCTGGTTGAAAGAGCTTAATAGGCAGGTAATTAATACAAATGAGAGGCTCTGTATGATGATCAAGAGCTGGCTGTGTCTGTAGCAATTTCATTGGAAGGCAGTAAGGTGGTTTTGTTTCAACAGGCTTATTACATCTGAAAAACACATAGTTAGCTCTTTCTGATTCCGCCAAGCAAGAGCAGTGGTACTCAACCTTATTTTCTCAACAGTCGTTTTCTGTTTAGCATGCCTCAGGACTGCATTTTGCTCCCATGATTTCTTTCCCTTTAAATCTTTTAAAGAAAGAGCATGAAGCATGAAAGGTGTACTTCTTGAAGCAGCACGTGTTATCCTATTGTCAGGAACAGCAGCAGTTGGAACCATCCTGGATCCAAGTTACCTTTTCATTTCAACATTAGTCAATGATTCAAAATTGAATGTCAAAAACATTCATATTGATTGATATCTTTACCTGCCCATCCAGATCAAGAAGAGGGCTGAGAAATGGCATATACTGACTGCATGCTGTGAAAGTTTTTTCTGATCCGCCTTCAGTTCCCAATGCGATGAATGTTACAGTTTCTGACGAAAGCTCTTAAAGTGCAGTGAAGTTGATTGGGACTGATTCATTAATGATGACTTGGCTCTGTTTACTTCATCGCAGTATTGCATATGAGAAGTATAGAGAGGTTATTTAATTGAAAAAAAGAGGGGCTATATTGCTTCAGAGAAAGGCAGATGAAAGTGCTGCCAACAGAGCTGGGAGGGAGAGGGAATGGGCCCGGAGGTAGCCCTGCATACAGGGTGGAACTGTGCAGCTCATGCTCTCATGCTCAGCCCCTGAACTCACCATATATATCTTTAAAAAGAAAGAAGAAACAAAAAAAGAGGCCAAGATATGCTACTGCCATCCCTCTTCCATTATGCCCTATCAAAATTTTCCTTCAGAAAGTAATCAATGAGCCATTTTCCAGGTTTGGCTGGTAAAGGGTCAAGATCATCCTGAGGATGTATAGTATGACTTTGATCCACTGGTGCTCAAGTATGGAGTGCTGCTGAAAGGGGTAACTGTGCTCTTTCTATTCCATACTGTACTTCCATCATCTTTCTTTGATCTGAGCTAGCACTTGCAAAGCTGCGGGGGAAATGAAACAATTTCTTGCTCTAACAGAAAGCAATGATTAAGAATAAGGCATAATTTTAGGTCAGATTAGTGAGCTGAACCAACTGACTTCGTAATCATCTAAACAGCAAGTGAAAAGCACCCTGTGTGAAGCCAAGGCTATGGTGAAGCCAAGCTATCCTGTGACTATCAGGGTGAGTGAGCAGTCTCTGAACCCAGTGGGAAACTTGGTTGCTTGCCTGATGCAGATGTGAGTGACTTCATATGGGACAGAGCAATTAAAACTGGACTTGCCACAGGTTAGAGGCAGTTGTTTCAAACTAGAGCTCTGAAGCAGCAGATATCCTCTGGCAAAGCTTCAGTGTCTTTTCATGCAAGGTTCTTTTATATAAAATGTCAACCTCAGTTTTAACTAAGGGAAAATACAAGGTGTTTAATTGTATAAACTGAGACATGCACCCAAACAGTTTTTCAAACAAAGAGGTAATTATGGGCTGACTGATGCACAGGGTACTAATTGCCATCAGAAATGCAGTTCTGGTTCCTGTATGTTGCTATGATGTTGGCAATATAAAATTTCTTATATCAGCTATTTGTTTCTGTCTTCTGTAAGCGCTTGGCTGTTGTAAATTTTGTGATAAGGTATATTCTTAACAGTTTGTGTAATTTTTGGAAACATCTTTGTGATATATACTGGCTTTAATTACGACAAAATCTTCGTTTCCTTTAAACCTGCTGGAAACAGGCATGGGATATAGCTGAGCTTTCCTATGATCAAAGAAACATTTCTATTTCAAAACATGTAAAAGTATTGTTAGACAAGATTCTCCTTTTGCTTGCTTCTCCTTGTGAACTTACTAGTGAACTTGTGAACACTGAGCCTGACACATGCTGGGTTATGTGATGGACTGCTGTCAGCTTTGGGTGAAAATTTGATTTTTTTTTTTTTGAGAAAGGAAATTTTCTTAATGCTAGTTAATATCCTGAAAGATGGCTTAGATGTTTTGATGAGAATCATTCATTTACATATTATAGAGATGGATGACAGGTGCATTTTTTTTAAGTGGTTAAGCCTGTAAGTATTCAGCACTTCATTGCAAGCTTTTAGTACATTTTGCATAAAAAAGGTTGTCTGATATTGGGGTGCATTTGCTTCTGTTTGCAATTATAGGCAGCTTCCTGGATGCACTTCAGAGAAAAATGCATTATATGAGAGATACAGCTGTTTGATACCTGATGGTTTTGTTTCAGACTATAATTTTTTTAAGCATCTAGATTTCTCTTTAGGCAAGATAGTGATAATGAAAACCATGATCCTCTGTACAAATGTCTACTGAAAGTGAGGAACAGTGATGTAAAGAATGGTTATAGCATTCCCTCTGTGACATAGCTTGACTTCTATTTCAGATGGTGGCTTATGTATTTCTAGTTTTGAAATGGTAAATTAGACTGTACAATTTTATAGCTGTAACTGCCATGAAGTCACAAGATTGACAGGTACAAGTAAACTGAGTTTTCCAGCCTTGTGACTGCAGGGACAAATTGACTGAATATAACTACATGTGCTAGTGAAGCTTCAGTAGGAGAAAATGTGCCCTGTGAAGTTGGGGGAGGACAGGAGGAGAGAAAAACCAAGACTCCAGCACACAAGCATCTGAGTAATTTTTAGGAAGGGTAGACAGGTAAGCCTATCCAATTGAGCTTCTGTAATATAGATGTAAATCAACTACCAGAGTGTAACTGAGAGAAAGGAAGATCTGGCTCAGTATTTAGGACCCATAGTTTGCAAATCAGACCAGACAATCCAGTTATTGTCATCCTTTTTTGAACAACTCTAATAAAATCTAACATAAAGTGCCCCTGCAGCATTTTGAAGAGTAGAAATATATCTAATATATGTCAAGATGGGACTTTAGCTCCTTTTCAAGCAAGGGAAGGCAAGATAGAGGCCAAAAATAATCCTCCTAAGCAATCGATACTGTTAGATGAAAATATTAGCCTCAGGGAAGATGGATAATAATGTCTGTAGGGAGGGAGTACTGCAGATTTTTGCAGTACGCATTGCTGATTACAGTCTAGAGTTGTATTCAGTGACAGTTGTCACAGGAAAGTTCATTATCAAATTAGATAGGCAATTAATGGATATCCAAGTCTCAGAAATATCAGGGTTTTTGCTATTGCACTTTCACTTTTGTATTGTCCAGATAGAGAAAGGAAGAAATGAGCTTTGTAAATGCAGCAGGGCATTTAGCCTATAGCAGAAGAAAGGGCTCACAGCACTGAACTGGCAGCATGGCATGGCCCTGCATGTGCAAAACTGGAGATGGGGAGACAGCAGAGAAAAGAGGTAGGGATAATTCATGTAAGAAAAGATTTTGGATCTATGAATAGGAAGCTTGCGAAAATAGAGGTACTGGTAAGCTTTTATAATACTTGCTTTAACAAAATAAAAGGGATATACAGGTCTTGAAAATGGCCATCAAAAGCAGCACCTTGTTTCTGGTGGCTGTTTGGAGTCACTATTTTCCAAATGTGATAGAAAAAATAATGTATATACCAAGAAATCCTGCAAAATTAGTTACAGCCAGTCAAGGTAGAAAGCATTTTGGAGGGTCTGTGCAGGTTCCCAGGTAACTGCTGTAAGGTGTGAGAGCTGCCTTGGCTCCTGCTGAGGACAGATTTAGATGGAAAGAGGAGGGAAGGACCAAGAGGGAAGTTGGGTTGCTGTGTCCCTGGATGAAGGCTGGCAGAAGGACAGTGATAGTGTAGTCCCTTAGTTTATTGGAGTTTGCCAGAAGGTCTGCACACCCTTGGCAGTAATTTATCTTGACAGCACTAGCTGTCACTCAGAGAAAGATGTCCCAGTGCTGCTGTGCCTGCCATTCTTTTCTGTGCTGATGGCCAAGATAAATGCCAGATGCTGGGTTGCTTGACAGTAGAGGAATAGATTGTGGAATACTCTCTGCAGTCCTTTGCTCATTATAGATGACATAAATTTTCTTAAACATATGAGATGTTGAGCAGAAAAATTGAGTGTGGTACAGGTGGGAAAGCAGGTCATGCATCTTGTGCAGAGGCTACTTGTCCAACTTTTGCAGTTTTGATTTTCCACATTTGCTTGTGTGGAAGTGTTTCCACAGATGCAGTTCTCCTGGCTCCTATCCCAAATGTGGTGGTATCTACTGGGAGTTTAGGCTGATTTTCCTCACAGTCCACAAATGCATTTTTTTTTTCCTTTTGCAAGAAGCAAAAGGTAGACACCCCTGCCTAGGTCTAATGTTGCATGCAGTTGTCTGTTTGGGAGCTTGCATTCAGAAAGAAATTCTGACCCCTTAAAATCAGCTTTGTCATGACTTTACATTTAAGTTGCTGATATTTGGGCAAAGGTTGTGTGGTACAAGTGCTGAGTAAAGTGTATAATGATAAATGACATTCAAAACAAAACAACTTCTGCCTCCACACTTGGATTCATTTAGAATTCTTATAAAATCATGGTGATGCACTCAACATAATCTAGACTCCCTGTAGGTCCCATAGTGCCGAATCCTGTTACTGAAGCAAATAGGAATTTTGCCAGTAGCTTTTCTTAAAGCAGGACTGGATTTGAACTACTAGTACCTTTCCTGGTGCTTTGATAGGTTTGTATATTATTATGAGTGGTGGGATGCTTCTTGGAGAAGTAATGTTCAGGTTTTGTAGATTTCCACGTGGTTCTTTGTAGGAAAGCACACCTGAGATAATACTAGCAATTGTAATTAAAAGGAAATAAATTTATTAAAATAATAATGTGCTTACTTTTAAGATTAACCTGTACACTAGAGCTGTAAAACTAAATATTCATGACCCTTGATCTGGCCTGAAGTTGAAGTAAGGCCAGGTAATCAAGAGTAATATTTTTTTAAAAAGTTACAACTTTGATTTTTGTGGGAACCTATGAAGTTGTAGTTAATAGATGCCAGAATAATAAATAAGAATGGATTTTGCTTTTTGCCCTTCCAGCTTTCAAGGATTGCTTTAAATCAGTAAGGACAGATGAGTAAAATTTCATTTGAAGTCTGCAGTCTTGGTGAATTACACTTGAAGATCACTTTTTTTATAGTACACATGGATTCAAAAACTACAGTTGTTAAGGAACCCACACCTGGGCACCGATCTGGCTAGCCTCCTTGCATGTGAAGGTATTGAGGGTTGCCCAGGGAGAAAACTGGAATGGGAACTTTTCAGCACAAACTAGCATGTAGGCTCAGGGGATTCCTTTGTTCTGTTTCCAAAGGTGATTGCTACTTCGTGAGCAAACCTAAGATGGGGCTGAGCCTCAGTTAGTGAGAGCACCAAACAGTGTATTGTGGAAGAGTAGCTTTATCAGCAGACTGCATTGTATCTCTTCCTAGTCGTTGAACATGGGGGATGTTTGGTTTAGTCAGGATCACTGGTTACTTTTAATACCCAGGTGGCAGGGGGAAGGTTGTGTGTGCTGGAAAAGATTTTAAATGTTTCTTTGAAGGAGCTGTGATTGATTTCTTTTCCCTCTTTTTTTCATTTGTTCCCATACAAGGAGAGCTGTGGAGAGATCATAGTATCATTTCTGTGATATGTAAGACCAGAGGAAGAAATTCCTGCAGGAGTAGAGGATCCAGTAACAACTTGGTATGGGCTGGTGGAATCCCAGGTCAGTCTAAACTGGCGGAACCAGTAAAAGTTGTCTTAAAACCTAGAACTAAGCCAGTAAGGCAAAAACAGTACCCTATCAAGTGGGAGGCTAGGAAGGGGTTGGAAGGATTAATAATGAAATTTTTTGATTATGGATTATTGATAGAGCATGAATCAGAATATAACACTCCAATATTGCCAATAAAAAAAAAACCAAAATGGCAAGGAATATGGATTAGTTCAAGACTTAAGAGCCGTGAATCAAATTGTTCAAGATATTCACCCAGTAGTGGCTAATCCATATACCTTGCTGATAACCTTGAAGGAAAAGCATACGTGGTTTACTGTACTTGATCTCAAGGAAGCCTTCTTCTGCATACCTTTAGACAAAGACAGCCAGGCGATATTTGCCTTTGGAAAGCCCCACCACCTGGTGCAAAGCACGACTTACCTGGACGGTGGTGCCTCAAGGGTTTAATAGTCCTACAATATTTGGCAACCAGCTGGCAAAGGAGCTAGAATTATGGAAGAAAGAAAACCCAGATGGAGCAATACTGCAATATGTAGATGACGTTTTGTTGGCTGCAGAGACTCGGAGAGAAAGTCTGCAAATTACTATAAGCCTGTTGAATTTCTTAGGACAAGGAGGAGAAAAGCTCATGTGGGAAAAGAGACTGTGATTTATTTAGGTTTTGAGATTTCACAAGGACAATGGAGACTGGGAGCTGACAGAAAAGAAGCAATCTGCCAAAATCCAGAACCAAGAATTGTATGAGAGCTGAGGGTGTTTCTGGGTATGGCCGGGTGGTGCAGGCTGTTGATCCTTAGTTCTGGACTAAGGATCCATAAAACCCCTTTATGAAACCTTGAAGGGGTCAACAGAGAACTACCTCCTATGGACCCGTGAATGCCAAGTAGCTTTTAAGGACTTAAAAAAAAAAAAAAAAAAAGGCTTTGATGTCAGTACCTACATTGGGACTGCCCTATTTGTCTAAACCTTTTGAGTTATTTGCACATGAAAGACAACACCTTGCCTTAGGTGTGCTGACTCAAATACTGGGAACCTGGAGAAAAGCTGTGGGATATTTCTCTAAACAAATTGGGTAATGTGAGTAAAGGATGGCCAGGATGTTTGTGTGCTGTAGCTGCAACTGTTCTTCTAATCCAAGAAGCTAGAAAATTAACAGTAGGAAAAAGAATCATGGTGTATGTTCTGCATAGGATGATTTCTGTCTTAGAGCAAAAGGGGGGGACATTGGTTGTCTCCAAGCCATATGCTCAAATATCAAGTTATCTTGTTGGAACAGGATGATGTGGAACTTAAAATCACCACAGCAATCAACCCAGCAGTGTTTTTGAATTTAGAAATAAGAGACTCCCGAGCCCTCGCACCATGATTGTCTGCAAACCGTCATCACATATATTCCAGCAGACAGGATTTAAGAGATGAACTGTTAACTAATCCTGATTTGGAGCTGTTAACAGATTGTAGCAGCTTTGTAGGAGATGGGAAATGGCCGCTGGATATGCGGTGGTTACAACCACACAGATAAGAGGCTGGGGCCCTACCCATCAATACGTCAGCCCAGAAGGCAAAACTAGTGGCATTAAGACAAGCCTTGAAGGTAGCTGAAGGGAAAAGATAAATATGAACTGAGTCAAAATATGCATTTGGGATAGTCCATGCACATGGGGCTATCTGGAAAGAAAGAGGATTGTTGTCAGCTCAGGGATCACCTATTAAATACAAGGAAGAGATTCTCCAGCTTCTACAGGATATTCAAAACCTAAGGCACATCAGTTCAGACAAACTGCAGTAAACGTGAGTAATCAATTGGCTGATAAAACTGCTAAAGAGGTGGCTGAACAAGGCATCCTTGCATTGGTACCAGTAAAACAGGTAAAGCTCCCAAGTTTGAAATCGAACTACAGTGAGGCAGACCAACAATTGGCATCATTGTTGAAAGCAACCACAGAGAGAGTTGGTTGCTAACTCCCACAGGACAAGTCATTGTTACACCACAGCTAATGACTGAAATTGTAAAGAAGGGACATGAAACACACTAGGGTAGTGAGGCTATGATTTCTAGCCTTTTAGGTTTGATTATATGTGCAGGGATGACTGGAATAGTAAAGTCTGTAATAGCAAAATACCCCATTTGTTTAGAAAATAATCCCATGAACAGGAAAAGACTGCCCCCAGGGACCACTAGGCAAGGAAATTCCCCCAGTGACTATTGGCAAATAGATTTTTCTGAATTACCAACAAAATTGTTATAGATATCTCCTGGTATTGATTGATACTTGCTCAGGATGGCCGGAAGCTTTTCCCTGTCACACTAACAAAGCTAGGGGAGTAACCAAGTTGTTATTGTAATCATCTTGGTAACTTGTATATTAATACATTATATTCCTATGATTAGAAACCCGTGTGAATCAGAATACATGAAGTATTGAGATCTCTCTAATGAAACAGAGAAATCTCAAAAGGGGGAAATTGTTGTAAGGGGCCTCAGGCAAGATTGTACTCAAGGACATAATGTTCGCAAGCTGATGGGGGACATCCTGGAGGGATGCAAACAACCTAGCAGCAGGCGCCAGTCAAAACCAAGACAAAAGGAACTAAGGACATTTCCATCTAGATGTCAGAGTCTGCCAGAGTCAGAATACCAGTTGCAATACTGTATGACAAGATTACTTGATGGGCCAACTCATGACTGTGTGTGGAAGGATGACTTAGTTCATGGGAAGGACATAAAAACACCTCTTCAATAAACCACTAGGGACCACTGGAGACCACCTGATACCTCTTCAGGGCCTCCAAAGAGACTTAAAACGCATGGGTAATTAATATGCAAGTATTATAATTAGTTCAACGAAGTCTAATGCATATGTATATAACTGAACAATATAAGCTTTGTCTGTTGCGATTTGCAGTATGCATGCTAGGAGGAATTATTCCCCCCCCCCCCCCCCCATCGGGCGCCCTTACAAAGAATGCCTGCTTCTTAATACTACATTGGTGTTAAAGGATTTTATTCCCGATTTCAGTGACAAAAGAGCGGTGGTGATCTTTTTTTCCGCAGCGGGCAGCTGATGTTGCAGGGCTGCATAGGGAATACATGCAATGTCTGTATGCAGTTTGCCTGTAGGCAATGTGATATGTGGTTTTTTCCTTGAACAGTTCTTAACTGTAAACGTTTTTTATACTGTGAAAATGCATATAGAAGTCAACCTGAAATCCTTGTCATCTTCATTTTTTTTTCTTGTGTCTGGAAAATTTGTTGGTCATACAGACATGGTGGTTACATAGCATTTATGTACTACTCTGACAGTAACAAATATATCATGGCAACAAAATGTGCTCCTGGCATATAAAGGGAACATTATAAAGGTGGCAAAATTAAGAAAATAGCTTATCTTCTGTGCACTATTTCTGCTTGCTATTCAACTGTTGCAAGACAGTCCGTAGTTTTGGAGTCATTATTTTGGTCAAGAGCAATGCCAGGGGCTAGTGGTTAAAAAAAAACCCAAAACCAACAAAACAATCCTGTTGGCTCAGCCAGCTACTGATTAGCACTTTGTGCCCTGCTTTATACTAGCTCTTCGTGATTGTATTCCTCCTTGGGGGAAGGGGTATTTGAAAGATGTCTTTAAAGAACAACCCACAAACTTGGTAAAGCTGTGGCTTGCTCACAGCAGGTAAAGTGGAGCGGATTTTGGGGAGTAGAATAGGGTCCCTTTTGGTTCTCTGCTCTTTTTTTGTTCTTTCAGCAATCTGGTTTCAATGCATCGTTTGTTATTTCACTCCTGTGTGACCAGGAACTGGTGCTTCAGTGGTAATCACAAATACTGGATCTTTCAGACCTGTTTGCACAATGAATCGTGGCTGGTTGAATAGGCAGTATTAGAATTGGTGCTTGGGAAAATCAACTTGAAAATTAAGTTTATTGCATGTGTGAGTATCTGAGCAGTAAATTCTTGCTCAGTTTGAGAAAAACTGGAAGCATATTTTGTTTTCTACTTGGAAGTTCAAAGCATGGGGTCTTGGAGTTCAGCTCTATAGTCAGTCTAGCTGCTTCCCCTACCCCCAAGCCCCTCTATGGTATGTTTTTACATCGATCTTTTGTCCCTGCTTGGAAGCTTGTGGGCTTACAAATGAGAAATCTGTCCTTATGCTCTGACAGCTCTCTGGGTTTTGAAGGGAGATGAAGTTGTTCAGATGCATTTTCTTACAGTAGGGGGAGCAAATTGTCAATTAATGAAAAACTTGCCTTGTTTGAGGTCAGTAGTCTACTATTATGTAAAAGAGTTCTGCTTATGGGCATCCATTTATTTTAATAAATGTTATTTGATTAACGGAAGAGCTAAGGGATGATATATGCTAAAAGGGAATTATGAGATTGTAAGACTCAGAAATGAGTTCAGGTCCTGAATTTGGACAGTCATAAATTTGGTGGTAACAAGGGTCCAGTTTTACTTGCTTTCTCTTAGGTGAGACAGTGGTGCGTGCATCCTTAAAACACCCATAGTATTGTGCTATGGTAAGTATTTTATATACAATATTTTCCTGACTGAACCAGTTAGGAAAGATGGAAGGAAAAAAACCTCTGCATAATTCTTTTCTGTTCTGCTTGCTGTTCCACTGTGTGTATGGCCAAAACTATTTGTATTGGTGTTAGAGACTTGTCTTCTGAGCTCTTGGTGATATAAGATGGGTCAGTGAACGAAGTAACAGGTGGTTCTGCAACAGTTAATGCAATATCACTATTTCTGGTTTTGTAATTCTTATTATTAATTTTTTATTTGGTAATATAATAGTCATGTATTAACCATGACTGAGATCAGGCATGTTGTCCAAACACACAGTGGAGAATTAGTCCTCAGTTTAGTTAAGATGATGGCATTCAGCAGAGACCGTTTTTTTTTAACTTTGTGTCTTTGTTCTTATTCATTGTAGTTTATAAATATAATTTCCACGTAGTGCCTGAGTGGTAGCTTAGGGCCTGTGTCAGGTGCTGTCATATTCATATTAAGTGCATCACTTAAATAATAGTCTGCTGTAGTTCAATGGTTACAGGTGCCTCTTGAAAAGCAGTGGTGAAATGAACTATTTTATAAAAATAAGGGAGATCAATTTGTTCATTAAGTTGGGTGATCTGAACAGCTCACAAATGTTAAACTTTTGCAGCAGTTTAAAACTTGGTACATTAAAAAACACAATGTTGTTTGTCTAATTTTAAATAATCTAGAGATTCATTCTGAATACCCAGGGATGATTTCCTCTGCAGCCACTTGGAGCTTTCCATTTTGTAACTGCTGTTCAAAGGTGAACTAATCGAAGAGGTGATTGAAATTGCTTCCATTTACACAAATGAGTTTATAAAGTATGTGCTACTTATTAAATTATCTCACTGTGAAGACATTAGTGAGACATTTCCTCCCTGGGACCATTATATAAACCTCACTTATTACCTGAAATTTAGAAGCGTTTATATTTTTTAATATAAAACTTGTGGAACCTTTGTCTCAAATGACAAAACAGGCTGTGCTTAATTACTTATTAATTTACAGCAGGGTGTTGCAGAATGTTCCCAGAAGTTATCTGTTGAAAAACTGCTACTAGACTGAAGGGAAATTTGGCATGATTTCTGTGCTCTCGATAAACACTGCTTTCCTCAGACTTCTGTATCCTTCCTGCCAAAGTAGTTATACCCAGGGTATAGTAAATTAGATTTGGATATTGCTTATTTTTACTTCTGACGCATCCTAACTTGTGACTGGCTTCTTCCTTGAAGCACAGGTGTGTAGTCTGCTTCCAGGATGAGTACAAAGTGTACACTTGATTTCATTGTGTGGTGGCTGCTGTCTTAAAAGTACTTGTTTTCAAGTGCTCAGTGAAAATACAGGTATCTGATAGAAAGATCTGATGACTCTGAAGAACCTGATTGCAAATACTGCTGTTTGCAGGGTATTGGGAGCACCTGTGGAGTGAGTTGCTGCTCTGTATAAGGGCAGGTATAGTGCCTGATTGATAAGGGCTAGGGGACACAAGCAGTGATGTGCAGCTATATTGCTTCCTTTGATTAACCCCTTTGTGCCGTCTTTCCCTTCTCCTGAGCAATGCTTTTGAACCACAGATAAGCAGGAATGGGGCCAGGTACTTTTTCTGTAAGCAGCTTGTATTGTTTTGTCCTCTGTCCCTGGTTGTCCTGTGTGTTTGGTGTTTTCCCAGTTGTATGTCCCTGATAAACCCCCATCCCCCACCTTCCCCCAAAGTGCTGATAGCAATGTCACTGACTGGATCAGCTAGGCAGCTCTTCAGGTAGCAGAACTCATGTACCCGAATACTTCATTCAGGTTAAGCATCAAGGTCTGTTCCCAGGTTCAGGCAAGATTTGTATATTTTAAGTGGCTTGTTTTAGCCCCTGAAGAGATGGGTGGAGGGCAACTTAACCTTATCTTGTTCCAGAGACACCTCATATTTCTCCACATCTGTAAATAGGTGCAAAACCACAAAGTTAGTCTTACTACAGTTGATGAGGCATCTAAAGGAGGAGTTTGATCAGCCTACTTGTTAAAAGGGGGATTGTGATTCAGCACAGAGCTCAGAGCTACAGCCTTTCTGATGTTCAAGTGTACAGTCTTGTTACACTTCAGCACATAACTGAGTTTCTGAAACAACACCTATGAATGTTAGAAAGTGAGTTCTCTCTTTGGTCTTTTGAGCATTCTGTCGCAGTGCTGCATCCTAGTTCTATGGCTGAAGAGTGCTCTGGCTCATGGGACAGGCTGTTCCCTACATGTGTGCATCTCTGGATTCATACATGCTTCAGTGGTTGACACTGATTCTTGCCAACGGTCACTAGGACAGCTTTTTGATGTCAGCAGCAGATGATGGAAAAGCCTAAGTATTTTTGCTATCATTTGATATTTATTTGAAAGACCACTTACGGCAGGAGTCCTCTTCACCCCATTCTTGGCTAAAGCCTTGCTTTTATTTTTGCTCATCAGAGCACTGAAAATAGGGCAGGAGTTGCTGTCTTGAGCAGTGGTTCTCACTGAAGAGGTTAACCTGATGAGCCTTTTTGAAAAGAGCTTAAAGCTGAGTGTTGACAAAATCTGTCTATTAAGTATGGTTCTGAAATCCTGAAGGGTGTTCATAAACTCCTGAATGGGGTTGACAAAATCTAGCTGTTAAGTACGGTTCTGAAAACTCCAGCTTCTCATGTGATTATTGCTTGGAATAATTCTGAAGTAATAATCTTGCTTAGAAATCCTGAAGGTTAAAAAGTGAGAAGAGAATGGGACAGAGATCCTGTACTTGTAAACGTATTCAAAATCCATGCTGTTCTAAAGATCACTACAAATTTTGTGGAGAAAGTAACCTGTTAGGATGAGTGAGCTCAGGTTTGGAAATACTATTTCAGTTGTCAGGTCCTTTTTAGTATGCAGTATAGATCCACATAGATACCTCTGGTGTAAATGGACAGGGTGAAGGGCTGGTGACATATGTTGCCAGAAAAAAAAAAAAAAAAATAAAAATTAAAAGGCATTTATAGTTGGCTTGACATAGATGTCTGGTTGTGGATGAGTTGCTGATGTTGGCACTACGGTGGTGTTTTCCTGCTTTTTTCTTTAAGGAAGTGGACCTGGTCTTTGGATGTCAGAATACCAAAGGAAAAGAAAAAGGGACAGAAGATGTGAAATGGCATAAGATGTGGGAAAACCCTGGACAAGTAATAAACTTTGCTATTTTCTGGGCAAGCCTGCATCTGCTTTTTTGCTCCAATAGAGAAGGAAGGGATCTGGAAGCACTGAACCTGTTTATAAACACGTGAAATGATACGGTGTGGATGAAGATCAAGTTCTCAGCCAGAGATACTGTGTGTAGCTACATCTCTGGAAATGGTGTTGCCAACTTTGCTCCCAGGAGTTGACCAATACTAGACAACTGAATGCACTGTTAAGACCTAACTGTTGAGCTGTATTGGGTGGTTGTGTGTGTGTAGACAGCACTACTTTGGTACTGAGGAACTGAATGCGCATCTCCCTGGATAGTCTGAATTGAGGTAGTGGGTTACTCAAGCCCCACCAAGCTCAGGGTGAATAAACTGCTGTGCTGTGTGCTAAGGACAGCAAAAGCAGCCCCCATTGCCTCCTTGAGGAAATGGGTAACTGAATTCAACAATTTGGTATTCGCTTATCATCTTTTACCTTTTTTCTGCTAATGGGCTCTCTGGGAAAATCATAAAAACACTTACTTGAAACAGTAAATCACAAACCACATACTTTTTTCCTGATTTGTGGTACTGATGGTATCAGAGCAACAAATGAAGAGCATCTTAGCAGCTCATTAAATGAGTGCTTTTGCCTAAGGAAACAGTATAGTTCCTCAAAGCAGTTACTTAGCTATCAGCTAGCAGCTTGACAACAGAAGTATCTTCGTTAAGCTTTTCAGCCTGTCACATGGAAACTTCCAACTGCTGTTGCTTTCCAGCTTGCTTTCTGGGGTGCTCTTGGACAGCTTTTTCTGCCACAGGTTCCCTGGGGCCAGCATCTGTCCTCATGAATAGCAATATGTGTCTTAGGGCAGAAATGCTGCCTGCCTTCCAGCCTTTTCTCTTGAAGTTCTGTGTCTGATTCCTCCATTTGAAGGTCCGGTCCTGCTTAAGCTGTTGACTTAAGGGGTAGGACATTTAGCTTTGAATTCAGATTCAGAATGGGAAAAGATGTGTTGTTCTGACTTTTCAAGATGTATCAGGAAACTAAGGAAAGGAAAAGAGTTGCAGCTCTACATTCTTTTGTATTCCAGCACCCCTTTTCTTGCCTGTATAGCTAATGAGTAACAATTACTGGTCTATTTCTCAAACTAGCACATCTGTCTCCAAATGTGAATCTGTATTTCAGGGTGTCTGAAAACACTGGCAATATAGTCAAACTTTATTATGCAGAAGAGCAAAGAAAATGTTAGACTTGACTTGCCCAAAGTAATGTTTTAGACCAACGTTAGTCAAATAATCCCAGTGAAGAGTGGAGGCATGGTACACCAGAAAAGCATAACAAGTTAAGTTTCCTCTTCACCACCACCCATTAATGCTATTCCTTTTATCTATATACAGTGCCACCATCTACAGCACTTAGATTTGTTTTTGTAAGTCAGCATAAATTCTATGCATTTTATAAATGGATTGAAAAGGTGTGCATCTTGACAGGGTGAAGGACCAGTCCCTGTCCTTGTGGTTTATCCCCAGTCAGCAGCTAAGCACCACACAGCTGCTCGCTTAATCCCCCCACCCCAGTGGGAAGGGGAAGAATTGGAAGAGTAAAAGCAAGAAAACTCGTGGGTTGAGATAAGAACAGTTTAATAATTAAAATAGTAATGGTAGTAATTGTAATGATAACAATGATTATTATAATAATAATGATAGTGGTAATAAAAAAGAAAATAACGAGAGAGAGGAATGAAACCGGGGGGGGCGGGGGGGGGGAAGGAAAAGAAAAACCACAAGTGCTGCAACTGCTCACCACCTGCTGACTGATGCCGCCAGTCCCTGAGCCATGATTGCTGCCTCCCCTGGCCAACTCCCCCCAGTTAATATACGTCACATTATATAGAATACCTTTTGGCCAATTTGGATCAGCTTTCTTGGATGTGCCCCCTCCCTTCCTGGCTTCTTGTGCACCTGGCAGAGCATGGGAAGCTGCAAAAGTCCTTGACTAGTGTAAGCACTACCTGGCAACAACTAAAACATCAGTGTGCTATCAACATTATTTTCATACTAAGTCCAAAACGCAGCACTATACCAGCTACAGTGAAGAAAATTAACTCAATCCCAGCTAAAACCATGACAGTCCTTTTTGAGTAAGGTACTGTAGCTTTCCTGGTAACTTAGCTTGTGTACTGCCTTCTGCATATGGAAGGCCTGAAAGGAACCTGCCCTAAAAGCATAGCTGGGCTTACAGCTGTCTGGAAGCTGGGAAAACCGTACTGACTGATTTAAATCTATAGTGTATTATGAAGTACCTGTTTTAGATACTGGACACTAAGGGAAATAGTCAATACAGTAAAAAATAGTCTTCTGTGTAAAATAGTAATAAGAGAAAGTAAACCTGTACTCGAACATATTCTCCCAGTGATATTTGTAATATATCAGGTCTTAAGTCTTGGAGCTAGCTGTGAGTTCAGACTATTTAGCGTGGAGGAGCAGATCAGCTATAATGAGACTGCAGTGTGAGCTATATCAATGCTTTCAGGTTTGGGAAGTACATGGAAAGGACCCTGCAGATACAGAAAATGTGGCAGAAATCCTCAGCCCTTTTTTATTGAGATGACAGTCCATAGGCATGAGATGAAAGGAATAACAGAAAGGAATAACAGTGAATCTCCAAGCCTTACATTTTTTAGAAAATGTTAAAGAAAAATGTTGCATATCCTATGCAATCTTAGTTAAATAATAGTTAAATAATCTTAGTTAAATAATAGTTAAATTAAACTTCAAATTTATTTTACACTACATTTTGTATTAATGAAAGGATTCAATTAACCCTGTTAAGGTTTCACTATTTCTTAGTTAAATGTCCATGCAATGATAGTTCAAGACTGTCTTCTCATGCTAAGTAGAAAAATGTTCAAAATTTCTTGCCCAGATAATATCCAACTTATTGTCACCGAAATAGGGAAGAAACCTCGTAACACCAATGTAGTGTTAAAAGGCAGGCATTCTTTATTCACGGCGCCGGGAACACGGGGGATATCCCCTCCTCAAGTGTGTTCCACTTTACATTAAAATTCACCAGCTTTTATACACTGTTTCTGTCAGATGCATATTACCTTTACAGTGACTGGTGTAAAACTTTCTCACTTTGCTTTTAAAGGTATAAACTAGAAAAAATTCAATGCGCAAACTCAGTGAGGGGTGGTCGCACTTTGGAGGTGGGTAGCTTTTGGGATGGAGGTGTGTTTTGGTATTATAATGAGGTTTTAATGAGCAAAGTCATCCACAGGGCACAATTTTGCAATTGTGCTGTGCTGGCCAGGGCACGGTTCCATGGTTTTATCTCGTCCCTGGACCTGCAGTGAATTTCGGAGGAGTTGTGGAGCCTTCGCTCCACTCCCTCATCCAGTTATCTCTTTTCTATGGTTACAAGTTTTACAGCACACAGTATTCTATTATCCTGTCTAATTCTTTACCACTTTGGTTACATTGTCTGTCACTTGCAGAATTCATAAACTGATGTGACAATAATGGGTGAGAAGGATTCCTGGTATTAGTGTAATGAATATTAAAAAGCATAAACAGTCAACTTGAGGCAGGATGTAATTCCTGTGACTTTCAAGGCTTCAAAGCTTCCTTGGGGACAAAGTGCTTGGTGGTGTTTTACTCTGGCTTTCCTTTGTAATAGCCTTGCTTAATGTCACTGGAAGCAAAATATTAAAACTGGAATGAGCGTTGGTCAAATAAAAGGGCACTTTAGAGGGTCCTGAGGCTCACTGGGCTCAGAACAAAGCAAACCCCATCCATTTACAATGAAGCTAATTGTCACCAGATCAAAGGCCCATCAATAATTACATAGCAGCCTATAAAAAGAGCATCCTTGATCCCTCTGCTTTCAGACCTGCAAATTTTAGTCATTTTGCCACTTCACAGATGGGAAGTTGAAGTGGTAAAGGGAATCTCCAACTCTTGAGGAAAATGAAAGCTTGTGTCATAAGCAGAAGTCAAGGCCCGAAATATGTCCGTGTCATGCAAATCAATGGCAGTTTGCCTCTGAAGAGGAACTGTTCTGTTCTTCATATAGCTCCTGTATTAGTTTCATCTCCTTGGGGATGTGAAGGATGATCTCCTTCACTTTCCAAGGGGTGTGGGTGGGAGAGGCAAAAGTCTGCCAGGGGTCATCAATGTTTTGTCTTAATTTCCAAGTGCAACACAAGGAATGTGGCATTAGTGAAAATGTGACTTACAGGAAAAACTTTTGGCTGTGATGTGCCTGTAAGGATTGTAACAGAAAAACATCTGCTTTCCATAGTCCGTTACCAATCTGTGGCGTGCTACTGGTGGTGTGATACATTAAATGGACTTCTTGAAGCATTCTGTCCATAGGACAAGCATTTACGTGATTTAAAAACACATTAAAAGCTTTTTTTCCAGTGTTAATAAAGAGTATTTGTTGAAAGCTTTTCAACGTCTGAGTGTAAGGATCTGTTTTCACAAGGAAAGGCTTTTATAACAAAAGTTTTTATAGGATTCTTGGTTTGAAAAAAGAAAGAGGGTACACCACTGAAACTATTGTTACCTGTACTTGTACGTATTATATTATAAGCCTTATTGCTTGTAGGATTTGTTATGTTGCATTTGTTTTGTGTAACAGAAGGAAATGCTTTCTAAGGGACAGATGGTATACCAGAGATCTGTGGGTGGGAAGGACTGTAAAGAGAGTAAAGACCTTTAAAATGAAGGCCTTAATCTTATAAACTGCACAGCAAATATGCATTGCAGCAGATCTGGAAATGCTACTTGGTTTTCAATTGGCTGAAGTTATGTAAAAGACTGCTGTCAAAAGCTGAGACTAGGTTTTATTTTGTTTTTCAAACTTTGGAGCCAGTTTGTGATTCCGGCATACCTCAGTCAGCGTAGCAAAAGCGCAGATGCATTGACAGATCTGGACTAGTGAATTCATATCCAGCACAGTAATTTGCCCATTGCAAACTCATCACCAGACTCCTTACCATGCCCTAACAGTCTATACATGTTTGGATCACATTTAGAGGAAGCACTGGCAGCTGCCTTAAGAGTTATATATAGCTCTGTATGGCAGGGTACGTATTTTCAGTTCTGGGTAACTTTTTCCAGAGATGACCAAAACCACCACAAAGAAAATGTAGATGAGAGTTTCTGTAGAAGGAAGAAGAAAAGGTTAGATTGTCCTTTCTAAGGACTCTACCAGCAGGTAGGCAAGAAAATTTATTTAAAATTAAAATGTAGCATGAAGAAACAATTATAATGGCCATCATGGGTGATACAGGAGCATGTGTGACATGGTGTATATGGAATAGGAAACTGCTCCCTTGAAAGTGCTCATTAGCTGGTAGATACCCTGTTTGGCTTGAGTCTTGGAGTCCTAGGTATGATATTTTATTTCCTTTTGGCTCTGTGTTGTTCTGACAAAGGTGGCTGCAAATTTCAGCTGAGTTTTTGTTTCATGGTGATCACCAGGTATAGGAGGGGCCATTGGAGCCTGAAACTGAAGGACTCCAGGGAGGTATAGAGCTTGTAATAGAAGTGTACCCACCTGTCACACAGCTCCAAGTAGCAAAACTGCCGTTTCCATGATCACACCGCACAGAACTGGAAACACAAAAAGAAGCAAGTTTGAACGTGTAAAAATAGAAGATGCTATTTGTTCTGGCTGAGCTGTTGCAAAACTATAGTTAGGGCTCCTACAGAACTTAGTCTTGGCACAGGATAAAACTGTATTAATTTTTTTGAAGCTTTTCAATAAGTACATGAGAGAGCATGTAGTATGAAAGGCAAGACCAAGATAATCTGATAGTGAAAAAGATTTGATGTCTTTGTTGTCTTCTTAGGTGGTTTGTTTCATAGGTGGACTCCATAATGTACATTATGCCATTGTCTTTCAGGTTAAAATGGATGCTAATTGCTAATGAGATATCCCACCTGTACAGCTTTCACTGGGAGCCATCAGCCAGTTAGGGCTGGAGCATGCATCCTCTCCACAGATGTACTAGAGCTGGAGGGAGTATGCTCAGAGCTGCACTAGGCAGAGTCAGTCTCTTCCTTGTGAAACAGAGGATCCAATGCTGCCAACTTTAGCTTGCTGTCCTTAGTATTTCTGGTTATTTCTAAAAGCCATTGTAGTATGCTTTGATGTGATGGCTTTCTCCATCCCTCAAGAGCAATGGCTGCTCTTAACTGCAGTGCAATAGAAGCATGAGTAGTACCGCATTGGCTCATGAGGCTTTTGCCTGTGAGAGTCCTTGGCTCACACTGACTGGCACCGAATGTGGGCCAAGGAGGGCAGCGCCTTTGCTTCTCACAGCAACGGGACACTATTTTTGACACAAAATAGAAAAGTCAACCATATAATTGCTTATTGATAGATAATTGCACCTCTGCTGAAAGCACTAGCTTTAAATGGTTGTCAGAGAATGCACTTAGATTTCAGAGGTCTCATGTAAGATTTTGTAAGATGACTGTGCTGCTTTGAGGTAGTTTTCCTTTATGCTTGTTTCTTGGGCTTTAACAGGCCTTAACAGCTACCACTGCTCATCCCAGGATTTAGTAATGGTATGTGAGAAATGAGGGTAACCCTGTCAAAGTAAGACACTGTTGTCAACTCGGGGTGTGTGTGTGTGCAGCATTTATTCTTTAGAATCGTATTCAGGCAGGTACCTTCCTGTGAATGTTATTTCTGAAGGTACCACTGCACCAGACCTTCCTAAAGATCCTACTTGGGCTGAGCTATTCCCTAGTTTTAACCATTAAGATATCCTCCAAAGCCCATTCCCTTCTAAACTGCTGTCTTCCTAACCAACAAGAAATGCAAAAAGCTGCTGCTGCCATCTACAGGGAGCTTATGCCACTCTTTCAGATGGTCTTTGGGGTCTATGTATATTGCACTGATATCACAAAACTGAAGAACTCAAATGACCTTTTTCTTAATGGTTTATGCTGGAGGCTTGGTAACTACAATTTTTAAATGACGTATTTTAGAGAATGGTTATTGAGTGAGTAATAAGGAAAAAACAGACTGCAGGGTTCTGACTGCTCACCTTGAGAAAGTAATGGGAGAGTCCTTCTCTGAAAACACGGATGCAGTTTTGCTTCCAGGTTACACTCATAAAGTATTGAGAGTTACCTACAGGGATTACTTGAGATCCCTAGTTTAGGTGTGACAAGGTCAGTGTCACACACACAAAAAACAGGATTTGAGCTTTCCTTAAATCTAACATAAGCAAAGAACAGTACTAAAGCTACAACAGTAATAAAGCTACTTGAAAATAAAACACTAAACATCTATTTTTTCTTTATTAATCTGGCATGTTCTTGGGTAAAAGTCTGTTGCCTGCTCTTTTTTTAGAACCAGAGAAGACAGTTCTGAGAAGTTACTTGTTTCCTGCCTATAAGCACTGCCTTTTGCATGTCTGGTTTGTCTTTCCACATGTCACAGATTTCCTGTTTATCTCGCGTTCTGCTGTTGCAGTGGGAAGGAAATAAAATTCTAAGTTTTTTTCCTTTGACATGAGCTATCAAAATCAGGACTAGAAGTCAAAACAGTAAACTGTTCTTCATCTGCTAGTGTATTGATAAACAGAAGAAGTCAACAGCAAGGGGGCGGAATTTGCAAGTGGCATACAATTACAGGTTAGCAAAAACTAGAAAAGAGTTTGCAGTACATTGGCAGGACCTAACAGAGCTGCAAAGATTTGAAGAGTCATAGCAGAGATTAAATTCAAACCAGTGCCAGGTAGCACCTGTTGGAAGTAAGAATTATAGCACTGATGTGGTCGACTTTATTGTGAGCAGCCAGGAAGAGCAGCAAGGTTTTAATGTTAACAATTCAATGAAAACAGATGTTCATTGCATAGCAGGAGTTAGAGAATTGCATATGTATACAGTTAACAATACAGTCCCCAGTTCCAATGCAGTAGCTACTATGGAAATGTGTAAAGGAGTTGTGCACTTAGGTTTCTGGCAACAGAGATATCCAGTTGTGCTTTCTCAACTTGGGCAGGTTATTCCTCTGACACACGTGATAAGAGTACAGGGTCAACAGAGTTGGCAAACCCTGTTTCTTCATCTGGAATAGTGTGATGTGCTACCTTCAGTGGTTATGACAGTATCCTAAACTGTTGCAAGAAAAAAATTGGTTTCTGAATAGAGGGGTGAAGTGTTAAAATATCCTTGAAGATTAGTGTTAAAGATTTAGTGTAAAAATCTTTCTTGAAGATTAGAGCAGCAACATGCAAACAAGCTGAGGTCTGGACGTGGCTGAGATGAAGGGAAAAGAGGAGGGAATCCTAAACTTTGCAATTGGCCTGGTTTGTTTTAAACTCTTCCTTCTAATAGTGACAGTATAATGCCATCTATGCATTAGGCACTTGGGTCACTTAGACTAAATTTTGCAATACTTGCTTTCGCTTTTAGTATATAGTACTATGTGTACAGGATGGCATTGTGGCTAGGGCCTGTTTCTGGAGGATCAGCGTGTTTAATTTCTGTGATGGAGATGACATTGTTATTCTTCTGTTGGCAAGCCAGTAGAAAAGTGTTATGTAGGCAATGAATGCTTGTTAGACTTGACGTCTTGCTTCACTGATTGGTGATTTCCAGCTAATTCTTAAGTAGAAGATCTGTTCTCATCCTCCTGTTGCTTTGGATTCATAACAACTCTTCTAAAACTTCTGCATCTTGTCTTGCAAATTTTCTATGTTAGGTGAAATTGTTGTTGAAATTGTTGAGAGGGCGTGGCCTTGGAATGTAGGACTGAGCTTCAGAGAACTAGGTTTGTAGTGTGTTTTATAGCATGAGCCACTGTTTTTGTAAACAGTGAAATTGCTCCTTGCTCCCATAGAATAACTAACCATCCTCTTCCATGTGCATGGCTTAGCAGCATGTGTTTAAAGGCATAAAATCCTAGTTTTTCTGTTCAGCCTGTTAACAAGGGGGATGGGGGAGAGGGGAGAGGATTGATAGAGTTCTCATGGGTTGTTTGTAATAAAAGTTTATTAGACTAGAGCAGGGGATAAGGAGAGGAGACAGGAAGAGAGGCAGCTGAATTAGAACAGAAAGGAAAAATGTACAGGAGTGTCATATAAGGAATGTGAAATGTAAAATGTTAGGAATGTGGCAAATACTTGACATGAGTTTACATTCTTATCTAGAGAGTATTGCTGTGATCCTCTTCACGGAGAGAGACAAAGGTGAATGCTTGGGGCAGTGAGTGTTGGTGGGAAGTAGGACCTGTCCCAGCTCCTTGTCCAGTCAGGTTCCTGTCCAGTCAGGTCTAAGCCATGGATCCCCTTGCTTCCACCGCTGCCTTCTCCTGCTCTGCATTCATAGTAGCCCAGCTCCAGGCCCTCTCTCTCTGTTCCCTCCCAGCACACCTGCCTTGCCTAGCCATGTGTACTCCCATCTGATCTGGCCTGCTGCTCTGTGACACCGGCATATATCCCTATCCAGTCCTTTCTCCAGTGGTGGTCTCCTGCTGCTTAGTCTATCCCCAGTGCATGTCTCCCAGTCAACCTGTGGCTCATTGGCTTCAGCCTTGACTTGAGCATGAATCCTCTCTTCCCACTCTTCCTCCAATTCTTTTTTCACATATCCTTTCTTTCTAAGTAAATTTCTACTCTATTGACTCTAACTCCTGTAGTCTTTGAAGGTAGTTTCTGAAAAATCAGTTGGTACCCAGGACATGCAGTAGCTGTAAAATCTAAGACAAGGCACGTTAATGATGGCTGAGTGAGTTAGGAGATGCATTACATGAAAAAGAAGAATCCCTTTAATACAATTCGCAGGTTGTCACTACCAAGCAGCACATTTTCAGTTAAACATGAGTAGTGTCCTGGGCTGCCATTCATCTCCTGATTTTATTAACTGGCAGATTCCCAAAGAGACAGTCAACCCTGATGACGAAAACAGGCTTTCTGACCTCACACACATAAGTGTCAGGTGTTTGCCAATTTATCTTGCTGTTCTGATGTATCTTCCCCACCTGGAAGGTAGGTTGTTTAAAGAACAGTCCCAGCTTGCTTGGGACTCATCTTTGCCGCTGCATTACTGGTGCTGTGTTTGTTTGATGGTGTCAGCTTCTGTGAGGGTGACGAGGTAAGGGGCTTTTGAGGAGCAATTTGATTTTTTTAATTTTTTTTTTTCCTCCCTCCTCCAACACTTTTCAAACATGGACTTTTAAGGCCAAGTCCAAGCATGGGTGCCATGCTCTCTGGCAGGGTAACAGTTGGTGGAGCCCTGATGTAGAAACTACTGTCTGCTTCTGAGGAGTTGGCAGTTCTGTGCATGTAGCATTAAACTCTGAACTCAGGACTGAGGTTTTTTTATTTAAAAAAAAAATCTGATGTTTCAGTTGGAAAGAGATATACCTAGTAATGGAAATTGGCAAACTGTTAGTACAGCAGTCCAGGGTCCAGGTCCGCTCATTTAACGCAAAATGCTGCCCACTTTTACTTCAGCTGCTCTTTATCACATACAATAGTTTTATGCCTAGAGCTCTTACTGTAACTGATATTTGTTCCTGCTATATTCATGTCAGCTGATATGTTAATTAGTGCTAGGATTAGTTTTCAACTGTTAAATTTCAAAGCAAAATATTCAGGGTTTATGTTCAGATTTATGCTGGTACAGTACAGGTTTCTACTTTCACCCTTCACATTCTGAATAAACTTGTGAGCTCCTTCCTGGATGGAGCTGCAGGAGCTGTGGTCTGATTGCCACCTTAGATGTTATCTTTATAGCAGTTTGAGTGCCTAGGCAGAGGAAGTGGATATAGCTTAAAGATTAAACATTCAGCTCATAACATTTTGTGGCAGTACTCAGGCTACAATTCTTATTTTGTAACATCTGATTGACTTTGTAGATCCATGTAAATACAGCTGATTTGTAAAGGTAGGGTTTGAGTGTTGTCGCTCTTAATATTTAATGTCCTTCACACTTTCATGTATGGAATTTGCATTCCACAATTGGTCTGACACCCCCCTCCCTTTTTCCCCTCCAAATGTCCTGAGGCTCTATTATTGCATATAGATAAAGTTTTGGGTGGTTATATTAAATGTGGTATTCATACCTGATATTAAAGTTGAGGGAAATTACTTCCAAGTTGTTTATATGCTGATTCTATGGCAGTGAGATCTCTTGATTTCTTCTTCTTGCTCTATGTGGGCCGTGAAAAGAAATAGAATCATTCATTGCACTAGTTACTTTCTGGACAGTTTTTGGTAGGAAGGCTATTGCACACCTACACGCTTTCCGTGTGAGCAAAATAACAGCTGTCCTGATTGTGCGGCTGCTGAAGCCAGCCCACCAGAGAATGCATGAATCATGAAAACTGCCTTTTGAGATTATATTTCTCTGTGTTTTCAGGAACATCTGGAAAATGTGCATTGAAGTTTGGCTTTATTCTTTATTACGTTTGCATAACCCATTACTTAGCAACATGTAAATGTGGCCTTTCTCTTATTTCAAGTCACCATATGTTTGTGTGGTGACATGGGAAGCCTTGCCACAGCCCTTTTCTTCTATGAGTGATTTGGGGTGTTTGCATATGTCCGTTCTGGTCTTTTGTTTTACATAAATCTTCATTGGTTGTAAGGAAGCATAGGAAAGAATTGTATGTGCAGACAAGAACAGCTGTGATGAACAGAGCACAATTATGGGTATAGAGTATGGGTCAGTACAAAAAACGTGTCTGATCAAGACGGTCTTTATCCATACAGGGTCAGACAAGGTAGCTGTAGTCCACAACCTGTCCACTAACCAATTCAGTGGCCAGGATATAAACACCTAGAGAATGGTAAGAATGGGGCATGTTTAGGTGAGACTTGCCCAAACTACTTTCTGCTCTTTGAAGTATTTTCAGTATGTAGCTTTTTCTCAGCTACAGATGGATTTTTCTTCCATGAAATTGTTCCATCTCCTTTTGAACTTAGGTCAGCTTTTAGGACCCACGGTCATCTTCTGCAGTGAATTCCACAGGTGTCATGTTCTCCTGTTGATTTTCAGCCTGACTCCTGGTAGTTTGATTGACAGTCTGCTAGTTCTTGTTTGTGAACAGTCACACTCTAACCAGCTATGATTTTGCAGATCTGCTGTCTCACATAGCAGTAATCTTTCAGGTTCCTCCACAAAAAACATGTACAGGCAGTCTCTTAAGACTGAGGACAAACCTAGTGACTTGGAGCGTGCCGTGTTGGAAGGGTCCAGTCAGCTGGGTGGATTTGTAGGAGTAGCCTTTAAGTACATTTCTGGCTCTGGCTCCTTTTAAACTGTTCTTTTTACTCCTAATCAGCATTTCTGATTTTTTTTCTAAAAATCTGATTTGAATACATCTTTTCCTGCTTTCCAAATGTGATAATGTTGTGAAGTTAGAGTGTAAACGTGGCAGCTCTCTTCTGAAAATGTCTCTGTAGCTTTTCATTCCTCTGATAACTTCGTTGTATATTCAGGTGTAGTACTCGATGTTGGCTTGGCAGAACTTGGAGAGCATGACCTGGCTTTTCTACTTTCTGATGGTTGTTAACTAAAAGCCTGATTCAAACCCACAGAAATGAACGTGTTGCCTTTGGATCTCATCCATGGTTCCTGACTTCGTGCATAACCTCTTTACTGTACCTAAGAGATAATCCCCAATCTCATGAATCTTAGTGTGACCTTAGTCACAGAAACCTCCCACTTAACAAAGAGGAGGGAGGTGAGAGGAGGGACAACACTGACTTTGTGTGAACTACTTGAAGAAATAACCTCTTGAAAGATTCAGTTCTCTTAACCCCTCATTATGATCAACCTCATGAAATGCATAATTATGTGGTGAAAGTAGAAGTACCTCTGCTCAACTATCAAGTCATCTGCTATGGTACAACGGTAGTATTGCATCTCTTATTTTAGTCTCAGTAATACCTGACAAATCAATTTGGGTTTTTCTTTCACGGCCAATAGTCTTGTAATGAGAGAGTCCTACTAAAAATCTGAATAGTCACTCAGCTGTGGAACTCCTTTTCTGAAATGACAATTTTTAAGTGAACAGGCCACTTGAGAAGATCACCAGAGGTCAAAGCATCACAGCAATTTGTTTTCAGAAGTGCAGTGCATCTGGCAGCTGCCATTGATATCAAAGGAAGCTACCCAGTGCTCAGATCTCTGTAACAGGTTGTGTAAATATCACCCCTCTCAGATGAGTAACTTAATGTTGTTTCAAATGCTTAATATCTCTCAGTTGCCAGAGATAGCTGCAGCTGTCAAGAGGCTGTAATTGCTTTCTTAATTTCTTGGCAATTATTGCCAGTTTTTAACAACTGCATATGCCTTGAATTTAATTTGAGGTTTTTTGGTTTTTCCTACATGGTCATGAATGAATAATGTTTTTGAATGGACTTCAGTGGGATTCAGTCCTTTATTGAGTTGAACATTGATGGGGATATTTAGCTCAGGAAGCTTTCTGGAAACTGAAGGCTCTGAAATACAGGCTAATAGGTTGTTATCCAAACACCCAAATATGCACACATGATGTTTTGAGTCATAGGCTTATGTTTGTTAGGTCCAACTGAGAATTATCAGGATGTTGCTGGGGTCATGTGAGAAGGGGAGAAAATGGTTTATCAGGCCAGGAACAAGGAGTGATGGATAGACTTAGGACAGTTGAAAAATGCATAGGAATTGTTGTCAAGTAAATTTTCTTTGGGATGCTCAGTAAGCATAGAGAAAGGCACCTGTTTGGGGATGGTGCGTTTTCCTCTGTTCTGAGTTTTCCCACAGATGCGTAGGCCTGAGGCAGCAGCAGTCAAAGTTCAAACTCCCCCAAACCTTTTAAATCTGGAGAATGTAGATAAGGAATTTCATACTTTGCATTCATGTCTGCAGCTTGAAATGGCTCCTGTTGAGACAAAAAAGATGAAGCTGTTCTTGGACATATCATCGGTTTCATGGAGGAAGAGAAGTCATGGCTCCTCTAGAGGTTGTCAGAATTGGACCCTGTGTGTTTCTCAAATGGCATTTCACATTTTCTGTGCTTTATTGGTCAGAAGCCTTGTTTTTCCTATCTGCATGATACCCCAGGCTCATAGGGCAAACAATCTTGTGTCTTTGCTCTACCCTCCTTCCTGTTTTAGCCTCATTCTGCAGTGGTTAGAAAGGAGATGAAAAATCCCATCCTCTTTTTCTCTGCTGGTCTGTTTTTCCCCTCCCTGCTCCATTCCTGACTTGTGAATACAGGATACTATCAGTCTTGCTCAAGTAGACTGCAGCTACAGAAGTAACTATGTATTATATTTTTTTTTATTGGGAGGTGGGGAGGAAACATATGAACACACGCTTTGTGACACATTCAGTGTTAATGTCACATTGCAGAACTGTGTCATGGAATGAAAGTGAAATTGCACAAGGAGTACTGTGAAGCCACATGAATATACTTAGAACTCTTAGATGCTCCGAGCTGAACAGTTTTCTCAAACTCCTCCTTATAAACTCAATTTATTGGCTCACTAGAAAGTTTCCTGCTGGCGCTCCAGTTGGTGAAACTACTTATAATGTCTCTACATGATTTTTTTTCTAAACATGTTAAGAGACCACAGGCAGGCATTAGGCAGGAAAGTATGAATGATGGAAGGTCTGCTGATGTTTCATTTCCTTTGTTGAGTATCAGCCTTAATTCTCAATTCTAGTTCCATCTTCCTCTGGAGATGCACATGTTTGTATTTTCTGCCAAGTTTTTGGAGCTGTATGTATATGATCGATCTTCTCCACGTTAGGCTTTAACTTCTGTCCTTCCCAGAAATTTCGTCAATTGAATTCACAAACAGAAGTTTCTAATCTGATTTTAGGTTACTGTCTTCCAAACAATGCCAAAGGTTTTCTTCACCTTCATATTTTGAATGGTCATTCATCCAATTTATTCAGTTTGATCTGAACAGAACCTTTCAGACAAATTTCCACACTTTGAGTACTTCAGACCAAGGTGAAAGTCTGAAATCTTCCAAGTCAGACAGTCTTTGACAGAGCACTGCCTGTCAAGCATATATTTCTGAGGCCTAACTCAAGCGTTATTTTCAAGCCTGCAGTAGTTTTTACCAGGTAAGAACCTGCTGATGATCTCTGTTACTGCTTTAAACTGGAACTTGAAGTGTAAGACTTGAGAAAGAGATCTTTTCATTGGGGGATTTTGTCTGTCTTGTTTCTTCATATATACCCTCATCCATCAGAATTTTGCATAGTATTAAAGATGGTTATCCTCAGAAGGTCACTTGGAAATGGTTTCAGTTAAACCATGCTGACACATTCCGTAGATTTGGCAGCTAAGATGTAGGCCAAGCTGAGGCAATGCAAGCATTCATTCCAACATTGAGATGCCTTAATGAAAACAGTTAAACAATCTCACATCCTTCATATTTGAGTTTGGTTTGGTGTGCAGAACGTCCTTTCATGGGTCCTTTTTAACCTCTAACGAGGAAAACAAGAGCTTTATAACTGGCAATATGATAGAAGTTTTTGAATATAACTTGAAATGTAAAATTGAACTGTATGTACGTGTACAATAAATACAGTGAATATTGAAAATATTATTTTATTAGGCTCAAGAGTGA
The DNA here is from genome assembly GCA_013389905.1 of Sula dactylatra. Taxonomy (NCBI): domain Eukaryota; kingdom Metazoa; phylum Chordata; class Aves; order Suliformes; family Sulidae; genus Sula; species Sula dactylatra. The sequence goes on along the minus strand of WEKW01017781.1, from coordinate 80,863 downwards.
GTCTAATTCGAGTAAAAGAGTTGAGTAGACAATTTAATTTTGTAATTTTTCACTTAAGAAAACTGATGCAAAAGTTTCCCCTGGTGACTGTACCATGTCTGTGACCTTGCCACACCCTGATGACTTCTGTAAGGCACGGCTCAGCAGAGCTCAGCTTCCTGGCCAGTTCCAGGCAGAAGGTGGCCCTTTGGTTGGGGAGGGTGCTGAACATCCAATCCACTCCAAGTTCCCTGTGCAACTTTGCCTCTGTTGTTTCTGTCTCTCAGCTTTTTAGGCTGGACTGCTTCTCAGTGCTTAATAACCTACAAACCCACTCTGGCAGTTAATTTATGCTGTAATTGATATGCTGCTGCTTAAATGAGGGCGAGTGGGAGGATTGGGTCATGTGGAAAGAGGCTCGGGTTCCCTCTCTCACAGTTGGCAGCTGCTGCTGGAGCTTTTTTTCTTTTTCCCTGAGGTTCTTAAAAAAACTAAATGTTAGTTCCCAGCTATCTGCGCTGTGGAACACATGTCATTCTGTGTTGTAGAGTTAAGGCTGAGTAACGAAGGGTGGTGGTTGAGTTGGTTTGTTGAAACGTCCCTTGTAATAAGGTAGAAGGCAAGGGGAGCTGGTCTGTTTTCTCAAGCATGCTGCCTGGCCATGTTTTCCTGTTCACATGGGCCCTCAGGAGAGAGGCCAAATCCTGTGTACATCTGCAGTCAAAAAGAGAGATGGCTCTGAAAGAGATTTGTGTAATAACAGGATCTAAGAGAATATTCTATCTTTGATGGGACTGAGGTTGTAATCGGAGTGGAAAGACATGTGCATTTTAAGTTCCAAAAGGGCAAAACACATAGTTTGTCATCAGTAGGTGACACATGTAGTCTTAGCCAGACAGTGTAATATTTGTGATTATGTAAGAGGAGAACAAAGTCTATGTTACTTGATTTTAGCTGGTTTCTGCCATTTTCCACATTCATACGGGATCTCTCTCTGATCATCCAAATTGCATTGTATAGAGTGGAAAGCCTCCTGTGACTACTGTGGACCAGCAATCTGAAGGTGAACTCTCACCTTGTTAGCCCAGGTCATAGCTGAAGCTTGTTCCGTACAGTTTTAACATGGCAATTAAGCTGTAGCGTTCACAAATGCTCCTAAGGATAGGGACAGCAGGAGCCTGACTATTTGTGAGAGCTGTTGCATAAAGCTATTTGTGTTATCTTTGATCTATGGAATTGCTCTAACAGGGCAAAAATGCATAGAAAGATGCCATAACATTATTTTATCTACACACTTTACTCTTCAGCCTAGAAAAAGCAGCAACTGCACAGAATGTATTAATTCCCTCTTGAATCTTGTCCTGAAATCAAGTAATTCATTATAAAGCACTTAGTACAGTCAATCTATCGTGTAGCGCTTACTATACTCTTTAATGATACACAGCTGAGAAACAGTGTTGAGTTATACATATTCCATGCAGGGAACAGGCCCTGCAAGAGATAACATGAGCTTGAGGGGGACGACACTGCAGTGGTTGACCGGTACGGAGACCTTTGCCAGCTGAAAAACTTGTTTGATTTTCCAGATGGTTAAGTCCAGCTGAACAGAACATTTCCCTCAGAAAAGGTCACTTTTGACACAACTCCATTTCCTAACAGGAGGAATATTTTGAGAGAAATTACGAAAAAGAAGAAATAACCTTTATTTCTAAATCAGCCAGTATTAGCATCTCTAGGCTTGTCCTTATGAAAAGCATTGCTGGCATGAAAGATAGAAAGTTCCTGTGCTAATGAGAATTTAAAAATAGAGTTTAGCTTCAAGCTAAATCCTGAAAGCTGACAAGCATCTCGGTCTTGTGCTAAATTGAACAGCAGGTCTTAGTATCCGGCCTTTACTGAACAGCAGGAGACAGGCCTGACTGATATAAGGTGGGCTGAGTGTGCTTTAAAGGGCTTTGTTCACCACTTGATGGGTTTGTAAAGTTCTGGCATTGGTCACAGCACTATTCAGAGATCATTCCTGTAAACAATGTAGTGAAGCTGTGTAGATGTTGAAAGGTAATGATTTGGCAGTAGTGAAAAAGAACTTTTCTGCAGCCACTGCCCCAGAAAAGTATTGATTAATGTTTTCTTCATAATTAAAGAGGAAACTACCCTGTGTGGTATGCATTCGATCACTGCTTTTACCCAAATGTCATACCTATGTGTTAGTTCTGATTCCGTACTGGGACTAGAAAGCAGTATGTTCATTACTCCATGTATGCTCCCTTGCTCCAAAACAATAAAACACAACCTCTTGGTACAGATGCCCTCAGATGATGAGAATTTATCAACTTCCTTTGAAGTCAATGTGGTAGTTGTGTGTTGCACTGTCTGAGCATTTGGCCTAATAAAACTGAATTTGTAGTAGAGTCTAATACCTTCTCGTACTGAGACCATTTAAGAGTTTACAGGCTGAGCTGGCCAAAGGCCTCAAGAGCTCTAACATTAAGCCCAGCTCCTGGGAGAACAATCAAAGACCATTTCAGGAATGCTAGTTGCAACATTGAAAGCATGCTTTTGTATCAGAAGGACAATTTATACTGAGAGGAGATAGACTTTCTCAATTCACACACATCTACATCTGCTCTTCAGTTTTCTTGTTATATTCCCTATACTAGTTAAAATTAGTGTCTAGTTAATCTACAACTGTTGACTCATAGCTTTGACCTTGCAGTTCTAGTACTAGTTCGGTTCTTTGGGGAAGAGAATATTGTCTAGGCTGCTGTATATGAAGTTACCTCTTTCTATCAGACCTTATCTGTAGGCATAAAATTGCAGGGAGTATATGCAGTATTATTACTTCCTCTGCCTGTGATTGTTTTTCATGTGGTTATACCCACACTCTATGCTGTATTGGCTTTGGAAAGCCCCCAACTTGTTACAGAAAATACTGTGTGTGAACTGAGTTATAGGATTAACTATGAAAAGAACAGGTTTTGATGGCAAGACTCTCCAGGCAAGAATGAGAAAGGGTTTTACAAAGATGGTCTCGAAATGGTTATTCTTAGAGAATCAGTTTACCGAGACTAACTCTGGTGGCATTGATTAACTCCCTTGGACTTGGATGTTAGGTCACAGCTGTCTGTTTCCAAAAGCACCACCTCTGTTCACAGTGGTTGTGTTAGCTTGATGATGTTCCCGAACGGCACAGGTTGTCCTCCAGCTTGTCGAATGAGTGGCCAAGTGTCTTAAGAGTTGCTGTTCTCTGACATTACTGATTGCACCTGATTCACATGTGGTTGGTTCTGGCACAGTGGTGATGGGGATAGCTTATAAAAGCTCAAATTAAAATTGAATTTCAGTCACATAGACACAAGAGACGGTAGTTGGCAGGTTCTGGTGCCTGTGTCCACCAGGATATCCAGTTCTGTTTACTTGCATGATGTCTAGCAATTTTACCCATAAGACAACCATGTAAACATGTTCACTATGGACCTAGAGGATACTGATCTTTCAAGAGATGGATGCTACCTCCAGCACTCAATATTTTTGAAGGACTTTGCCCTGATCACTCAACTTATTTAAGTTTTCCTAATGTTTTCTGGATGCTCTGTTAAGGGTGGTTTCTTTCAGGATTTCAGGTTGGTCTCTTTATTAAGGAAAGGCTTTCAAAAACTTGCTCGACTTGAGTGCAACTGTGGGGCAAACTTGAACATGTTTTGTGTAACAGCAGTCCTGGTGGTGTCTCTGTTCAGTCTGTTTTTCTAAGGAAATGAGATTTTTTTTTGCTTTTTTCATGCTTATTATATGTTTGTGATTCTTCTCCCCACCCTGTTGTTGCTGTTGACTTACAAATTTGTAGAACAGAGGCCTGAAGGAAATTCAGCTTCTGCATGAGTAAAGCAGCTGAAGAGAACAGAATCCACAAGGAAATATTGTAGTATGAGATCTCCTTTTATTAAACATCAAAGGATCCCCATGGGAACACAGCCTCTCAAAATGAATTCACATTCACAGAAGAGTACTTGTTAGGGAGTTATTTTTTATTTAACATTATTAAATGGCAGGTCAGCTTATCTCAAGGGGCAGTTTGTTTCTGCAAAGCCATAGCTGAGAAGATCATTCAATTCTGAGTTTCTGTTTTGATTTTGTGTTTTCTCCTCTAGTAGAAATGACACCTAGGACATGGGGGTTTAGCCTTTTATTATGCCGCAAGCTCATTCTGAACCTAGTGCCAGTCACTGAATATCTCTGAGATTTGAGACATAATTTCTTATCAAAGCTAGGGAAAAAGTTGTGCTCTTTGTATCTCCTGCCTCATTAGAACTTAGTTTTCTCTTAAATGTTGTAGCACACCTTGGCCCACAGGAGTAAAGCATCTGTGTTGTAATGTTTGTGGGTCAATAACTAACTCATCTTAACTACAGCAGAATTATATTACAATGCTTGTTTTCCACCGCATGCAGGCTATCAGCCAGTTCTGGGATTCAGGATATCAGTGCTCTGGGCTCTCATTAGCCTGTTTGGATTAGCTTGTTAAATACTCTATGTGACACAGGCCTGAGTACAGAGGGAGACAAGGTGAGTGTACATAAGAGTGAAGACACTTGGGCAGTGCAAGAAAAAAAAAAAAAGGAAGTGCATAGCTAGGATGCTGTGAGGTTTGGAGGAAGGATTAACAGAAAGCTCACATGTGTGATCATTATGGTCATTTAACCACAGCCAGTTTTCTGAGAGGAGTCATGCTAGTAATGGGGTATGACTGACAGAGCTCTGTTTGCCCTGGATAGACAGACACAATAATAATGGAGTCTTAGGAGGGAGTTCTTTTCAAAGATCAGCTTAATTGTGTTCAGTCTTCCTTTATAAACAGAAGTACTGTTTTCTTGTGGAAATCAGGGGAAGTACGGGTTGGTTGGAAGATGTAGCTCTGCGGTTTCTGTGCAGCTGCAATTCCTTGCTACAATAGACAGGGTTACTAAAGAGGCTGAAGCTCCTCAAACCTCTTATACTATCGAGTTTATACCTGACAGTACTTCAGAAACCTTGGGACTTCCATCTGGCACTGCTGCAAAAGGAGTTTCTCAAAATCAAAGATCAGGCCAAGCAGTCTCTGTTGCCTTATTTCGTTTCAAGAGATACGTCGAGAGATCCAAAATGGTGACAGTGCAGATTAAGACCTTTTTTTGCTCTTTTTGCTTTAACTTTGAAGAATGAGCTAAATTTAGCTTGCTCTTTTGAATCACATAGACTACTTAGCAGGATAGACTCAAGAACAAAGTCAGGTGACAGTTCTGCCCCAGACACATGAAAGCGGAGCCCCAGCTGCAACGCAACGAGCATGTTGGGTCATTGCCAGTTCAAATGCAATAGCACCTGCACCATAAAACAGGCTTAAAATAAAATTGGTCTGTCACAGTGATGAAAAACTTGGTCTGGTTTAATGAGATCAGGAAAATAAAAAGGAAAGAGGAAGCTGAAGCAATGACAGCAAGAGAAGGAAGTGGAGAGACCAAAGGGGTTTTTGTGTTAGAGTATAATGTGTACTTAACAGCTGCAGAACTCAGTAGGTTTCCTTAAGAAATTTTATGGGTGAGCTGGATGTAATTTACTTCTAACAGTCCCAAACACTGTTGATCACAGGGATATTATTAATTTCTTTTGAACTCTACGATTACAAGGGAGTTGAGTTGTGTGGGTTTTTTCTGCAAGGCCTACAGAAAACCAAAGGAATTGCTAAATCCAGCACAAGAAACATTCAAGCAGCTATAAAACAGAAAAACCTATACAGGGAGTTAGAGCAGTGTATTTATAGGGGACTACTGTTCTGCTTGAAGGGTTTTAACAGGCAAGAATAAAACGAGATTGTGTTAAAGATGATGGTTTTAAGCAGGAATGTAGTGCATTCTGCAGAGAAATAGCTAGACAGGGATTGTCATGTGTGAGTGTGTTTTTACAGCTTGGGTGGGGTGGGAGGTCATATGAGCAGCCATATAGTACAAACTGTGCCTGTCCAAAAAAGCTGATCGCTCCATGTGACAGTGGAAAGAATAGCATGTCTGTTGACAGCTGAGTGACTCAGTGCCTTGCTACTCTCCCTCTTGCTTTCCTTGCCTGTGGATCCCCCCTTTTCCTCTCTGTTCTCTTTACCTGGCTTATAGAGTTGCTAACTCTACCACAGAGGGCAAGATTGGGAGCATTTCTTCATGGCCCATCAGCACAAGCACTGGCACACACAGTCAGCTATAGGGAGTGTCTGTTGGCCCCTCTGCCTCTCTTGGCTTTCCTTTTAGTATTTCTTGTCCTGTAGTGCCATCATAGGCATAAAGAGTTCTTATCATGCCAGGCTTGTTTCCTTCTGAGTCCGTCCCCCCCTAGAAGATATTACAGCAGCTCCCCAGTCACCCCGCCAACCTTGCCTTTCTGTTCCAGCCCCTCTTGGTACTTGGCCGTTTTCTTCTCCAGGGCTGATAAGGAAATGCAGCTCCTCTCTTAACTGTGGTTAGCTCCTTGCGACATTTGCATATGCTGGCATCAGGTCAGAGGCCCTGTTCTCCCTTTCACCATTTATAGTTGTTAAGAACCTGCTGTTTGTTCTAAGCAGTATCAGTCCCCACACCTCACCATCGTGCTTATGGAGTACCAGGGGTCTCTGGTTCAGTGTTCCTGTGGCAAGGTTGCTTTGTAGCAGCAAGGAGAAACTTCCTGGATTCTCTGCTCTCTGTGACTGACTTGGTGTGTTTTTTCAGCAACTCTGACATGCAGGAGAAAAAAATCTGCTTCTGTAGCTTAGACAGCTCTTCCCTGTGAAATGTGATGGAAGATGGTGCTAATCTAGAGAATATGGAGGCACACTTCATTGCGGTTGCGGTGTAGACTAGCTTGGTGTCATAGGTTTTGGTAGTAATGCAGCATGTTGCTACACGCTAAGAAAAGAACTGAGCCATCAGTTTGAGGTGCATTAGATTCACATGAAACTTTTTCACCAAGTATTCAGGCTGTGTGATTTAAAAAAAAAAAAAAGCGAGAAATCCAAATAAAAATGGTAGAATAGGATCCAGGCTCAGACTAGTGTTGGTAGTTTGCACTTGATCTTCTGTTTTTCAAAATGTGTAAACAGCCTGAGATTCGAGAGAGTGTGTCTTTGCAAATACTTTGATAATTCAGAGAAGCTATTTTTGGGTTCCTTCAAGAGGCTTTTGAAATGAGTGTAGGACCTAAACCTCCAGCATAATCAGTTAAAGCTTTGAGTCCCCACATCAGCTGGTTTATGCTTGATCCTGCTTTGAGTTGTTATTTATGGGGCAGTAGAATCATCCCAAGGGTAGGCAACATCCCTGACTGCAGGACCTTACAGTTTGAGTGTGTAAGTAGCAAGTTTGAGGAAATCTTACGATCTTGACGGTGGTTCAGGGTTGGGAATTCAAACCCAGCTAAGTTTTGTTTAGTCATTGATTGTTGTACTTATTTTGCTGAGCTCTGAAGGAGGAGCCCTTTTGACTCATGAATATTTTAACTGCTACCGACTTCAAAGCCTAACATGAGTTTCTGCTCTGACTGGCCAAGTTATAGTCTTAACCAGCTTCTAGCAAGCATGTTCTCTTCCCTTGAGAGAACTTGCCGTATTCCTTCAAACATCCGGCACATGGCTTTTGATTAGCCATCGCAGCCTATAGACTTCACTTTGTTTTTTCATAAACATAATTATTTCAAAATAACAAGTGCATGTGAGTGTCCCTGTAGTACAAGTGTAGTGCATCCCAGGTGCACAAGAGTAGCCATACTTGATGAGACTCAAGGTGCACTGGTGCCCTTTGTGTTTTCCAGCAGTAGCAATGCTTATCAGAGGCTGCGAGAAGCGCGGCGATGACATAGTGATGCATCTGGCACGATGCACCCTCTTAGCACTCCAGGACTGCATTGAACAGTTCGTGGGTAGAAGTCAATGGTGGATTGGCTTTTTTCAAGGAATGTCTGCTGTGAGATAAATAGGCTAGGGATGTGTGAAATCAGCCTGAGCAAATTACCCTCGCTCGTAATGTCTTGAATTCTTTTACCTCAAAATGGATCACATGTTGCACTGAGGCTTAAGAGCATTCCTCAAAGCAGTGAAGATAGCCCCTCCCAAGGCTGCTTTGTGGCAGCAGGGTCACTCACCTTGGATGTTAGCAAACCACCTGCTCAGGTCCAAGTCTGAGCATGCTGCCTCCCCCACACTCCTGCCCTCAGGTTCTCCCGGGCTCCTTCTGAACACGGCCTGCATGTTTACCTGCATTAGATGCCCTTTGCTTTAAGCACTATGTTTATTCTGTGAGATAATTGCCCCGTTCTTACCTGTAGTACCTTAAGCATGGTGCTTTTAGTTTCTTCAGAGACTGCTCTCTCTAAGGGTCATCTTCTACCCTCTAATTTGAAGGCACCATTACTCCATTCATTGGAACCTCACTAAAATTATCTCCCCCACGCACCCCGAAATGCAGTTGGAAAGGTAATATGGTCTTGAGTAGTGATGTGAGTCCAAAGTTAGTGTCTTGTCATCTACTTTAAATTTCACTTCATGAAGTATATTTCAGTGTGTTTCAAGCAACAAGATGCTTGCAGTATGGAAATATCACATTCCTCTGCTGATAAAAGTACCCATGATTTTCAACTAAACATGTAGTCAAAATAATTAAACCTGGGTGCTACAAGCTGGAGTACAGTGGCAAAAAAAAAAAATAAAAAAAGGACTGACCTCACAGTGATCCTAAGCTTGTATGGTTTTCCAGATTGTCTAATAAGAGCTAGCTCTGCTCAACATACTGAGAGGGGAAAAAGCAGAACATGTTTAGTTACATGTCTATTTAACAACTTCAAATCAGAAACAATTAGCTCCATGATAGTGCTTCATGACTTTTAGTCCACACCAAAGTGGCTCTGTGGCATCTCCAGAAACAGCTCAAGTCATACATAATTTGTTCGGATTTCTGTTAGGGCGGTATGATTGCTCCTGTTGTGTTTTTTCCTCACACGAATACCTTTTAGTCTATTGTCTTTGAAGACTATTTGCAGGCTTGTTATGTGTATTAGTTATAGTAATTTCTTGTTGTGTCTGCGTGCTAAAATGCCCAGAAAGCTTAGGGCAAGACTGAGGCTTTCCCATTTTAAGGAGAAGCTTTGATTTTTTGTTTGTGTGCCCAGACTCTTGTTAACCAACTGATAGAGGAAATGATTTTTTTTTTTCCTGAATGTAAACAGTTTGGAACAAATAAACAAACATTCTTACATGGGTGCTTATTTAGTCTTAATTTACCGAGGGACTTCAAGTGCATTTAGTTTAAAACAAACATGCTGCCATGCATCATCCTATAAAAAGATATTGTTAATAAAAATCACAGGAGGAGATTGTTTACCCTTCTCCTCCCAAACCCATGCCCAAAGTTCTGCTTTTCCAGTGTTCACCCTAGTTGCGAGGAACTGGTCTGTGGAGAATATACACAAGCCCTCAAGGTATAAAGTATCTAATGCAGTTGATATTCTGTTTCTTCTGTCATAAATGGACAAAGCAAGAGATACCTTTTCTCTTTTAAAGGTGAATTAAACACATGCTTCACAGGTTTATTTTAGGCTCTCATTCAAGGAAGGTTTAGCTGCTTTTAGGAAACAAGTTGAAAGAAATAAACTGGCACAATCACTTCTTCAAACCAAAGCACGGTCTTTTGGAGTGTTATTGTCATTTAGGGCTGGGCTCAGGAGGTTTGTGTGGAAGATGGAGCTTTTCAGCATCAGGTCAGTATTGTGGTCTTCCAAGGCCCTAGAGGGTCTGAAGCTGTAAGCCCATTTTAATCTTACTGATAGCTGTCTAACTAGCTATTTAGATCTGAAGCAGCACGCTTTGCTGGGGCTGTTTGTAGATTAATTGATTTGCTGGATCAGAGCTCTAAAGGCGTAATTTCTGTATCAGTGAAAAGCCCAGAACTGGTAACACCTCTTCCATCTTCTTCATTTGAACAAAAACAAGCCAATGAAAAGGTCCCCGCTTATTTGATTTTCAGTATCTTAATTCTAAAATAGCAGTTGCTCTTACGTTAAACTGTAAAACACTCCAAAATGGCCAGAGGACTTTCTCAGCCTGAGGCAACCCTGTTGTGGCAGATGCTGCTTGTCATGGCTCTGCAGCTTTCTGTGCACTCTCACATGGGGGACACATAGCAGCTGCAGAGCAGAAGGGGACTTGACAGCTCAATGGTGTTGACCTGAATGGAGAATCCTTCTGTTTTAAGGGTACTTTTAAGCTGTCATGATTACTCGCTTTCAGTATATATTCTGACCAAGGATTTAAAAATTGATTCTGAAAATCCTGACATCTCTGGAAAGACTCAAATCCAAAACAACTTACACTTTTTCTACATCCCTCTCAAGTTTTCTTTGTTTTCCTCCAGACTTGTTGGCTTGTATGATCAACACATGAAGAGCTATTTGTTAATCATGGGTTGGAGTTTGTTTATATTTTCACTAAAGTTATCAAAACAAAAAAAATTGGGCATTGTCTTCTGCAGGGACAATGTTTGTTGCAGCAGCCCGAATTGCTGTTTACAGTACACCTTGTAAAGGCTAGAGTTAGTGAGCACTTCGCTGCTGTTGAAGAGCCTTCTTGCTTTTTTGACTCACTGTCAGGTGCACTGTGTGCCAGGATTTCATAGGAGGAGTATGTGTGTAGGTGTATCAGTGTCCATGGGAGAGAGAAATCTCAGGCCCTCTCCTGCCAAGGTTGTTGATATTTTGCATGTGTAATGGCAAAGCTGACTTGGCATTGTTTTTAATGCTCTGTGCAGTGCCTGCACTTTGCAGTATTCACTTAGAGCAGTGTTGAAAAGCAGATCATCTGGAGTTGATATAAATCATAAACTGAGCCCTTCCAAGGACACAAAATGTGCTGGCAGCCTCTTCTGCAAGGAAATAATTCTCCCCATCTGTGGATTTGTTTACAAGAGGATTCTAAATATATCTCTCATCTCCTGATGATTAGGAATAAGCATTATAGGGTTAGAAGTCAAAGCAGTATTGAAACCTGGCTTTCTTCAAGTACACTGGGTTTAATGTTACTGCCTGACTTTAGTTACTCATTTCACAATGATGGATGCTATCACTGAAATCATATGAAGAAGAGTTGTTGTATATGTAGTGCTCTCTGCTATAGTTGTCCCCTTCTGTGATAGGTTATACATCTGGCTGCTGGGAGGGAATGAGAAACAGTTGTTGTGGATCAGAGTTATCCTAAACCTCTGTGTTACTCTTCTCTGCCACAGGTTCAGCAGCATTACGGCAAGAGGATCCTGTGAGAAATTATTTAATCTTTTTCCATGTCTTTCTCTTAGATTTCATTAAGATTGATTTTTTGAAATTTGGAGGCAGGGTCAATAAAACTCACATTTCTCCCCACCAGGAAGGGGTAAAGCGAATACTTCCCAGACACTTGATTTGCTACCAGAATTGTACTCCTGCTTTTGATCTGCTTTTTCTGGAAGAGAAGTTGCACTTGTGGATGTTGGGTCTCAAGCACACCTGTTGAAGCTGCTTGATTTGCAAATGCCAGTTGCATGTGAACTGGGTGAAAAGACAGCATACAAACAAAACCTTTGGAGGCAAAGAGGCTGTGAAGATAGTGAACACTTACTCCACGTAGATTTAAGGACTACTTTGTAATTGCTGATTAAAAATAATGACCATTTCTCCTACAGCAGTACCGCTGCTTGGTCAGTAATAGTGGAGAACTGTGCCTTTTCCCTGGCTCAGATACAAACATAGTTGCGTGTATAGTGAGGACTAGTTCTAGGATCTTTCACAGCGTATAAAACATGTAGACGGGATCCTACTGCTTACTGAAGTCTCTGTTAGGATGCAGTGGTCAAAGGGGTTTGTGTCAGCTCACTGTGTGTATTCTGCATGAGTGTTGCTCCACGTGCTTTCTCAGTGGGTTATCTCTGACAGTAGGAGATCCAGAGCAGGTGAGATTTAGATCTACTCTCTGAAGTACAGGATGGGGAAAAGGAAGGCAATAGAAACTAGGAAAAGTTTTTTGAAAACTACTGTTCCAGTGCTGCAACTCATGCAAGGGAAGGTGCAAGTATTTGAGGAGAAATAGCAAAATAAGCAAGAAAGAAGAAAGAGAATGCAAGCGCCTGACATGGAATAAATGAAAGGTAGAATTTGGAAAAGAAAAGGCAAACATGTTTGAAAAACTCCAGTTCAGTTTTAACTTAAAACTGAAGTAAGTAATTGAAGTTTTCCTTGATAAAAGGAATTGGTTTCTGAATTACAGCTTTGTGGAACTGAATAGGAAACCATTTTTCCTCTTCTTGATCTAAATTGCATGATTATCAGAGATGAACTTCTCAGAGCAGTGTCAGAGATTTGAATGCACTCTCCTATTAATGAGCCACTTCACAGCAATTACTCTCTTGATGCATCCTGGGGCAGCTTGGCAGGAAATTAGACTTAATTCCCTTTACCTATATTCTGTGGCTATAATGGAGCTATACCTTAGCCTAGACTACCCCTGTGTTTGGTGGAGAGGCACTTTTAAGGTGCCATTTGTCTGATCTATTTTAGAAGTCTGCCTTCAAAGGCAGGGACTCACACCTGAGAAGTGCATGTCTCTCCATGGACAACCAGGGCAGTCTCAAAGATGAGCTCCAGAGTTCATATTGAACATGTTTAGGTGAGAGGAATCCTACTTCATTTCAGCAGTCTTAGGAATCTCCTGTTCTGATTCTTGAACTGATTTGTTCTTATCTCATGTCAGAAGCTCTTACTTTTTGATTTTCTTCTTCAGTTTTGAAACCCTGGCTTACAAGGTACAATGCTCAGCAAGGCATAAAAGCATGATGGTCAGCGAGGAAGTTGTGTATCTAAAAGCCCTCTACTTAGTTTGTGGCTCAGTCCTCTGAGATTGCTTTGTAGACCTCAAACACAACTCTGAGAATGGAAGTTCATATGAACCATAAATTTCTGAGCAGAGCCCTTTTTTAACTTTTTAAAGCCTATTTTATGCTCTTGGCATGTAAATTTGGCTAAAATTGATATATACAGGACATAAAACTCACAAAGACCTTTATTTCCCATAGGAAATAAACGTTTGTAGTGACTAGTTAAGGAGCAGTTTTCTCAAAGAGTTATTACTTGAGGATGCTGATAATACATCAGTCAAGTTACATAGTGCTTGGATGGAAAAGCCTTTTTTATGAATTCAGCATACCATTTTGGGGTCAAATGTGAGCTTAAAGTGTGGCTGTTCTGAGGCTTGAGGCAACTGTGTTGTCAGAAATGAACACAATCTGTGTGCAGGTCAGTTCAAAAGGAACCTAAGTCTAAGAGATGTGGTGCTGCCAATTAGTTTTTCAGAGTGCTTTCTGATTCACACACCTGATTCTCTTCTTGCTTTGCCTAGGATGGTGGTTTTTCTCTACGCAAAGTATGTCTATTTGTATACCATTTCACAGTCTCCTTGCTCAGGTGTAAACAGCTATACTGAGACTAAGGTAAGAACAATCTCTCTTTGAAGATTATTCTTCAGTACGCTGCTCTTAAACCCCAAGGACCTTCATAATGCCAAAAGAACAGATCTGGAACAAAATGGCCAAGATAGAAGTGCCATGCTCTTTTAACTATTTTAGGTGTTGAGCTCTCACCTTGAAACACCACAAAGAGGGTTAGATTTAAGGAGGTTACAGTGCAATGCTTTCTGGCCATCTCTTGGAAGGTGCCACATAATGACTATCAAAAGCTAAAGAGCACGAGAATATTAGTCACTCGAAGACCTTTACCATGATTGTTGTGAACGGGCAGGACAGATGGAATTCCATACTCTGGGTCCCTCTAATGAACCAGATCATTCTGACTAGAAAAGAGGATAGGAGGAGTAATGCCTTGTGGTAGTGGAATCTGAGAAGTTATTTTGCACTACTTTCAAGTGATTTTAGTAATCAGGTTTTGTCTTTTACTACTGTCCTGCCATTTGGAGTGAAAGAAAAGAGGTATTGTGCTATCTTAGTACAAAAAGACTGAGCATTAAACCTTAGAAAAAACAGTGTGTTGCTAGTGTGCTTTTCAAAGGTTAGAGTACTGAAGAGAAAAGACTTTCCTCGTATCAGAGGAAAGGGAGTAAGCTGGAGCTGGAGCTCCGAGGCCTCCTCACATCCTCTAAGAAATTAAAAACAAGGTGGGGCTCAACACAGCACTGACTTGTGTGCTTGTTAAAGGTAATCCCTGCGGTACTGTAGGTCAGGCTTGAGAGGCACTGGCAGACCTGTGTGTAAAGTATCTCATCTACTCTTTCCATGGTGCATGCTGTTGTTTCCAAAGAGCTATTTTCAGAACAGAGTGCATACAATGCTCATGATATTTCAGTTTACTGCTATTTGTTGTGTGTCAAGGACCAAAGTGCCATCCTTGGTTGTCAGGCCCTTCTTTACTTTGCCTTTGATTCTGGTGTCTCGGTGTAGCCCTTCAGGACTTGGGTCTGACAGTAGGCAGTGAGGATTTGTGTGTGACCAAGTCTGTGCCAGTATCTGCTGCCCACAGATGAACACTGTGAAGTAAGAGTATTTGTTATGAAGAGCCCATTTCAGAATCTGCTTGCTTGTCAGGGGCTGTAAAGATAGTTTATTTTTCATTATTGAGCAAATTAAACCACAGCTTTTATGTTAATTATGTTAATTAATGCTTTGATTATGTGAGACACAAGTGGACTGTTACTGCTCATACAGCACTGATGATGTGTCTTAGTCTTTTCGTGTTCTCACCTATTAAGGTAAATAAGTGCCACTGAGGTTTTGTACTTGAAAGAAAGCCATTTGTGCAAAGGACCAGCCATACTCCATAGGCTGTGGCTCTCTGGTGTGCAGGGGCCAATCCCCTTGTTCTTCGGTGGGAATGGTAGTGTTGAGCACCTGTTCAGACTGGTACCCAGAGAAGAGGAACTGGAGTCTTGAAGATGAGCAGTTTTGGCTTTTTGCCTTCAGATAGGCAAGTTCAGAGGAGGGAGGGGTGAGACCCTGCTTTCTAAATGCATTACAAATCCTACAACCTCATCCTCCTGTGACTGTGAATTAGGAGAAATACCAGTGCAGACAGTTGGAAGAAAGAGAAAAGACTTAGTTTTTCCAAGCCAAGTAGTTCCACAGCTTTGCAGAAATCCACATAGCATTGCTGCCTCTGAAAACCCTACCTAGATTTTCATCCTCCTTTGTCCACAGGTGTCTGTATGGAGATAAGCTTTGTTCCTAGACCATGGTAATAACCATGGTGGCAACCAGAATGTGCAGACTCGGCATTGTCCAGTGTAGTAGGAAGCAGGTACCTGCCTGACTCAACAAGTTGGTTGCAGATCAGCTTCACTGCTCGCAGAAGGTGCGGCAGCCCTTGCTGTGAACAGCTGGTGCTGCACCTGCATCTGCCACTGTTGAATTTGTACCTCAACATACTTCTAGTCTGGATGGCGTGGTCAGAATTCATCATGTATTTAATCCCTGTTCTCCAGAGAAACCATTTAACATACTTGAAAGGTATTGTGTTTCATGAGGTGGTGCCTGAGTATCACTTTGAGTTGAGAAAGCTCTTCTCTGGAAAGCTGTTGTTTTCTCTTGGAGAAAGCTGAAGAAGCTTTTTTGGGAGCATTTTATTCTTCTGAATGGGTTCTTCACTCTTCATACAGTGCTTTTCTTAATTACATAAAGAAGAGACATATTAACTGAAAGGTAATGTGTATTTAGCTCTACTCAGCATAGTGCTCTGCTATTTTAGTGAAGTGCATCTATTTACATAACAGATTATTTTGGGCCAGTTTGTGTAGCAGCTTCACATGCTTTATATGAAAAAAATTAAGCAACAACCAATATTGTGAAGTTTCTATCTGTATTGAATAACCCAGTGTGATGGTTCGGAGAAGACACTGGCCTATGCTTTTATTACTACAGCTGCATGTTTTGCTTTCTTCCCTCTTTCTCTCTCCCTGTCAAAGTTCTTGGCAGGAAAACCCACTCCCCCTGACACTGAAGAAAGCTCTTGAAATGCGAATAGAAAAAGCTAGCAAGGAATCACTGGAGAGAAGATAGGAAGCAGGCACTGGGCATGCACACAGCTGGGCATGTGACTGTTAATCTTGTGATAGAAAGGAAAGGTACTTAATGGCAGCCCCTTCCTCTCCTTCAGAACATCAGTTAAATTCCTTCCCTAAGAGGAATGTGTGTCCTGTTGGAAAGAAATAACTCACAAAGATTTGAGTCATTAGTGTTAAATGAAGGTAAACGGTCAAGGCGAAATCCTGTTTTCCCTGGTGGCTGCCTGGAGGGCCGGTAAGGGTGAACTTGTGTAACACAGTCCCGTGAGCTCAGGGCGGCTTGTGTGTGGTTGTGTTTGTGATTTTTGGGAATGGCTGCAGAGCAGAGGAAAGGATTTGAAAGATGCTGTGACAGCATCTTATACTCAGATGGAGCGAGTAGCAGACCCGTCAGGTCAGGAGTGTAATGGAGAGGAAAACATTCATTCTTCATCCTGTGTGATCTTTCCTAAAGCTTGTGATGCCTTAACCAAAAGATAAAATGCTATTGTTTACTAATCCAGCTGTTCCCATCAGATATAACCATGAAATCTGTGTTAATGCACCTTAGTAGATAAACATCAATCTTTCTAGACAGCAGGATGCCTGCTTTTGAAACTGTAAGCAGATTTACTTTCCCCATAACTTCTCCTGGGTTATAATTATTTCTGATTTCCCCATCCCTGCTACTATTTCCATTAGCTTTTTGAGAATGGCTTTAGGCACAAAGATATAAATGTAGCTTATATTTCCGTAAGTTTCTTCTCCTAAAATCCAAGTGAAAAAGGTCTGTGGTTTAATTGGTTTTGTGCTGTCAGGCAGTATTGCTTTAGCTTTGTATATGGTTAAGCTTGTACTGTTAGAGCTATACAAAGGGTGCGTATTGTCTTTCATCTAGGATATGAAATAACTTAGTTTTACAAAATAGCATACCCCAAGCATCCCTCTGGATTGCAGACAGCTTTAGTAGAGGTGATGGTTTTATGGGAGGGTTGTGCTGCCAGGTGTGAGAATTAAAACTTTGAAGAATCCTTACTCAAGTTGCAGGCCCACAGTGGGAGGAAGGGAGACTTTTAATGTCATGCTGTGTTTCAGCTGTTGTTCTTCAAACAAAAGTATGGGTGAAAACCTTTTCCTACAGATATCAGTAATACAGTTTTTACTGATGCTAGTGTGGTTACTTTCACTTTATGTTACTGACAACCTGGAAAACTGTGACAAGCAGGAGAGGATTTATTCTCTGCTACACAGTATAATGTAACCTCCTGTGGGAGTGGATTGCTTGCCACAAAAGCATATTGCTGGGAAGCAAGTCCCTCAACCTGATGGCTCTGCAGCCTGAAAAATGGAACAAGCTCTGGGATTCTGTAAGTGGAGTTAGAGTGTGTAAAGGAGCTTGCGTGATAACAGATTCATCACAGCATATTGTGATAGAGAAAGACATGGTAAAAGAGGGCACCATTTATGGAATACAGATGAGGAACTTCAGCTGTTCACTTCAGGGACGCTGAATGGTGGGCTTAGAGACAAGTCTTAATGGAAATGAACAAGGAAGATGGATTTTGTTCAGCTTGACAGGCTATATTTTATCCATCAGATTTGTAATGATGCTGTTGCTGCTCTTCTGCATAAGAAGGCTGACTGAAAAGCCAGGGATACCTAGCAACCTGCTTTCTGCAGGCTAGACATTTTCAGAAAATGAAAGGTTTTGAACTAAGCCTTCAAATGGAGTGTTTAAATCAAGCCAGCAAATAGATTGTTAGGCAGAATTACTCACAGTAGAACAGTTTATGAGAAATTAGTCATGGCTGAAAATGAATGAATGTAACTGGCTAGTTTGTATGTGACTGTTAGAGAAAATAACACAGCTTTTGATTCTAAGGGCATGAGAGAACTCTATGTCTGTCCTGAGAATTCAGTAGCATAGATCCTAAAAGGAGGAGGTAGTAATCTGTAATACAGGGGAGTCCCTAGCATAGTCTAATGATAAAGTGGACGGAGCGGTGAGTATTCGGTTCTACCTAAGCAATTAAGGCACAAAGCGTGTTGTTATGCTACTGCAGCAGTAGCAGGACAAAAGTGAACTTGAGTCTCAGCCATTATTTCTCCTCTGCATACCATTTGTCCTCGTGTAGGAGTAACTTCCCCAGCATTGCACAATCACTGGCTCCTCAGCTAGCTTTCAATCAGACACAGTGGGCAACAAGGAGTTAGAGGGGTACCCAGCTTCACTCCTTGCAGCAAAGTATAGGGAAGTGCTCCCTGCTGTGGATGCTTACAGCAGGACCAAAGAGGGGGAGGCAAGCAGCTTACTCTGTGCTGCTCAGCCAAGAACAGCCTAACCCCAGGAGACAATTGAAGTGAAATAGCACTGCAGTGTCAAAGCTACCATGCCCTTTGACCTTGAGTGTCAACTGAGATGCAAAAGAAATGTGCAACAGCTCCCCGGAGTTGCCTGGGAGCAGTAGTTGGCTGTCACGGATGCATGTGTAGTGGCCCACTTGAGAGCTGCACCCTGAAAGAACTGCTAATTTAAAGAGTATTATGGGAAGTTCTCACAGGCTAGAACTGAAGCTGCAAGCTTTGACCAAGCATGCTTAAAGAAGGAAGACAATCAGACAAACTCCTGTGTGCCTCATATGATTACTGAGATGAATGGTGAATAGAAAAGCATTCAGCAGAAAAAAAAAAGCACATGGAGAACTATTTTTCCTTTCTTTCTCCATAAAGAAGGCATGCAGCAGAAGGTCACTTAGACAACTAAACGGACTGAGACAAAATTTGCCTCCATCCATTTACTGCAAGCAAGCTAACAGCTGAGGTGCAGTTACTGCATAGTTTGCACGTAGATCCCATTTGACTCCACTTCCAATGAACTTTAAATTCTCAGAGAGAGAGAACAGAAAAACCTGTTTTCCTGATGACAAAAGTGGCTGTTGGTGGTGCTGCCTTTGAGTATAAATCTCTGTCTTCATTATCATCCTATTGTTCTATGCTAAGAAGTATAAAGCCAGTGAGTGCACTTCTCATATTTTTTTCCAGCCAATTCAGATATTGAGTGGGATATTTATGGGCTGAAGAACTTCATACTACTCTTGTGAGACTTCACAGCAGTGAGCTGGAACAGAAATACTCTTCCAGCTCTCTTTACCTGGCTTCTGAAAGTTTTCATAGTATGTGAAAACAAGCCGTTGTTGCCCTTCCCACTGGTTTAGAAACACAGAGAAGTTCTTACACTCTCTCAGATCAAAGCGTATCCCCAGCAATAGTGCTTGCCTTAATGGTATTATACATATCATGAAGTGGGTGGTACCCAGCAGAAATGGAGCTGCTTGAGAAATAAACACGAGAAGTCCTGAGCAGCCACCTGGAAAAAGCCATGTCAGTCCCTTTGGAAGGGTGTAAAGGGCTGGACTTTCTTGCATCAGGACTGTTGATAGATGGGATTTGGCAATTAGCTGACGAACTGGCACAGTTGGCAGATCTTGTGCTCTGACCAGTCCAGTGCTACTGGGAAAAGTGTCTTTAGCATTACTGATCACTGATAACGAGCAAACCTTGTCCTTCGGAGCATTGGCAAATATCAAAACACAGCCATAACGTAGGATTAAAACAAGCAAAAAATATTTGGACTGCTGCTAGCTCAGCTGGTTAGGCAAGCTTTTGGATTGCTTACCCTGGTTCTTGGTTCCTCTGTGTGTGTCATTAGATAAAATTAGGATCATGTCAAAATTCCCCTGACACCAGGAATGTAAAGGCCCCCCCAGCCCAGAAGGGTTGGGTTTGGTTAAGTGGTTTTGTTTTCTGGGTTAGGGGGAGCTCAGCTACTCAGGTGATTAAGCTGGTGAGCTATACCATATTTATAGCATGTCTACTGGAGTAGGACAAAGTTTTTGGGATTTTCTTTCTTTTTTTTTTTTTTTTCCCTGTATATTTGTAGGCCTTTCTGGAGAAAGGATGCTACTCTTCATAGACTGGTCCTGGCTGGATAGAAGTACAAGTTGGAAGCCCAGCTTGTACTGGAATTGCAGCCAAGGAGATGTTTAGCTCCTGTGGCACTCTCCATACAGCAGATTGTATACTGTCAAAAATTCCTTTGGCCTCAGGATTTCAGCATATATCTGAAAACTTGGTTATATGCCAGAGATCTCTGGCCTCTATGGAAGCATTTCTTCTTAGTCCATCTCCAGCAATACTAACTACTCACCAGGGCTGTGCAGTTGGCATGATGCCATGTCCTGTTATTCCTTGGCTGCTCTGAAGTGCAGCATTTCAGGAGCTTTCAGCCAGCCTAGCTCACAGATGTAGTTCAAGGCCTTACCTTCAAGAATGTTTTGATGTTACCGATGACCTTGCAGTGATCTTAATTCAAACTAGATCAAATACAAATTAAAAGTATTTATTTAAAGTGTACAAAGCTCACTAAAAAAAAGCACAAAGAAATAAAAAGCAAGTTTTATCTGCTTATACCAGGATAACACCTAAAAGTGTTCCTCCTGTATTTGGTGGTTGTGTTGCAGGTACTTTCTAGTCCTACATCCCTGGAAGCAGATGGCCTAGGTGTAGTCTAGTTAGATCTCTCAAAGAAGACTGTTTCCTGGTGCAGCATATTTGCTTTGTAGTCCTTCTGTCTTTCAGAAATTTTTCAGATGTTCCAATCACATTCAGTCCTTTTTGTGCAGATCTTGTTCACTTCTGGCAGCTGATGACTGTGATACCTCCTGGGAAATCTAGATGTTTCACTGGAATGTCATCTATCACTTTCTGTATGTATTAAGAACTTTCTGACTCAACAAGGGGTTAAACTCTGTCTCCCCTGTTTTACCCCACACACCTATTCTCAGGAATATACAGTGTGTCCTATCTCTTGAACTGATATTCATGTTTCTATCAATATTTATATCAGCTATAAGACTAAGTGCCAGAAGGAAGAATGAATTAATGCAGCTCATATCCGAAACTTGGATGTGGTCAAACATGATGATGATCAAACTTCCACTTGATTGATAGCTTGGGCAAGGGACCCCCTCACAGTCTGTCCTGGAGGGCTATTCTTTTAAATGCAGAAGTCTATGCTCTCCCTAAATGTGGCACTTTGCTATGTCATGGGTGTAGGATATGCAGCACTGTATGTAACATGAGTATCCCCACTGTTTTGCTTGTGTTGCAGATTGTGTGTACAGGCAGTGGGAACCAGGTGACTGTTTTCTGTCTTTACTTATGATCAGGAATATTGGTTCTGATAAGATTGGCTTGCTGAGTCCCTGTATTTAATTTTTAACTTATATTTGCCAAAAACAAGCACTCGATTGCAAAACAAACACTTGCAGTGTTTTCTTTTTTACATGAAAAAGCCAAACAAAACACACAAGCAAAATATACACAAACCCAAACCAATGCTTCTTCACCATCATCTCTCAGCGGAGGGATAGAGGTTTGAGGTAGATCTGAGTTTTCATGTATAAACTTGGAAAAAGCAGCATAGAAAACAGAGTACACAAGACTCTAATTTCCACTTAGGAACATTTAAAGGGAAGTAGAAGCACTGTGTAAAATACTACTGTTTCATTTCTCAGGGCATTTGTGTAGGTTTTATTTCTGGTTTTGAATCATGGGAACTTCCAGTAGTTGTGCTTTGCTTTGCGTTTGAATGAAATTAAACCTTTCAAAACAAAGCTCAGATTAAACTACTCATTTCCATCCTTTTTGTAGTTTGGTCATACAAAGTTAACATATTTCCCATGGTTCCTAGCCAAAATCATTAATCTGAGGTCTGCCTGAAACTCAGTAAAAATTCATGTGGAATTGGGCTCAGATTTTGAGGTGATTTTGTTGAATCTGGACTGAATTTCAGGGTTACAACGGAACCACAGTGTGTAGTGGAAAACACCTGTTTGGTTAAGTTCCTTGTCTACCTCCTAGATATTTAACTGGACAATATAACTAGCATTTCTGTGCTTGGAAATAATAGCAGATGGTACCATAATGATATTTCACTATCACCCCTTGAGCAAAGAGAAGCAAAGGGCAAACCAAAATCTTGTTCCGCGTGAACATGAAGCAGTTGCTGGGTTTTTTTCCTTCCCTCTGTTCTCTGGTGCTATGCTGTTGTCTGACTATAGGGGAAAATTTCTGCAACCTAAAATGCCCTTTGGTTCTATATTTTGAATATTTGGTGTTCAATTCTATTTGGCTTTGAGTGTTGGATACTACCGCTGGACTGAAATGAATGGGATAGACCATCTTTTCTGTGAGTCGTCTAGATGAAGCTTGGCAATCTTTACTGAGGTGCGGGCATCTGACCAAGCAAAATGAGCCATTGCCCAGGAATGATTGTGTCAGAATCAGTCCTGCTAGGTACTGGACATTCTGGTTTCCATCCATCAAAACACTTCAGGAATACACAAAATACCCAAGAGCCCTCATTACAGACAGAAACTGTACTGCTAGGTTAGAAGGGTGTCCTTGGCTGTATTCAAGCTTGAATGCTGAATGACTTGGAGGATAAAATGTTGGCTTGTTTTATTTACATGCATAGAGAAAAGGCAGAAAAACAATTGCAAGTCAAGTTGAATCAGGATGGACTAAAGATTTTTTTTAAATGGAATTTTTAGAGGCACTAGCTGCTTAATGGTGCAGCTCAGTGCCAAAAGGGCCCTTGAGAAGTGAGTGAGCACCGTAAGTGTTGAACACAGTATTCCTTCTCTCTGAGCAGTGACAAAGGTTGAGTCAATCTAACCACTCATCTCCACTGTGCTGCTTCCCTGCCTGATTCCATTACTTTAGCTCTGGTGCTCATCTGATCCTTTTGTGAGCTGGTTCACCCTGCTCAGGATATCTGCTTTTCCTTTAAAAAAAAAAAAATGGACAGAGTGCCAGATACTGAGTGAAAAGGAGGAGGGAGGACCCTTCTGGGTGAGTAAATATTGTCAGCCTCCACTTTGACATACTCAGTGTAAATGTCTGAACTAAATAAATGCTTTTAGCTCAATGCTATCTCTTGGCTGAAACCAAATGAAAATGGCATTAATCGCTTTAGGATGACAAAGGGTTTGAGGAGACTGACCTGCCTATAGTGGTCTTCTCAGGATCTTGATATAGCTTTAATTCAGGGATGCTTGCCGTGGTTATGTTACTTTTCACTTCACATCAGACCCCAAGACCAAAATTTGTCTTTAGTTCACTATCAGTTGCATGCTTCTACTAAGGTATTAGTTCTGGGGGAAAAAAAACTTTTCTGTGGTGACAGATGCAGCTGAAAGCTTCCCCTGAGTGCAAATAAACAGAATGTATCTGTGATCTACCTGTTGATAGCAGCTTTGCATCCTCCAGAATTACAGCTTTTCAATCTTGGGACAGCATGTGCGATGGACTTGCCCGTAGAGACTTTTTGGCTGTGTATTACTTCCTCAGAATAAATTGATGATATGAAAGGCTTCTTAAATGAGAGATACTTCCCAGTGGGAACAAACTTAGCAGTTTCTTGTGCCACGGCTTATGGTTTTGATGGGAAAATCCTGCTCCTGCTGGAGTTACGTGCCATGTATGCAGTGGGAATTTAACAAAAGTGCTTTGACAAGACTGGTATACTCAGAGAAAAGCAAATCTGTGCTTTGAACCAATTCCGTTCACTCTATCCTCTGCCAGTGCAGTCTGTGCTGCTAAAACTCACCTTCTGCCAGTATAACTGTGCCTCAGTAAAGGTTTCTCTCTGGCTGAGTGGGGATGTCACTACCATGCAACCTTGGTAATTTGGCTGTACTGGCAGAAATGTATATAACAGCCAGCTGTACCAAGATGCTGGCCAGACATTAGGGAAATGTAAATGGCGGTTTGCAGCTTCTTGGGTATCAAAGAGAACGTGCTCAAAACAAATTGTCCTCACATCCATGCCATCACTTTAAGAAAGAATGTGCTTTCATGGCTGCCTTAAATTAGTCTAGATGTATACACTGCTGCCAAAAAGCATGTAGTTCTGGACCTCTCAGTGGCTCTGCCAGCTTAAGTGGCTTCAGGCTAGTTGTTCATCTTCAGTTGTGGCAGTACGACTCTTTGTGAGAGGAAAGGGTGAAGTGGATTGGAACGCTGACCCAGAAGTTTTCCTGTCAGTTCTTTTCCATGGCTTCCCAGACAAGCTGTCTTGGTACAACTGCAGGCCAGGGGTGAGCTGAGAACGAGCTGTTAGGGGCAGAAACTCTTTAAGCTGGTGCTTGCACTGAAAGAAATGGCCACGACAGCAAGGCTCTTGGCTCTTTTAATGAGTTTCAAGACAGGTTCTTTTTCCCTGTACCTGCTCCATGTGCACAAATACAAGGCTGCTTGTTATATTTTTTTACTGCATTTCTGTGCTGACTACCACTGA
Source organism: Sula dactylatra (assembly GCA_013389905.1). NCBI lineage: Eukaryota > Metazoa > Chordata > Aves > Suliformes > Sulidae > Sula > Sula dactylatra. Next base: position 56,462 of record WEKW01017781.1, on the reverse strand, counting down.
CCTCATCTGAATGAGTGCAGATTTGCTGTCGTGTGTGAGTGCATGATCAAACAGCCATGGTAAATGTAATACCAACTGTCAAGAAGATTTAGTCATCATATGAGGTGAAACGTCTCCCACTAATGATAACCTGATCACAGGATGCTGTTTTGCATGCATCACTGTCAAATGCTTTAATAGTTTTAGTCAGAAGGTATTACAGTGATTATAAGCTCCTTGTGATTAAAATTAGTACAATTACACCAAAGGAATGGGATTTTTGTAGTTGCCCAAAGACACTTGTTGAAAAATAGAACTACATTTCCTGGATATGTATAAAGGATAAAACAATCCTAAGACAAAGTTCATTTGAAGACTTACGCCAGTATTTGTTCTAGTGACCCATGTGTTTTCTCGGTCAGTCTATTCGCTTCTCTTTTATGCTGTCAAAGAAAATCTTTCCCTTTGAAGTCTGTCTGTATTTCAAAACATAAAAATAGCATGCCTGCCAAGAAGAAAGATAATTTTTATTGGTGAAAATAACCAGAGAAGGATATGGAGCAGAGATGTGCATTTTTTCCCACTCTAGCATTAAGGATGTGTTTATATGTTGTTTTTTTCTGGACAAAAGCAGAAAAACTTCAGTACTTTTCCCCAACACCTGTGCATGCTTACTGAAAATTGGCAAGTTAATAGGGTCTGGACTGATTCAGACTAAGGCCACAGAGTTTAAGCGGCAGTGTGATTCTGTGTTAACTCCTGCCTAGCTGACACTGTACTGCCCAAATTCAGGTGGTGTTATTAGGTAGGAACCCCTGTCAGGTAGCAGCAGTGGATTAATCTTTGTAAGGCTCACCCACTTGAGGTCAGGCAAGAAGGCTTTATAAGAGCCTTGTCTGGCCTTTTTATCAGCACTAACTTCTCGCTACGTGTTCATTACAACACCAGAACAGTAGTAATGGGCAGGGGTATAGAGGGAACATTTTCCTTCTGTGTCTGCTGAAAAGATGCTTGGGGAGATGTCAAGGGTGCAGCCTCCTAAAGAGCAAGCAGCCTGGCAGAATGGAGGAAAAGAGCTTCTGCTGCTGCAGGAACGAGGACAGGGCAACTTAAGACTGTCAGTTAGAGCTGTTTTCAGAGAAGACTCTGCAGAGCTTAGTTCTCCCCTTGCACCTGTAGCTATAGAAGGTAATTTGTAGGGCTAGTAAGCTGTGACATGGGAGGGTTAACAAAGCAGCCTATATATTTTCATTTAGTCCAGCTGAAGGCAAGTGTTTCTTTGTCCAGTAATTGGGGAGATAAGAGAGGAAAACAGATTCTGGTCCTCTGGGATTCCACTTAAAAAGAAAAGATACACAGCTCCTGGCCTTGATTCTTTGCCTTGCAGGCTCTGTTGATTTCAAATTGAATTTCCTGGTAACTGGTGTTTTTCTTGAAATCTTAGCTCCTGGAATCATAAACTTACACTGAGAATCTTAGTTTATATTTGTGTTTTATTTTTCTGAAGTAACAAAGGCATTAAAAGTCTCCAAACTATTAGCAAGAAAGCCTCAAAAACACAAAGCTGACTAGATATATTAAAAAAAAAAATGGATTAGTAAGGATAAGAAATAGGGTTTGGGGTTTTTTTGTTGTTGGTGGTTTTGCCTTTTTTTTTTTTTTTAATCAGGCTCCAGCTTCTGTTTCTTGGGAATCTTCCTTTTTGATTGGTTAAAAGCAGAAATGTTGTTTTAGTTCTAGCTTTCTTGTACTGAGGAACATTTTGGCTGTTTTCAGCTCTCTTTCTCTAAGTCATTTGGCATTGTTGTTTCAGTTTGTCATAAGTTTCAGCTTGTGATGCTTTTACATTTCTTGAAATCTGCTTTTCTTTTCAGTTCCTCTTCCTCCAAGCTTTGTTTTAACTCATTGGGGATTCCTCAGAACACAATCTTGCTTGCTTGCAAAGATAATTAGGAAATCAGCTGAAAGACTCCCCTCCCCAAAACATTTTGACGAGTGCAGGATTATTAGTTCTGATGTAGGAGATTCTGAGGGCCAAGCATTTTTGTGTGGCCAGAGGGAGATGGCAGGGGCATTGGCTGGGAAGTTGAGATGTAGGGCAAGGGTACATGTAGTCATGTTTTGATTTATTAATAATCTCGCTGAATATTTTGCATTTTGGTAATTCTTAGGCATGGGATAGTAATCAGAGGCTTTCCATTTACTTCGACAAAGATATGCGAATTTGTACTAGCAGAAGACTTGGCTCAACAGCTGGAGAGCAAAATTCAGCTTATTTAGCTAGGAGATCAACCACTGAAGATAGCTCTTGTATTTTTATCTGTTGCATTAGCTATTTAGTTTTTGGTGTTTGTTATTGTTTGTTGGTATTTTTTGTTTTGGTGGGATTTTTGTTGTGTGGGTTGGTTTTTTTTTTTTTTACTTTACTGTTAGTTCTCAAAAAGATTTCATTCAAGTTATACCTGACATAAAGTTCAGTTCTCAAATTAATATAGTTGAGTGGGAAGTGTTTTGGGATAGACAGCATGTTCCTGAAGACCTTTCCCGGCCGATTGTGTATTAAATTCATGGCATCTTCTTTGATTAAAAATCCTGTCAGTTGAAGATGTCTCATGAAATTTTGTAATTGCACTTTTCTCAGGATAACAGATGTCTTTGGTGTCCTGTGACCTGTATGTTTGTGTGTGCTGCCCATGATGAAGCTTCTGCCTTGTGGATTAGGGGAAAAGGGATAATGCATTCTAATTCTCAAGCTTTGGACTTAGAGCATAAGGTAAAGCAACCTGGAGATTGCTGTTAAGCCAGTGACTGTAACAAGTGAATATTCTTAATATGCACAGCATAAGGGCACGGTTGGATATAAGGTAATTCTTCTATATTCACTGCATTGTTAGCTTGGCAGAGCTAAATTGAGATTGTTCTCCACCATTTGTGATCCATCTCACTGGCTTTGGTGGAGGTGCTCCTGCCTTGCGTAGTAACATCATGAAGTTAAAAGGGGAGACCTAAGCGTGTTACTTGGGTAGCATGTAGCCTCACCTCTCTTTAAGCCGGGGCAGTTATTTAGCAGGGAAAAGGTCTCTAGAGTATTCTGCTGCTAATATGGGAGGCATCTGCAGAAATTCAAGATTATGAGCCACCTATTGCGAAGGTTATTATCAGTGTGACCTAATCAGAGGGACTTTTTTAATACCTCACAGTAGAATCAATAAGATAAGCAAGGGTTTTCTTCCCCTAGAAAGACACACAATTACTCCGTTCAATGGCAGTGGCCATTCAGTGGAATAAGCAGGGTGCTCGAGATCTATCAAGTATTTCAGCAGTAGTTCAATAAACTTTTATTAGTGTTCTGCCTAACATAGGGCAAAATCATAACTTTACTGTCTTATAAAATGAAAAATAAGTGCTGTTTGGATGCTTAGAAGGCTTCTGTAGTAAAAATACAGCACAAATCATCAAATAAAAGTTTGATGGCTGAAGCAATATGTCAGAAACCATTTAGATTTTGCCTTTGCTACAGGACAGAATTGCCTGTGATATAAGGGATACCTAAGTGTAGCCTGACATCCAATTTTAGAAACTTTTAGCTGCTGAGCTAAATTAAGGCAGCCCATAAGCCACATGCAAGTTCTTCTTTCTCACCTAGTTTAGACCCAAAATGACACTACTTTTCTTGACAGCTCTCCTGTAAGAATGAATGTTTCTACTATGTTGTGAATATGGGTGGTGCTAAATATTCCCAGCCTGGAAAAACCCTTGCTACTTCTGGAATTTCTTCTGGTGCTTCAGATTTCTACAGGTAGAGCTGTTGTTACTGTTGTTAATCAGAACCTTATTTTCTACATTTCTTTGCATCGTGGTTCATGACACAATGGTGCTTAGCACGGTATGAACATATAACAAGAACATAGTTTTTGCCCTAGGGAACTCATGATCTGAATCAATGTAGAATAAACTGATATCCCCAGAAAAGGAAGCATCAGGAGTTGGTGCAACCAATACCAGTCAGTACCCGTTACAGGAGTATATCAGGGCACATCAGTGGCCTGAACACTTCTGAATTTCCTTTACTTATCACTGCAAAGGAAGAGTTTTGAGGTGGCAATACATTAGTTCTGAAGAAGTTCAGAAGGAGCTTTTCCCATGCCTGAATTACAGCTCAGGGAAGAACCTGTCTGTGTGTGTTAATAAAGGTAGAAGGAAGGAGATGGAGGTGGCCTGGAGTCAGGCCTGACACTGACCTGGAGAAATGGGGTGGGACCAAGTTGGATTTCTTCAATGAAAAGGATTTTTGTCTGCTTAGGGGTAAATCATTTTAATGGTTTATGATTTCCCTTTGCATTTGGTAAGTTCTGATATTTTCAGTGAATAAAACAGAAATATTAATTCCTCTGCCTTACCTACCTGAGGGAAAAGTTTAAGGAAAGAGGATCATATAGGTTGGTATTTCAGCTTTCTCCCATGATTCAGGAACCTCCTTTACTTTCATTCAGTAGATTGGGGAAAGGAGGTATGTTGATGCAAAGATGAAGCAAATTCCTCTTTGCTTTATATCTTTAAAAGCACACTGGCTTTAAAAAAAAAAAAAATCATACATTTGTTGCTGTAATAGAAATAGAAGGGGTGTGGTAGCGGTGGGTGTCAAAATAGCCCATGTTCTCCATTAATAAGTCACCTAAACCAAAAAACCCATTCTAAATCCAGGAAGAAAAACCATTTTGTCCTTCAGCCACTTAAATAATTTTCAGTGAGAAGTTTAGTCTGGCTGAGACAATGAAGAAGGAAGCAAGCACTATCTGCAATGGTCTGCTCTCAATGTGCCGTGCAGTTTAGCAGCTGTTTTTCTACTCAACAGCGCAGGCAGCGCAGTCTTGAAACCATCACTTGTGACGCAAAAGCAAGTTGCAGTTTAGTTAGAAACATTAAGTGCAGGTATATTCAGTGGCTGTTGTATTGGTCTTACAGGGTTCTGTGTAGATCATCCTGAGTGCTGGATTAAATATGTGCAGTTGACAAGTAAGAGGAATATCTTTCAAATCTTCGGCCTTAAGAACTTCAGAGTGGGCTCCTCCTGAAATGCCAAATAGATTCCTTCCTGCTTCTCTATCTGCACCAGCAGTTACAGGGTTCTGCATGCCAAGTCTTTGTCAGGTCATCTGTTTAGCTGAGTTCTTCATGGTGTAAATATGTGCTCAAAACCTATCTGTTAATTATTTTGCCAAGTGTTCTTTGCAGAAGAAAATGATGTGAAATAACTACTTAGTTTGCTAGCAAACCTATGCTGCTGTATAATCTCCCTTCAATTATGGGAGTCTTTCTTAGAAAATTCCACTGCAAGATACGTATGACATTGATTCGTGTCATCACCCCCAGCCTCAGTACTGCCACTTGTATCATTTGGCTAGAATAATAAAATGAAAGGGATTTTTTTCCAACAGATACCAGTATTCAGATAAAGCTTTTCCTTTGTTGTCAGAATTTGTTCAAAATAGCAGCCTTCAAAAACCAAATATTCTTTGGAGAAGAAGAAATTTCTTCTGTTTAAACTGTGTTTGGGGAACTTCAGTTGAGAAGGAAAATGGACAAAGTGGTTGCCTTTGTAATAAGGTTTTGCTTTCTCCTGGTTACTGCCAGTAATATCCTTTGACATGTGGCTGCATAGTCTATTTATTATTGCATTTTGTCTGTGACACAATTCTTCCCAGCTTTAGAGAAGCATGGTCAATAATTGGTCCTGATGGAACAAACTGCCATTGGGTAAATGAAAATTGTCTATGAATATATGTGTGTTAACTTCCCTGCCACAGTAATTCTCAGAGTTACTACACCATGAACAAGCCTGTGCTGTCTGCACTGGTACGGAAATGCCTGGGTGCGTTGTCAATTCATAGTGTAGGATGCTGAATGCTGCTCTATCCTACCCTGCAGCTCACAGAGGAATGGGTTGAACTTCAGTTCATCGCTCTCATAGTCATCAAGTAACTTGACAAAAAGGGGCAGGAATTTGCACTAGGAAAAGCTCAGCTTCCCCCCCACCTCATAGCTAGTCCTCACCCACATTGTGATCTCATGCAGATTTCAGGTCAGTGACGGGTTGCATCCCACCTAACAAGAATGTGTTTAGATAATTTAGAAGATACCCAGAGTATCAAGTCCTTGTTCCTTCTCAGAAGCATATACTGGAAGTCTTTGGTACAGGCATTACTGCAGCTCTTTAGCACTCCATGTAGCTATGCTTCCTTTGTAAAAAGGCCTCATTGTCCCTGAAAAACTCTGTTTTATTTGCCAGATGCCTCATAGCAGAGCATGAATTATTCTCCTGGTATGAAATATATCTGTTTTCCAGGCTCTGAAGATATACTCAGAACATACCTATGCAAATGGATTCCCTTCAGAAACTTGATCCTGAGCTCACTGAAACAAGTGTAAATAAAAAAGGAGAGTCTCTCAGATTCGGTATTTGAGCAGCAAGACCTGCTCATGGTTAGTATTCGTGTGCTCAGTTTAGCTTTTGATACTGCAAGAAGTTTCCAAATCTGTTTGTCCGCAAATGCTGCATACAGCTAGTCTTGACTGTTATTTCTAAGTTCCAGTCTCCAAAATCTCCCAAGTGTGGGGGCTGATGTAAAGCTCCTTACTGTTTGTCCACAAACATTATTGTGGAATAAAAGTGGAGAACTTGAAGACTGTCTTACTTGATAGTATGGTTCCCTCATTCATGCATGAGTATGTATACTGCAAGGACATTGCTCTGAGCAGTCTGAAGATTGCTTGATAGCATTTATTTATTTGTTGCAATACAGTTCTAGATGTTATGAAATTTAAAACATATTTGAACTTTCTGGTAAGCATTTAGCTTATATTTGAAATGCAAAAGGACATATCATGGCCCCGTTCCATAGCAGCTAGCAACAGTGTCTTTAGAGGCTCAGGGGCAAATTCATGTGGAAATGCTGATACCTTTGGAATACTCTCCTTCATTTCAGCCACTGCAGAAGGGTCTGTCAAATTCTGTGCTTGGAGAGGATAATTAATAACAAGTGCTCTTGAAGATCCTATTTCAGAAGTTGCATTGATCCCCTGTTGTCTGCTGGATTTTTTTTCATGGTTGCTCCAGCCACTCCAGCTAAATCTCAGCAGTGGAGACTGCATGACCTGGAATCATAGAATTACAGAACAGTTTGGGCTGGAAGGGACCTTTAAAGGTCATCTAGTCCAACACATTTTCAACTAGATCAGGTTGCTCAAAGCCCCATCCAACCTGACCTTGAATGTTTCCAGGGATGGGGCATCTACCACCTCTCTGGGCAACCTGTTCCAGTGTTTCAGCACCCTCATCATAAAAAAATTTCTTCCTTATATCTAGTCTAAATCTACCCTCTTTTAGTTTAAAACCATTACTCCTTGTACTAATGCAACAGGCCCTACTAAAAAATCCGTTGGCATCTTTCTTATAAGCCCCCTTTAAGTATTGAAAGGCTGCAGTAAGGTCCCCCTGGAGCCTTCTTTTCTCCAGGCTGAACAGCCCCAACTCCCCGCCCTCATAGGAGAGGTGTTCCATCCCTCTGAATCATTTTGTGGCCCTCCTCTGGACCCACTCCAACAGGTACATGTCTTTCCTGTACTGAGGACTCCAGAGCTGGACACAGTATTTTGGGTGGGGTCTCACCAGAGTGGCGTAGAGGGCAGAATCACCTCCCTCGACCTGAGGCCACACTTCTTTTGATGCAGCCCATTATACGGCTGGCCTTCTGGGCTGCGAGCGCACATTGTTGGCTCATGTTCAGCTTTGCATACAGTAGTACCCCCAAGTCCTTTTCTGCAGGGCTGCTCTCAACCCCTCCATCCCCCAGCCTGGGTTGATGCTGGGGGTTGCCCCTATGTGTGCAGGACCTTGTACTTGGTCTTGTTAAACCTCATGACGTTCACATGGCCCACTTCTCAAGCTTGTCCAGGTCTCTCTGTGTGGCATTCCATCCCCCAGGTATGTCAACTGCACCACTCAGCTTGGTGTTGTCTGCAAACTTGCTGAGGGCGCACTCGATCCCACTCTCTATGTCATTGGTGAAGATATTAAACAGTTCTGGTCCCAATATGGACCCCTGAGAGAGACCACTCATCACTGAGCTCCATCTGGACGTTGAGCTGTTGACCGCAACCCTCTGGATGCAACCATCCAGCCAATTCCTCATCCACCAAACAGTCCATCCATCAAATCCATATCTCTCCAATTTAGAGAGAAGGATGTTGTGGGAGACCATGTCAAAGGCTTTGTAGAATTCCAGATAGATGGCATCTATAGCTCTTCCCTTGTCCACTGATGTAGTCATTCTATCATAGAAAGCCTCTAGGTTGGTCAGGCAGGACTTGTCCTTGGTGAAGCCATGCTGGCTGCCTCGAATCACCTCCCTGTCTTCCATGTGCTTTAGCATAGCTTCTAAGAGGATCTGTTCCATGATCTTCCCAGGCACAGAGGCAAGGCTGACAGGTTGGTAGTTCCCAAGGTCCTCCTTTCTACCCTTTTTAAAAATGGCTGCAATGTTTCCCTTTTTCCAGTCACTAGGGGCTTCACCTGACTGCCATGCTTTTCAGATGTCATGGAGGGTGGCTTGGCAACTACATCAGCCAATTCCCTCAGGACTCTGGGATGTGTCTTGTCAGGTCCCATAGACTTGCGTATGTTCAGGTTCCTCGGGAGGTCATGAATCTGATCTTCCCTTACAGTGGGAGGGGCTTTACCCCCCTGGTCCCCTTCTTGTGGTCGATCGACTCGGGAGGGATGAGGAGAGAGGTTACCAGTGAAGACTGAGGCAAAAAAGTACGTCAGCCACCTTCTCACCAGTTTGCCAATTGTATTCGTCAGGGAGGGTACGCTTTCTTTGACCTTCCTTTTCTGGCTGACATAACTATAGAAGCCTTTGTTATTATTTGTTGTGTCCCCTGCTAAGTTCAGCCCCAGCTTCGCCTTGGCCTTCCTGACCCCATCCTTACACAAGCAGGCAGTTGTCCCTGTACTCTTCCCAGGACACCTGTCCCTGCCTCCACTGCCTGTGCATTTCCTTCTTGCCCTTTAGTTTGACCAGCATGCCTCAACTCATCCATACCAGTCTTTTGCCTTCCTTTCCTGATTTCTTACACCTAGGGATTGAGAGCTCTTGCGNTACGCTTTCTTTGACCTTCCTTTTCTGGCTGACATAACTATAGAAGCCTTTGTTATTATTTGTTGTGTCCCCTGCTAAGTTCAGCCCCAGCTTCGCCTTGGCCTTCCTGACCCCATCCTTACACAAGCAGGCAGTTGTCCCTGTACTCTTCCCAGGACACCTGTCCCTGCCTCCACTGCCTGTGCATTTCCTTCTTGCCCTTTAGTTTGACCAGCATGCCTCAACTCATCCATACCAGTCTTTTGCCTTCCTTTCCTGATTTCTTACACCTAGGGATTGAGAGCTCTTGCGCTCTATGGAAAACATCCTTAAAGATCTGCCAGCTCTGTTCTGTCCCCTGTCCCTGAGGGCAGTTTCCCAGGGGGACCTATTGACTAACACCTTGAAGAGCTGGAAGTTTGCTTTCCTAAAATTCAGGGTCCTGACTTTTCACCTGACCCATATCCCTCAGGACTGCAAACTCCACCAGTGCATGATCACTGCAGCCCAGGCTGCATCCAGTCTTGACGTCACTGACGAGCTCACTTGCATTGTAGACCATCAGGTCCAGTATTGCATCCCCTTGGGTAAGGGTGTCTATTACCTGGCTTAACAAGTTCTCTTCAGTGCACTCCAGGAGTCTCCTGGTTTGACTACAGCTTGCCATGCTGCTTTTCCAGCAGATGTCGGGGTGGTTGAAGTCCCCCAGCGGGATGAGTGCCTGTGAGCGCAATGTCTCCCATAGCTGGAGTAAGAAGGCTTTGTCAATAGGCTCCCCTTAATCAGGCGGCCTGTAGTAAACACCAGCCATATGGTTCCCTTTGCCTTGGTCTTCTTGCCCCTAAGCTTTTGACCTACTTGTGGCTATTCTTCAATCTACCCATTTCTTGATGTACAGGGCAACCCCTCCACCCCTCCTTTATTGCCTGTCCCTTCTGAACAGTCTGTAGCCATTGATAGCTGCACTCCAGTCATGGGATTCATCCCACCAAGTTTTGATAATGGCAACTAGGTCATAGCTTTCTAGCAGCATGGCGGCTTCCAGCTCCTCCTGTTTGTTGCCCGTACTGTGTGCATTGGTGTAGAGGCACTTCAGCTGGGCTGTTGGCCGTGTCACCTTCTTAGAGGAACACCCCTTAATTCCTTTGAAGTATTTCACTGGTGTTTCCCTGTTGGCTCCTATTACCTCAGAAGTCTCTGGCTCATCTCCATAAGGCTTCATGTCTGCTCCAGTGTACCCAGCATGTCTCAGAGCAACAGGCTGAGGGCTCTCACTAGCGCCCTGTCCCTCTAACCTTGGCATGTCATCCCCTGATAATCATCCCCTTCCTGCTTCAAGTCTAGTTTAAAGCTCTGTCAATGAGTCCCGCTAGTTCATGACGAAAGACCCTCTTCCACCTTTGAGAAAGGTGAATCCCATCTGATGCCAGCAGGCCTGGTACCATGTAGACCATCCCATTATCAAAAAACCTGAAATCATGGCAGTGACACCAGCCAGAGAGCCATGTATTAATAGACTGGGTGCGTCTGTTTCTTCCAGTGTTGCTGCCTGCGACTGAAAGAATAGAGCAAAAAATAACCTATGCTCAAGATTCCCTTACCAACCGTCCCAAGGCCCTGATGTCTCTTTTGATTGCCTTTTGTGGCTTCATCGCCACCCACATGGAAGAGCAATAATGGGTAATAGTCTGAGGGCCATGCCAGGCTAGGAAGTTTCCTAGTGATGTCCTTAACCTGGGCCCCAGGGAGGCAGCAGACTTCCCTAAGACAAGGGCCTGTCCAGCATATTGGACCCTCTGTTCCCCTCAGAAGGGAGTCACCTACAGCTATAACCCTTTTTTTCTTCCTCATGGAGGTGGTCTTGATACGGGGGGTAGGCCTTTCTGACCTTGGCAACATCTCTGGTGTAGCTGGACCATCATCCACATGGTCCATTGACTGGCCTTCCACATCCAGAGCCTTATGCCTGGAGGCACAGAGGGACCTGGGAAGGTGAGGTAGGCAAGGAGGGGGTTCGCCTGCCACCCATAACATGTGAGCACAGGCCCACAGTGGCTCTGTTTGCCAGTAGTTATTTTCTTGGGAAGTTTTTCTTGTGAGTTACAGTTCATTTACCCTCTTGAGTAAGAGGTTTTGATCCCAATTTGTAATTAGTGATATAAGCTACAGAGGTAAAGGTCTTTCAGTACTGTTATTTATGTGGTTTTTCAATATACAGCAGACAATGTAAAATGAAGAATGATTTCCTGATGAGGAGACTCATCCAGGACTTTTGCCCCTGAAATTACTGGAGTGAGCTCACTCCGATGAACTTGCTGATTGCTGGACTGACCTGGCTCTACTTGAGAAGGAAAATATGGACAGCAAGGGACTGTATAGATAGAGAAGCTCTCTGATGATAGTGGTAATGCAATGAAAGTCAGCATGCAAGTGATGGGAAAAAGACAAAAATATCTCTGTGGTAAGGATGCAGAATGCAATTTTTTGAATTATATAATTTAGTTTATTTGGGAGTTTAGACCACTCAATTTTGATTCAATTTAATTTTCTGATAAACTTTGCATTATTTACAATCTGTTTAATAGTCTCTTCTTGGAGGCAAGAAAAACAAATGTCTCATCTCTTTTCCTTCCAAAGGCAGGAAGAGATGTACCTGCCTGTGGAATAATATGTAGATGAAAAAGACTACCTGCCCAGCAGATGTGCTAAGAAGGAGAGCCTGGAAACCACTAATTATAGAAGGAATGAGAACTAAAGACTACTTTTTCTAGGCTGGGTATTTTTTATTTGATGACTGGATTTATGTGCCTGTAAGCCAGATGGCTCTGACAGGATCAGATAGTCTATAGGTCTGAGTTTCATTCAGTTCATCAGGTTGTGCTTTCTCAGTTTGAAACCCTTCTTTGGAAGGTGAGGATCCATAATCCAATTGCCATCAGTGCACACATCATGCTAAGATTTATGAAGCCTCCTCAGACACTTATGTGCACTTTTGGTAAACCCAGTTAGCTGTCATAGCTGAACTCTGAAAAATAAGTTGAGGTGTAAAGAGTGTGAGAAGTTGTTGTAGTACTTCAATCCTAAACAGCATTGGAGAGTTTTGGATGTATGCAAAGCAGTTAACTCCTGAATTTACTCTCTAAATTTCTGGAAGCCTTATTATACCTCAAGAGTCCAAGGGATAGATAGAGCCTACATTGACTTCAAAATAGGAGCTCTAGTCTGCATTGCTGTAGTTACTGACATGATGGTAGTTGCAGTATAAAACAAAGGGAACTTGGGAGTCGGCACAGATGGGTTTCGCTGTAGTGTCCCTCTAGACATGGCTACAAGAGTGAGGTCTGCAAACCCTGTTGGATTTTCCTTAAAATCCATATGTTCCTTGAAGGGGCATTAGAAAGAAGCACCTATTCCTACCTGGAAAACTTGCTAAAGCACCTTGAGCCTACACATGACAATCTGTATCCAGCCCGTATGTTGGCAGATGTAGCTTTAGCTCGCAGGGGGAAATGAGATTGTTGGGGGGTGGCGTGTTTCTTTGTCCAGTAAAATTTTGAAAGTTGCCTTTGTGCTGTCTAGCACATTTTTGCATCACTTTCTACAGAGTAAATGTATTGTGTGATATTTCATCAGTTCCTCTTTCTGCTGTGAAGAGCAGTGGCAGTTACTTGTGGTAAAGGCAGCTGGCATGGGACTTACCGGGGTTATTGGGAGGCAATTGCTGATTGAAGACTGGAGAGAAACTGAGCCAGTATCTTGGGAGAAAGCACAGTTCACCTTGGTGCTGACATATGCGTACTGCCACTAACAAAGCAGCTTGCCATGTCTATCCCCAAGCAGGGCTGGAAGGTGTTGAGACCGAGCAAAACAGAACTCCTCAGAGCTCACAGCTCTAGGCATGACTGCTACAGAAGCAGGTTCATCTCCCATGTATTGCTCCATTTCCTGCATGTCCAGATTGGCCCTTTAGCATTACTGAAGAAACCAGCCTTAGCTAAAGGACAGTATTCATGCCCGAGGTTGAATTTGAGGATCTATAAAGCATTAATTACAGGACTTAGAGTCATTAAACCGCACCATATCTCGCATCCTAGGAGCCAACCAATGTTGCAGCATTGCAATGGCAAAGGGAGTGTGCTGTTCAGTCTGGATCCGGGTTGCAGAAATAAAACTTTCCCTTTGTGCCCAGAACACAGACAGAGTTTGGGAACTATTAAACTGAAGGAACTGAGCAATGGAGAGGGAGGCAGGCTTTCAAAGGAAGTGTGTGGTGGGATAGTAAAACTTGAGCAAAGCAAGTATGTGATATCCAAAAGGGGTCAGGACACTGATTGGATCAACATGTCACAACAAAGAGTAAGAGAAAGAAATCTGCTTAAATGTGGGCAGATTGAGCTGTGGCATTAGGGAGACCCAGCATGTCTTTCACACAGATTGTCACCCCTCAGAAGCAGGAATTCAGCTCCATCTCTCTAGGAGTTGCCTCTAACTGCTCTGAAGCCTTCATATAATCCCTTAGCCAGAAGCCTTTCCCAGTGTGTTCTGCAGACTACAGGCCATTTTAGTTGGGGAAAGATGACCAATAGCCATAGAATGTAAACACTTTGCTTCTAGTCAGGATTCAGCTCCTTCCTATTGTTGCTTTTCCTTGCTTTTTCTCTCTCATTTCTTCTGCAGGGCTACACATGGTCTCAGGAAATGGCTGGAGAGCATCACCCCATTAGAAGCAGAGAAATCACCTTTTCTTTTCCATGGTACAATTTTAGCCAGGAATTCCAGAGTTCCCTTCTTGCACATCAGAGATAGTTGTATGTGAAGCACTCGGAGTTCTGTTGTGGCATACCCTGTAGTTTTATAAGGTCATATAACTTTTTGTGGTAGCTTCAGAACTCTTATCCCTAATTTTTTGTGCTTAAGGAATGATTTGTCTGTCTGCTTTGCAAAGGCAGTAATGACTTTGCAAGGCATGAGGCAGAGGAGGGTTGAGACTTTGGTTTTACTGTGAAGCTTTCTCAGAAAAATGCTACCTAACTCACTGCTGATACTTGGTGGAGTAGCAGTCAAATTTTACGTTGTTAGTGTATATTCATGAAAAATATATCCCAAAGAATACTGCATTTCACAAGCCCCTGCACTTCTCTTTGCCTAGTTGCATATGCCATAGAAAACCAGTTAGCTCCATTTAGAGCTACTGAAAGGAAAAGATTGCCGTTTTTGAAGTTGCTTGTATTATTCTTGAACAATTTGAATAGTATCATTTTTTATGTGCTGCATGATTTTTAAACTCGGAAACATCTATGTAACTTGAAATTTCATCGTCCTTATTACTATTTTCACCAAAAAAAAAGTACTGCAGATGAAAATATTTATAAGTACAATTAAGGAAGCTTTGAAAAATCCCAGCCAGCAGATCATTTTTTAAAAATTACTTTCGAATAAGCTATTGTGTTTCAGTGAAAATAACTCCATAGGAAGTCCACCATATAGTTCTGTATAATTTCTGCAGAATAACAAGATTTTTCTTGTTTCTGAAACAGTAGCTGAATGACCACTAATGTCCTAAATATCGGAAACACTGACATCAGTAAAATAATAGTCATTAATATTATGCGGAATCTCTCATCACTGTAGCTATTCTAGACTTAAGAAATGGTAAAATGTCAATTAAAAGGATGTTTTCTTTTCCCATGTGGTTTTCTATATTGCGGCATGGTAATTTCTCTAAATTAGTTCATTTCATCTGTTGAAAGCCCATTTCTCAAATGGGAAATTTACACTTTTGTTCTTCAGTATCTCAGTATTAAAAGTAGTAGTCGTTGTTACAGCAATGCCACGAACTAGAGGGGGACAAAGCAATCTTGTAATTGTAGAATCATAGAATGACTTCTTGAGTTGGAAGGGACCCACAAGGATCATCGAGTCCAACTCCTGTCCCGGCATAGGACAACCTCAACATTCACACCATGTGTCTGAGGCTGTTGTCCAAATGTCCTAATTATAGCAGGCCTTTTCTGAAAGTGTCTGTCTTGAATTTTAATGCTGGAGTAAATTGTTCTCCATGGGTTACAAATCTCTCCTATTAAAAAGGCACATGAGAACCATGGAGGAAAGGGTGGTTTGGGAGGGCAAAACAAAACCGTTTGGGTCTTCCAGACCTTCTGTACTCCAGCAACACAGCTTCCAGGCAGAAGCCAGTTCTCAGCTTGGAAACCCCTACTGATCCAGGCAACCTTTTTTGCCTGCCAGCTACTGAATTGAAAACTGAGAGCTCTCCTGTTGTGTTACATCATTTTTCTTTCTGCATCAGTTGCACTTTCCGCTAAAACAATGAAATGCCAGGGAAGTGATTTTCAGAAATGCACTGCTAGCTGTTCCACAGATGTGCATGTTATCCAAGGCAGTGTGGTAAACTTAAATACCGGATGCAAGCCAGATTTGGAAATGCACACATGAGACAGAAGGAAAACTCCCAAGAGTTTTGCCTGCCTTCTGAGAGTAATAAGTTACCTGTTATCAGGTGATGGTGTAGAAACTCATGGTCCTTGTCTTAAGCTAGGCTATCTTGTTCAGCAGTTTGTGGTCTGTGACCCTGTTTGTCTCTGGAAGGGAGGATGACCTTGTCATTAGCAAGTCAGCCTCAGCATTAGAAGACCAGAGCCTAAAAATGCTTAAATGATTCATGGGTAGTTGTTTTCCTGATACAGATACCTAGTTCTGAGAGCTCCAGCTAAGAGAGTGTCTTAACTGAGCAATAATCTCTTGAGCAGTGTGTTCTGAGTAAGCAACTGGGCACCCTCAGTGACTGCTGCTGCCAGGACCCAGCCTTCCACCCTCAAAGGAGAAGGGTGTGGGAGCCATGGGCTTCATTCCCCTACGGATTTTTAGTTTCTGACTGTGTTAATAGTGAGTTGTAATCTCTAAAGAGTGTTTGGAGAGGAGGGCTGGTTAATGTGCTGGATTAAACTTTAATTAAACTTTATCCCCTATTTCTCATTGTTTGAGTGGGGTAGTTTGGGAAATTATGTCCCTGTGCTTCACCTCGGTATTTTTATCTCCCCTTTAAAGCAGGTCAATTTGACAGCTTCAGAGAGGTATAAAAAGAAATGTTTGTAAGGCCTTGACCAGAAAGGAACTATTTGCGTACCACCATATGATATGATTTTTATATTCCCCAATAAAGAGTTGTACTTACTGTTCAATAAAAATTTTGAACAATTTTTAAGACATCAATACTAGTAGCAGTTCCCGTTTGAGGATTTTGTTCTTTTGGATGAATGAAGCAAAACCCCTAAAGCTTTCTGGTTTGGTTCTGCTGGGTCTGATCATAATGTTTAAAGCCCATTGCTGCCTGATCCTACAGAGAGTAGAGCAGATCAGAATGATGCTCCTGAGCCATAGGTGATGAAAAAGCTATCTCTGTAAGGGATGGTGACGGGAGCCTTTCCTTATTCAATTTAGTTGTAATCAGGCACAGCTCTTTTGATGAGATGTGGAACATGGTTTTGGTTTTTCTGCCTTCCATAGAAGAACATACAACTCATGGCAACTAGGACCAGCTGCTGGAGTCATGAATTTTTATTAGGGGCTTTTTGGCAGCCACATTAAATAATGCCTTTAGACCACATATCGGCTCTCTAAAGTAATTTTTATATCATCAACACTGCAGATGGGTGATTTGTTGCAGTACTGGCTGTCATATAAAGTTATGGTCTCCTACAACAAAAGGCTCTTCTACTTGTCAATGTTTTCGAGTTTGCAGTTTCTCTTCTGCTCAGGGTGATGCTAGTACATAGAAGAATTATGGAAGAAAGAGGAGGAGGGAATATTCTTTCACTCCCCCAGGACTCAGTTATAATATCAATTTTAACACCAGTTGAATTTCTTTACATCTTACTACTGGTTCTACCTTCCAGGCAATCAGAATTCTTGACACCTGTGGCTTCTTTGAATTGGCCTTTAAAAATGAATGTCACCAAGAGTTCACCCTTCAATGACTGATATCTCAGTGCAAATGGGCTCTTATTATGTCATTCAGCAATACAAAAGGACAAATTCTGTTCCCCTTTATGTGCATCACCTGCATGCCTTAAAGACTCATGATGGGAAAGGTGTAAGTGTTGTAGAAGAGGTTGTGTGCTGGTAAATGAAAGCAGAATCTATTCTGTAGAGTGCAGGGGAGGTCAGTTGGTAAACACTTCTAGAAAGAACTGCCATCAGGCTCAAGCCAGTAGGTTAATTTTATTTTAGTCATACTATATTCTCCATGGTGTTTATTGAAATATGAATTCTGTGGTTTTCACCTCAAACTGCATGGCACTGTAGAATACTGGAATCCAGAATAAGCTCCTTCTCTAATCAAGGTAAATAATTAAAACTATTGGGGTGATCATTCACTGATGATATAACTACCACCCCACTTTGCTAGCATTATTTTTATTTCAAGAGGCTGTGTCCTACTGGTACACTGTAGCTCATCTTGATCTTGTGAAGTCTGGTGGCTGTGGTTTTAAAGAATGCTCATAAACATTCTCCTAACTGTTAGAAACACATTCAGGAAGAGTTTTTCATTTCTCATATTTTTTGAAAGCACACCGAACTTTGTGTGCATGATGATGCCCTTACTTTGGAGCTGTGGATTGTCTGACAGCTACATAGAAATAAGCTGATTTTGCACTGAAGGGCTTATCCTGTAGGAAATGGAAAAAGGGAAATGGGTGTAGAAGGGAAATGATGCATGTACAGCTACAGAAAGCGTTGGTGACAGAACCAGGAAAAGAACTTTGCTTCTTGCTCTCTAGTTCATTAGCGCTATCAATACTCATTGGCAACCTTATCTCCAAGGTTTCATGAAATATCTTTTCCTTTGTCCATGTTTCCTGACAGACACACACCATTCAGTTGTGGTTTTCTGCAGTTCTGATTTATATCCTCTGCAGGATGAACAAGGCCCGTGACGTTTTTAAAACTGGAGTCCACTGATCTGTCATATACGCTAGGAAAACAGTATGTAGTCACCTACCTGCCTTTGCTTTTGAAGCTGCTCAGTACAGGCTGGGTTTTTTCTATGTGGGTGACCCAGAGACTTTTAGCAGACTTTGATGCACATGGATTTCACACTGTTCCTTGCTGGTGTTCTTCCTGTTCAATTACAGCAAAGCTGTACAGAGCTTAAACTGCAGTAAAATGGTTTAGTGAAAACTGTACATAATGACCTCTGATTTCCTCTTAGGAACTGCAATCCCCCTTAATTATCTTCTGCAGCCTGGAGGTTTTTTGTTCCTCTTGTGGTTGGACTTTTTTTTTAGCCCATCTACCCTGTTTATTCCAATGCCCTCCCTCCTTCCCTTTCCCAAGACATAATATTTGAGGGCATTTCTTAAGAAGTGGGAACCCTCTTAGAGCTTTTGCTGCCTTAGTCAGAATACTTTTAAGGATAACGTCTAATTTCTGTGAGGAAGTAACATGAAACAAGACCCATATGTCCCTGTCTGTATGAAGACAGAGGAAGAAAAGGGAAGGAGACCTTGGAAATGGGAACTAGTGTTGACTGTTCAGCAAAAGCAAAAACCCTTTTGGCCTTGATCACATCAAACATTTGTGTTTGCCAAGACAGGCAGAAACTTCTGCATGACTACATAGAATGCCACCTGCTTATTTGGCATTGTGAATTGCATCTAAGCCTACTGTTAAATTAATCCTGTCCTCAAAGAATGGTTATTAATTTTGTGGGAGGAAGTACTGTCTTACATAGCAATCTGTACATATTTCTTAATTTCTTATTTCTTAATCTGAATTTAGGGAAATTGTCCCCTATGCTGGAAAAAGAAAGGTAAAGGCCAGGCTCTTCGTCAATACAATAATTCATGCTCATTCTTCAGAAGTAGAGAGCTATGCTGATATGTAGTTGACTGACTGACTAATGGGTAAAAATCAATGTTGTATTGAAATTCTCTAGCTGGAAGGAAATGGAAATTATTTTGCAAAAATATTTTATTTACTTTAAATATGAAATAGAAATCACTTAAAAAAAAATCACAAAATCTTTTTCTTACATGGTCCAGACCAAACCAGAGTAGATGTGTTTTGCCAGCTGTGCTTTCCTGTGCCTAAAACAAGGCCTACTACACAGGTTGTGAGAGGTATGAGGGTGCCATGGATAACACCTAGAACCTCCCCATCTGCCTCTTCTTTCTCCCAAACAATTGACAGATGAGCTGAAATACCTTGATGTAAAAATAGGGTTATTTTTACATGCCTTTTTGAGCCTTAAAAATACATTTGGGTCATATAAACATGCTTCTTTCCTATAGCTGTGAAACTTAGGTAAAACCAGATGAAGGAAACCTTCAGTTTTTTGCTTTATAAATTTTCTTTCAATACAATATTTTCATGCTGTAACATCACTGATAAAAATCTTTGGAGCTGGCAAATTGAACTGAATTGCTGAGAAATGGCAGGAAAATTCTGGCTCTTTCTGAATTCTGATGCTGTGGCTGTATCATTGTTTAGCTACAAGAAAGAGGCAGGAATTACCTAAAAAAAATTACATTCAAAGCTGCTGGGTTTTTTTAAGTTAGTCTTCTGATGAATCTCCCCTAATTGCCTGTCATATGGTGTTTTCATCCCAGCATTAAAGTCAGAGGTGATGAGAAACCTCTTACTTGGCTGAGGTTATGCTCTGACAAAATAGTACAGCTCTGCTGAGTAGATGACAAGAAAGCAATAGTATTTAAACATTCTTTTAAATCTGAGGAAGAGATTGTGCTCTTTAGTGTAAATGTTCTTCCTTTCAGCCTGTGTCCTACGTACTGTTTTCCATCTGAAATACTGTGTAAATGTTTAATGAGACTCTTTTTTGGTTTAGCTCCTATTAATGTTGAGTGTGTGCATAACAGTTTGCAGAATCCGAATCTTGGTTTCTGGCAGAGTGCCTTTCCTTTCTGTTGTGCTCTAAGAGGGGGGAAAAACAAACTGCCATTGAAAGGTAGTGAACTGACACAGCAGTCGAGAGTTGCAGCCTATCATGGATGTAAAAGTATGCCTGCTAAACCGTATTTAGACAAGAATTGAAGCATTCGCTATTTGTTCTGTTTCAAGAATGGCGGTTTTGAAGCCACTTCTGTTGCATGAAGTAACATTTGTAACAGTTTTCAAATAACTGTTATTTGCTTAATAGAATGAGACACGGTAGAGTTAAATGGTCTCAGTATAAGCTACTAAGCCTGCATTGTTTCCTTCGAGACTTTGGTGTGTTCACTTTCTGCCCATCAAAAGTATTGACTCAATGGCAAGTCTTTGCAGTTACAGAGAATAACAGCAGAAAACCCATCAATATTAACAGTTTCTACTCTACCTGACCATTTTCTTTTTTTTCAGGAAAGGAAAGTCTTAGCAGATTTGTGCAGGAAGATACGCTTATCCAAATAGACAGATATATAGCCAGGGCTTCTACCTGTAGCTGGAGAAGGTTTTGTTTTGCTTAATTTTGTTTTCTGCCTTGTATGTCCTGCCTGGTGGACAGTACCTCCTGCAGACTATGAGCTCAGGAACTGTTGTTCCAAGCTTTCTGGGAGACATACACCATGCTAAAAAAGGGTTTGGAGGCGGAGCACCAGCTATTTTTTTGCTTCGGGTGCAGTAGCTGCTCTGCTATATGTGTGTGTGTGTAGGGGCAGGGGCTCCAGGAAGGTTTTAATCTGCAGGGATTTTTAATCCTCCTCTCCACTGGAAGATGGAAGGGGACAGCTGGGGACACAGCAGGCAACCTTTCAATTAAGTGGAGAGAGTAGGAAGTTTTCCAGTGACACTTTTTTTCCCCTCTTGACCAGACAAATTTGCAAAACTGAAAACTGTTAGGAAAAAGGATAATTTTTGCAAAAACTATCTGATAACCTTCTTCTGGGGGGAGAAGTGAAAAAGATTTGAGATTATCTACTTAATTATTTCTGAATGTTAAAAATTGGTTGGTTTTTTTGTTCCCCAAGCCAACCTTTGTTTTCACATGTTGGTTAATTTATTAAATCAGGTTTTAAATAATACAAAATTTTGAATTTGAAATGTAAGCTTTTAAAAACTATATAAATAAAATTTTCATTCTGAAATATATTTGGGATTGTTGGTTCATGAACATGCATTTTTTTGGGGTGATTTCAAGTTTGTGTTCTGGTTTGGGAGGAATTTTCGACATCTTACAAATACTTGCAGAATAGGAAAGCCATTTCCCATGCAGTTGCTGGATGCTGTGGTGCCAGTTTTGAAAATGTGGATCCATTCCCTGGAACTTGACAGAGGTCACCCATCAAATTACTTTCATGTAGGCTGTCAAACTGCTTTGATTCATAATAAATATTTCTTTTTCTTCACTGACCTGCAACTGAACTAACACCTTAGAAGCAATAAAGGCATTATTTTCTTAGTTTTCATGACATCTCTTCGTTTTCCTTGTGTTTTCTGTTACACTGCAAACTTATTTTGCAGCACATAATGGTGGAAAATGTACCACCTCCCTTCACAAAATAGCAAGCACAGAGAAATGTGTGTGTATACTTTATCCACACTTCAAAACAAAAGTTGTGGTTTGTGAAGTCTTTGAATCCTTTGTGGGCAGAGATGACTGAACTGTAGCCAAAGATTCTGAGAGGGCACTGTCAAGTTTGTTAAACATCTGGGAGGCATACCAGGTTTCCTGCAAGTCTTCTGGTACAGAAGCTTCTAACTATAACCAGTGCTTTGAGGTTTGTCTAAGAGCCATCACTGCTGCAGGTTAAAAGGATGAATTTCCTCCATGACATAGTCTGACATGGTTGGAAGTGACAGAATAGAATGTCTTTCAAGCTAATAGATCATCCATTATACCAGCATTCCAGACTGGCTACATGCTAGGCCGACACAAGAGAAATAAACCAAGTGCTTGTATAAACTTTAAGCAAACACAGTAGGATAATTTTCTCATTTTGTCAATCCATTAAAATGGAGACTATTTTGTCCTCACAATACTTGCAGTACAAGACTCTGCACTGCAAAGGCAGTTCAAAGCTTTCCAATTCCAGTTCAGCTGTTCAGGGAGGGTTTATGAGTATTACAAAATTCAGAAGGATGGTTTTGGCTCTGGGAGGAGGTGTTTTTTTTATTTTAATTTGGAGCTTTTATTTTTTTTTTCCTGAAGACTTCCTTTGTTTCTGTTTGCTCTTTCCTGTTACTTTCCCAGACCAGTGAGTCTGTTTCTTGTGGCCCAGATCCCAGTTGTATTGTGGTACAGGGAAAGATGTTCAAAGCTTCACTGGCCAGAGATCAGGCCTCATTATCTGGAACAGCAAAAGGTGGCAGTTCATCCATGTAGGTAATCTGTTGCTGCAGTCACCCCTCCAGCAGCTTTTCCCAGCCCCAAGGATGGCAAAGTTTAGTGCACGAGAGTTTTTTTGGTTGCCTGTGTAAGCATAGTGAGTCCACAGAACATTATTCAAACCCTGAAACCTGTGACAGACACTTAATGTCTTAATGCTTATTCAAGTGTCAGGGTGTGCTGGCAGATGTCAGAGTAAATGGGAGGCTGTCAGTAAGGAAATTATCATTCACAGGGTGATTGCTGTGGTCTGTCAGGTAGCATCTGAGACGATGTCAGGCTGAAAGAAGAAAGGGTGGGGAGGCAGGAGAAGTTGTAAATGTTTCCTTGTCTTGAGGGGGTGAGGGAGAAGCCTCCAGCAATAGCAACCATAAATCAATAACTAAACAGAAATAAAGATCCCATCATCCAGCTTTGGAAAAATGCTACTAAAGGAGGGGTTTGGGACTTTTAAAGCTTAAGGCAGGTGGCATTGACACAGTCTGAAGCATTTGCAGTTATCTACCAGAAGCAGAAGCCAGATCATGTTCATCCATACTCCCATTTCTCCTGTATTTGTACATCACGCGTATATCATCAGACAAGGTCCTAAATGACAGCTTTTACCCATAAAGATAGTAATTGTGCAAGGTATGTAGTTTCATACTGGATAGTCTGCTTTGCAGTTAGACATACTTCCCAATCCATGAGGTTCTGACCTCCAAAGCCACAGAGGACTTGGGGATCAGAATTTGGTTCTGTTCCTGGTGTTAGATGTTCACATGCTACATCACCTGCCTTTGAAAATACCTCAGTTACTTTGTCTTTAAGACAAGGTGGAATATTTTTCAAATTTGCAAGTAGCTGTAAAGATTTATTAGTTAAGATACTTTGGGAAAGTTTTATGTAGATAGGAAAATTATTTCATCTGGATAGTTTATCCCTTTGGAGACAGTTAAATAGAGGACATCAATAATGTAAGTGATAGCAATGAGTCAACAAATTCTCTTAAAGATAAAAATCAGGATTAAGCCATACTGAGTTGGGATCGACTTTACCTGCTTTCTGTATCTCCCAGCTTGTAAGGGACATCAGGAACTAATGAAACATCAGAAACTAGTGCATTGAGCTGCACTTCTTTTGATGGCTTTGAACTTGCAAAGCACCCCAGTGCTGGCAAAATTAGGTTCACTCGAAAGGAGACAGAGCCATTGGCTCCTTGCATAAATACATTCTTAAGGTAAGCCAAATCCGGACACTTTTCATCATGGCTAGTGGTTCCGCACTGCATTAACACTGAAGAACTCAGTTAGACTCTCAAGTAAGAAGCAGCCTATAAACTGTCCTAAATGAAAGAGTTGCTGCTTGTCCCTGAGAGCTTGAAGATGCTTTTCCAACATAATTTCAGCCTTATCTGGCTTAACTTACAGATACCTCACCCTCACACTGGCCAGACCTGGGGAAAGGTCAAGATAATCTACAGTTAGATGCAATGAAAGAGAAAGTGAAGCTGGTTGTTCTGCTTAGACTGACCGTTGTCACAAGTCATTAGTATTTTCATCTTCATGGCTTGCCTCACACAGAGGTTTCACAGGAAAGAAAGGAGGACTGTGTGAAACCTTACAAGGAGCAGCCTCAGGACGTGTGAGCTATGCTTCAGACTGACTTTCTTTTTCATTTGGGAGAGAAAATAACACTCTTCAAGGATGTTTGTCTTTCCCTTGAAAGTGGGTTCCCCACCCATGTCAGCACTTAGCCTCGTCATTCTAAAAGGTGAATGGCTTTAAAAATTTTATGTCCATTTTTACACATTGATTGTCACCCACTTAAATGACAGTACCATGTCAAGCTCAGGTGTGTGAAATGACTGAATGGAGTCCTCCTTTCAGAGTTCTCTATCTGTGAAGCACTGGCTCATGGACTGGGATTCAGGAATCGTTGGCCTGCCACGTGGTACAGAATTTGATACCTTTGTGCCTTGCTCTGCTCATCTGGGCAGTGCTTACCTCTTCTGAAAATGGCATTGAGCTTCCATGAAGATAACCTCCATTTAAGAGATGTCACCTACAGTTTTAATTTCTTCTGCAAGATTCCTTCTTAACTATATTATCCCAATACTCAATTTCCTTATCCCATCTTGTTTCTCTCCAACATACAGTATTTGATCCTTCCATATTTTTGTCAATTTTTTTCCTCCTTTTCACACTGTCTGGTGCTAACATGGGGGGCACTGAGAATATAGAAGATTCTCTTCATTTTCTCAGTTCTGGTGCCCACTGCACAGAAGGGGGTCACTTTAGTGCAAGTCCAGCTCAGCCCCTGAAGCCTGGGACTGATGTTGTCAGCCATGAGAAAGTCTGTAAGAATTGTGCTGACAAATTCTGACATGTGCTTGTAGGGAAGACAGAGAGCTTTCAGAAAGTAAGAGCTTGTCTGAATTTGGGCAGTTGTTGCATTAAAGGCAAAACATTAAAGGGAAATTACAGGGAGTGTATTCTTTCAATTTTCAAGTCCCTGTCCAAGGCTTTGTCACAGAATGTTTTCCTTCAATAGGTAACAGTTACAAATAAAAAAGCTGTAGTCAATACAGGACCATGAGCAGTAGCATTAGATTTTTGTCCACCACCTTTTCAGAAAAGTATAAATAATTTTATCTGAATTTTGCCCTGGCCTGAAGCAGGCACCTGACATCAACACTTCTAGCTCTGATTCCTTAAATTTACAAACAAAGTTGTAAAGAGCTAAAATCAAAGTCTCGTTGCAAAAAATCTGCTACAGGAAATATTGTCTGCTTACCAATCAAGTGCTCTGAGTGCTTGTACGTCTCTTAATCTCTACACCCAATCATTGCACTGTCACACCACTCTATCTAAACATTGAAGACTGTGCTTGAATGGCTTTGTCAAATCACTGAAGTATGCACTTAATTTCAAGGCAAGGTTTAAGTGATCTGCTGGACTGATCCCTCTAAACTAAATGTTTACCATGTGAATTGAATTTGAAGCAGTTTTTTGAAAATTCAAAGTGGTCAAGAGTTTTGCTATCTGGTTCTACAAATAATTCTACCTGTGCAGGTGTCCAAATGATTTCAGCAGGAGTTCTATGCACAGGTTTAAATATGTGCTAATATTGCCAAGACTAATGCCTACTTTTGAATTGCAGAAAATTGACTTCAAACTCTAAATCCTTCCTTTCTATCCATTTGTATCAAGAGCACTCTTTGTGTATGGGATTCTGCTGAATACTTTTTGAAATGCCAAATATGTTGTGCACTTTTTATGTAACGTGACTTCTCTACAGTGAGTTAAATGCTACTTTCGACATTTACTTCGCCTTTCCTCTTATTTAAAACCACAGGTTAGTTTTGGCAAGCATTAATAGCTCTTAAGCGATTTGTAATCTGTTTTTGATATGATCACAGTTCACGTTCAAAATGAATAAATATAGGGCTTAAATGAAACCTGATGTCTTTCTGCTTTATGCAGGGAAGTGCTACAAACCACAGGGTAAGGGTTGATGTATTTGCATAGCATCAAGTATTAAAATTAAAAAAGAATGGGTATTGGCTGTTTTCTCTTAATTATTATTCTTTCATGATCCTTTGGAGTTACAGGAGGCAGAGAGCAGCTAGGTTAGCCAATTGGTTTCACATTGCTCTGATGGAGAACTGTCCAGACAGTTACTAGCTGAAACAAGAGAGAATGTTCTCTCTTTATGCTTAAAATTCAGCATCACTTAACTGTTTTACAGACTGTGCTTGCATGATCTAACCAGTAAAAGATTACTGGGTAAACTGAGGGAAGTGGTTTCTGGTTTATTACTTGGAAATTACGAGTATTTGGCTGGGGCACATAGCACAAAGCAACGCTGCATGGGATCAGGATAAACCCAGAGAAGGGAGGTAGGGGGGTAGGTTGTTTTATCAGTAGACAGATTTTCAACCACATGACAGAAGTTAGTCCCCAACAGAAGCTACACAGAGTTAACAACTCTATTCTCAGTATTCCTAGGCTTGGTGATTTTTTTTAAAGCTTCATTTCCTCAAGTCATCCAATGCCATTAAATATGCTTTCCCCCCATTCTTTATAACTTCTAATTCTTATGTCTTGGAGAAACACTGGATAGTATGAATATGTTGATTTGAAGCTTATCGGCTCAGCTACTAGTCAGCAGAAAAGTAAACATATCTTGAAAAAAATCCGTTTTCATTCTATGTAAGTATTGAAATTTTGGGAGTTAAACTCCTGCTTCATCAGCAGTTGATATTGGCATTGCTGTTTCAACCCACCTTTTCTGGAGTGGGTCTGAAAGCCCAGGAGCCTGGTTACAATTTGCCAGAACCGTAGTTTTTTTG
Organism: Sula dactylatra; assembly: GCA_013389905.1. Lineage (NCBI taxonomy): Eukaryota > Metazoa > Chordata > Aves > Suliformes > Sulidae > Sula > Sula dactylatra. The sequence continues at coordinate 29,668 of WEKW01017781.1, read as the reverse complement.
CATATATGGGCCCAGAGATTACCTGTCTCTACCAGATACAAAACCTCTCCTCTACTAAATTCCAGATTGTGTTGAAGTAACACATTCAGTTTTCACATTCAGATGAAAAATACGGTTTTATAGTAATAATGGAGATAAAATGGGGCTGTGAATGAAATTTTCCACAACTCAAATACCTAGGCAAAGCAGAGGCCTGGTTTGCAGTCCAAGTCTGTAGTTTGTGGTTCTGCCATGGTGGAAACAACGTGGAGGGTTGCATGTTAAAGCCCAGCATAGATTCTGTGTTTCATGCTAACAGATCCAGGCATGGGACCTGGGCCTGGATTTTAGGAGGACATTGCCTGCACAGAACTTGTTAGTGAGCATTGGTCTAATTGGTTTAATCAGCCCCCATCTAGTTTTATAGTTTTTGTTTGTGTTTAATTCCTTTAATCTGCATTGCTGTTGTGAGCACTACCATATCAGAAATGGGAAGAATAAATAAACAAAGCATCTAAGCAATGCAGACTGGGCATGTTCTGCATTTGAAATGTTGATTCATAACTGTACTTTTTACCTCCTTACAATTTTTTATCTCCTCTTAACTCTTGCCAAGTTATTCATAACTGCTTGCACTACTGCAAATGAGGCTTGAGCAATGCCAAGCACAGGAGACAAATTACCTCGCTTGTTTAACATCATACTTGACTACAGCCCACTGAGCTGTAACATCTTCCAGTCTTGCAGCAGTGCAGCACTGCTGATTCACACACAATGTCTTGTTTGCTGCACCACCCGTCACTCCTTTGGGGTAGTCCTCTCTGCCAGGGAGCCCGCAGGCTGCCTTCACTCCTGTTAGCTTGTACCAAAACAAACCAGGAAGAATGTGTCTGTACACGCAGTTACTTCATTAAAATATTTCTGTTTTAATCAAAGATCGTGTCTGAGAATACAGGAGACAAGGGGAGGGAAAAACAAATGTTTGTCCTCAAATCTGAAAGGGGCAAAAGCAGAAGGGGAAAACCCTTTATCTGGATGAATTCTAAATCTTTTTCTAGTAGATTTCTTGTAGGTATGGCAACAAGAGTTGTCTGATGAAGAGAATTGTAGGGGTAAACAGGAATCAAGAAGGTTAAATAGTTTATTGCATCGGGTAACCCGTCACAGAGAGAAAACAGAGGTAGAAGCATCACAGAGCAGAGCCTGTGAAAGGTACATAGCACCATCCTCCGACATACTCACCAAAGTACGGTGAGAAAAGGACCAATGTGTAAGTGCTGTGACGTCTGATTTGGCATTGTGTCATCTTCCTTCAGAAATAACATCGTAATGTCACTTTGTTATACTTCACATTATATGTGACACTGTGCAAAGGGACAGAGCAGGCTTTCATGTGAATCCAGAACTCTAAGACTTGCAAGTAATTTCTAGAATCCACAGTGAGATCACATGCACCTTTAAGTCCCAATTCCAGAAAGGGAGTTGTGCGGGCAAAGGCTCTTTGTGCTGGGGTCCCTTTACTATTAGTTATCTTGCCAGCTCAATTATTTTAAAAATAGATTTTTAAAGTATTTCTTTCTAGAGACTGAATTTAAAGAAGTGGAAATGCAGGTAGGCAGGATTGTGTGACTGCCTCCAAAATCATCCTGCCCAAAGGAACTCAGGTTTATATGCTCCTTCTATGCTTGTGTGCAGAAATAGTAGCCAGAGGCACCTGTCTTTGGAGCATTTAACTACCGGGGATAGTTTTTCTTCAATTAGTGAAAGATCTGATGCATGCAGCTTGCTTCATATGTAAAGCATGGGCTCTGACCTGGCTGCTGTCCCTTGGTTGGAAGATCTTGGGTGTTCTGAGGGGTGGCTCCAGCTCAGTGCCCTGTCACAGGCAAAAAAAGGAAATGGAGCATAGATTGGGAATTGCTGAGAGGGGTATGGAGAGCAGGGAAAGCTGGCATAATGCTCCCTAAATTCGAGGTTCAACTGCACCTTGAATTGTGCGTGTGCAGCTCTGTTTTTCTCATCTCAGAAGGTTTAGAAGTACTGCAAAGAGGTTGGTGAAAGATAACAAGGATTGTCTGAGATTTGGACCCTGTTTGTGGAGTGGATGGGTAGACCTTGACTTTTCAGCCTGGAAAAGTGGTGACTCAGAATGCAGTGCAAGGAATGGAGATAACACAGAGTGCTCTGGAGAGAGTGCGTAGGAGCAAAGTGTTTGTCACTGCTTCCAAGAGCAAGGGGATATCAAATGGAAGCTAGTAAGCCAAGTTCAAGAGAAACAAAGGATGGCGGCTCTCTGAGGAGTTGTAGTGGATCTGTGCAAGTCCTTTTCGAAGACTGTTGTGGACGGGCTGCAGGGGGAGCTGGACAAGTACTGGAAAGAGAAATCTGCAGAGGGTCACTGAACAAACAGCACCAGGCTCAGGAAATCCCTTGTGCTGAAAATACAAGTTGAGGGTCTGCTTGGAGGAAGTATCACATATGCACGTCCTGTTCTTGCCCATCTGTAAGCACTTTCTTACGACCACTGCCAGCAGCAAGACGCAGGGCCGGCTGGGCAGTGGCCGCTCTCAGGCTATCTCAGCTGAGTCCAGTCACACCCGGGGTCAGTTCCAGGTTTGAACCCAGCCCCTGCGACATCTGCCCGCTGGTGGCACCCAGAGCGGCTCATCCAAGCCGCTCCAACAGCCTTTCCAAGAGCCGGCTCTGCAGCCGGGNCGGCGAGGGGAGCGGCGGGGGGAGCGTCACGACGCCATGATGCGTGCCTGTGGGCGGTAAAGCAGCGACTGAGACCGGCAGCGCCTGCGGCCACTTCCAGGTACGGTCTGCGATGCTCGAGTGTGCGTCTGTCCGTCCGTCCGTCCATCCATCCACCTGTCTTCTTGCTAGCCCCGACAGGTTGGTCTCTTTCCTCCTGGTGTTTATCTCCTTACTAGCTAGTTTCTGAGGGGCCAGGGTACTGTGGAGGGGAGAGAGACTTCAACCCAGCAGAAGAAGTACTTGGCAGTGCAGTGGTTGGGTCCTTCTCCCTGTCCCCTCCCCTGTATTAAGATGGGACAGGCTCCTAAAACGGCACGATGTGATCTTTCTGTGGCTATAATCCTCGGAGAAGCTTTCCGCTTTATTCCTGAAGCCCATCAGTTCAAGTGATACCTGCTTTTTTGGATGGGAGGGATGAAAAAGCACTAATTTGCCAGATTGTGGCTGTAGGGCTACGTAAAATGGGTGTGTGGGCGGTGTCACCCAAGTGTGTTTGTGGGCTTGTCTTGCTGGGCATCTGCAGTGCGTGACTGTGGTAAAACTTCAGGCCCCCATACTGAGTGAGGTGGAAGCAGTTCAGGGGCAGAAGGAGAGTAATGCTGTTAAATGACCCAAGACCAATGCGTTGCTAGTTAGCTACACGTACTATGCTGTGCTTAGGCCAGACTGTAAACTAAGGCAGCACTAACAACAAGCAGTGCCTCCCTGTCTGCCTGTTGCCTGTGTGTAAAGCTAAATATAGCACTGAGGGATGAGGAAAATTCTTTCAGAGGAGTTCCCCTGAACAGAGTGGAGGAGGGCTGACTCCTCTCAAAGGGGAAGAATGGCCTGAAAAATCAAAAGAGCTAAGAACAAAGAGGTACTCTGTACCTCAGACAGACAACTATCCATCCAAGAGAAGAGTGTTGAGGGGATCTTTCAGTGAGATTACAGCTGTGATGGACTAAGATAACGTGCCATCTGTGGGAAATGGGGACTTGGGCAGGCAGGACTGGGTCTCTAGTCTGTCTCTTCATTTTGAAAGCCGAGAACAGAGTTTGAAGGATGGGTCCCTTGGGCTTATCTTATAGCTTCCAAATGAGGCGTCTTGGAGAGAAGCTGGTAATCAGCTGAAAATCAATGCTAAGTATACTCAAGACAAGTAGCTAACTGGTGAGCTGTGCTGGAGTGACCTAATAGGTAAGACCCAGCTCTGATTTTGGATTAGCAATGGAGGTGTCACTCCTTTAAACAGGCAGGACTGAAACAAGCCACTGTAGGTTTTGTTAACTCTTTGTAAAAGAGGGACAAAAGTACTTGGTTTATTGATGGTTAAGTTCACAGCAGTGCCACACACTGAGTAAAATGCTTTTTTGTGTGGTACAATGAATCCCTGTTGGTTCACGTTCTTCGTGGTTTCTTTCTGCTGAGGTTCTTGGGGACAGCACAGTGTGTTGTTACCTGTGCTCCAGTTGTATGAGTTATCTAAACAGTCCTTGGGGAATGCAGTGAGTCACCGTACCTGTTCATGGTCTGCAGGGTGAGCTGCTGTCACATCGTGTCAGAAATGACAGGCACAGTTCAACACTGGAGCCCCATCAGTGAAGGAATGTGAACTGAAAAACTGAAAACATGGGAGTTTGTTTTTGTAACTCAGAGTAGTTAAAAAGCAAGTTTTTCTTGGTGTGTGGATAGGAATGAGCTGTGTGTGTGGATCATATTGCCAGTTTGTGCTACATTGCTGTAAGCGTCTGGCATTATGACACACACTACAGCTGACAAATTTGTGGGATCTTTCTTGGCTACCTTTGACTGCATGCCTGCTTGGGCATTGGTGTTACCCTTGGAAAAGTGCTACAAAGCTAAATGGTTAAAACTTAGTAGAACTGGTAGTCTCAAACTGGTACTCTGAAATTATCATCTGTGAAAAGGTTAAGTGATGTTTGGGGCTAAAGACGCTGAATGCTCCTGATAACAGGGATGCATCCTGGCTCTAAGCTTTTCTGAATATCAAGCTCTAGGTGTCTTGTGCAAAGAGAAGAGGTGTATGAAGTATTGGATGGTTCACACTCCAAAGATTTCCTATTTAAATCAGAGGGTTTAGAAACTTTTCTTTCTACACAAGGTTGCAGTCAGTCATCTAGTACTGATTTTAACTGGAGTGTCATTGTGCTTAGAAAACGTGGTGGGACCTCAGTCAAATGACATGGAAAAGGGCAAGCTTGTGGTGCTCACTTCACTCTTGCACATCCTTGATGTGGGTGTATTGTTCTTGGCAACTGTGTCCCTGGTCAGTTTGTAGAGCTCCTTCCATTAACTGTGATCCTTCTCAACCATTTGGAGAGATTAGTGTCAAAGCTCTGGCGTTGAGCAGGGTAGCTGTCATAGGAGATTTAATTTCAAGCATAGTCTTCAGAAGGCAGCCCTCAACTTTTGGAGATAGAGGTGATCCAAACCATTTATTTCCTTGTATCTTTATGCAGTGTTTCTAATTTAAAAGCTAATTTTGCCTTTGTCTCAACATGTCTTTCTTCGGTCATTTGAACACTGTTCTGCTGTTCAGTAGATGGTTGGGCAGTACAGGAAGAAGCTGTCAGTTGGAATAGGATGCGTGTTTTAATGAAGGAGGCAGAATTTGTGACTGCTCATTCTTAAGCACCTTATCCCAAATATTTATAGACATACAGGTGTACTCTGCAAGCACTGGCAAGTGCCCTTTGCTTGGTATGGGTTTGTGGGACTGAGCCACATCATCTAATAAACACTTCACTAGAAAATGCGCTTGCAAACAAAAGTTTCATAGTGTGTTTTGCAGCCCCAGCAAGGACAATATATAATTTACAAACAGGAGGCAAAGACTCTACCTCTAGCCGAAAGCTGTTGCTAATTTCTCTACTATTATAGCTGCTGTGAGAAGTAGTGTTAAAAAACTAAATCACTACAGTAAGGAGCATGAATGGATGGTATTCAGTATGGCTGTATTTTTAATTAGAAAATGAGCAAGATTATGGAAACAATATAGCTTGGTCTTCCTAGGCAGCTCTAGAATAGCACTGCATGACTCAGATACATGTATTCTGACTATTTTGTTTTTTATTCATTAAAATCCATCTTTTCCCCAGACTAAAGTGTTCTCCAGGTCACCTGCTCCTCCCATGGGGTCAGGTACTCTGCTCCCATCTTGTCACATCTGTAAATAGGGCCAGAAATCCCAGGTTACACGCCAGTAGGAAGATGAGCCTGGGAAGCTGTGAGTCTGCATCAGCCAGCACGATGAGACCTTTCAAATCATAAGCAATAAGACAGAGGTTAAATATGCTTGAGTCAGACTGGGAAGTGGGATATTTTCTGTGATAATTGCTGTCATTGATACAAGGCCAGGTGCTTTCTGCATAAAAGCAGCATGCTGACTTGACAGTACCTGCCCATCAGGGCTGTGAGTTGATCCTCCCTTAAACATCCTGCAGGGATTCAGACACTATTAGCCCGTGTTTACAATGATCCTTTCACAACCCAAGCTGGTGTATGTTTGCTCAATACCATAACTACTGTGTGTTGACTTCATAGATGTAATTGTTTCAAGGCAAGGAGACTTTGACCCATTGATTGCAGAGCCCAAGGGTCCACCTTCCGTCGAGCATGGGAACTGCTGCTGGGTCTTAAAGTCTGACACAAAGCAGCAGATGCAGCATGAGTGGAGGAGATTTCCGCTATGGTCCTGCCTAGACTAGGGAAAAACCTCTTTTCAGTCAGTTTGGCTAGACTGTTCTTCTTGATTTCCCAAGGAGCCAGTCAAGCTGATTGGAGACAGCTGTTTTACAAGTCCCCTATACCTCAGACCAAGCTCTGGTCTAGAAACCACTGGCTGATATTCAGCCCAGGTATAAACAGGTGTGAGGCAAGTATAACTGATCTGGATACAGAACTGTATTTGTTTTCTTAACTGCCAAAGTGGGACCATCCCTTTTTATCTTCAACATAAACATTGGAAGGTATATTTTTTGTTGTTGTTGTGTTTTATTAACTGAACTATTTCTATTGCAGAAACTCTAAACATACTGCCTTCAACCTGCTGTACATCTGTAAGTGTCAGTAAAAATTCTGTACTGTTCATGGAAACATAAGGTCTTATTAAATGGAAAACCAGAGATTATGTGAAGTGTTTGCCCTAAACCAGCATTTTTTCTGCATCATCTAAATGGAAAAGAGATGTTTGGCAATGAAGTTTTCGGTAGAATCAGTTAAATGAAATTAAGTACTGTTATTTAAGACTATTACAGCTTGGTATTGTAAAGTATAACTTGGCTGTCTATTATGATTATAAAAGGGAATGGTGCTTTCTTCTGAAGCATACTGTAGGTTTTGCCAAAAGCATGGATGTCTGCAAAGAGCAACAGCTTTTGGATTCAGAAGGTGTCTTGCTTTGATGAGGTTGAAGAAGGAACTGGGTCAAGAGAGCTTCATGATTAAGGCTAGTACTGTGCTTCTGGCATTAATATAGTGTGATACACCTTCTGCACCCCTTTTGAAAAAAGATCTTGAAACTTAATTAAAGGAAATAACCCCACACTAATCTCTTTTTGTACTGTCAAGCAGAGGAATGCAGTAATGAGAAACTGGGTGACTTGACTAAAGCCATGTGAGGAGCTTGTAGCAGAGTCAGAAGCAGATCCAAGCTCCCAGCTGCCAGGTCTAAGCACTGAAATGATGCTATTTCTGTTGACTGTGGATGGATGTGCGAACAGTTCTTGATGAAGCTGGTTATCATTGTGAACTAGTTCGGACCCACGCTTAGCTACTGACCGTGCAGATCGAGAAGATGTATCTTTTGGCCTTGGTCACCTGAGGTGGGTTAGGATTACAGATGCTCACATCCCTCTCGCATAAAATGGATCACATTCCCCAGGGTTAGTAGGAGTCTAATACCACACTGAAATCAGTGATAATCTTCCGATGATAGTGTAGGGGAAACTGCTCTCATCTCTATTAACAACATCAATTTTCTATTTCTTCAGTTTGAAGTACGCAGAAGTGTGCTATGGAAATCATATTGGATGTCAGGGTTCTGATTCATTAGTGGGGATGGCATATCATGGATGACATCCCAGGTCCCAGCTCTCCACCCCCACCCCACGCCCCGTTCCTGGACAGCTGAGCTGTGAATCAGCTGCTGAATCACTCGGTTTAGTGTGATGTTTTGAAGTAAATCATCACTGCTGTTTGCTTGCCTTAAAACTCCTGACTGCAAACTGCAGCAATCCATCAGCTGATTGATGAGCAGCAGCTCAGCTGTCTGCTCAGCAATACAGAAGGCTGGGATGGTAACCTCCTTGGGTCTGTAGAGCTCTGCATCTTGCTGGTGGATGGGAGCCCTGACGGAGCCAGTCCGCAGCTGGCTGAATAGAGAGGTGGGATTTTAGTCTTTTATGACTGGAATATTTAAGAGCCCTCTGTTCCCAACAGATCAAATGGCAAAACTCTTCTGTACTTCACTGGGTGCAATTAGGGGAATACTGTGTACTTCTGAAAACCCCACCTGCTTCAGTAAGTTAAAAGAGCGTAAGGCTTTAGTAGTGTGCTTGGGTTTTCTTTGCATTTAATATACTTGTACTCTTATTTCAAAGCTCTCAATTTTGCCATCAGCCGTTCCAGCCAATTTCTTAACACTTTATGCTGGCCAGCCGGTAGACTGCATTTCCTAATGGTATTTGATTTTGAACAAAATTTAACACGTAGGACTGAGGAGATCATACTCAGCTTGTGCATTGGTTTGGTCTTAAACAAAGTGCTTGGAGATCAGTCCATTAATTAATTTTTCCAGAGGAAATAGATCTCGGGGGGAGGGGTCCCAGCGAGAGTTGTTTCTTAATATGATCCCACTATGGGTTGTCTACCAAAAGTTCTTTGCTTTCAGTCCAGCTGTCTGCTCGTAAATTTTGGTAGAAAAGACCTGTTTTCTGTTGTTTAAGATGGGCAGTATTTCATTGCATGCTTTGGCTGGTCTGAGGCCTTTATGCATCCTTTTCAATTTAATTCATTCTGTAAATCACTCGAGCTTTACAGAAGTCACTATGGAGCGTGCAACAGACCAAACTTTTCTAGGATCTGAGGTGGCCTGTGACATATAATTACTGCTGTGCTGATCCATCATGCCACTTACAACAGATACTTATCCTGTATGGTTCATGTTTTAAACTTCTCTGAAACCAGAAAAAAAAAAAAGATGTGGGACTATCAAAGAGATTTACAAGGTTAGAAAACCCCCACATTTATGGGAGAAGAGCCCTATTTTGAACTAAAAATTGAATGAAAATGTTAAAAGGACATCATCCAGATGAAGAAATTGTCCATAAATTAAAAAGTAACTTACAAAAGAACTTAATAAAAAGATTAATCAGTGGTGGAGCACACTTCATATAATGTCTTTTTTAATGATTGTGGCCTCCTCAGTTTTAACCTATAGATAGAAATCTCAGCTGCATTGTATTCATGGTAAGATATAAGTGTGTTGAGAAAGCTAGTATGTTATACGTGTGGTCATCTTTTCATGTTCTGTGTTTCAAGGCTGCTGCATTTGTGTGTCCAGCAATACAGACAACTTGTTTCATGTGTTTTGGTTGAGAGGAACATATGTCCTGTCCTCTCCCTTGGCCTGGGTAATTTTCCTGCAATTGGGATATTTGCCGTAATGTAGTTTGCCTGTGTGTGCTTGTCTGGCACTGCAGCAGTGCTGTGGCACAGCCACCCTCAGCATCATTAGACTCACATTGCTCTTCCTGCCCCACAGAAGAAGAGCATGGGGAAAGGGTAGAAGGGGGGTTGGTTCTTGGGTCTTAAGCAGGGGACATGGATTTACAGCACATAGGCATCAAGAGGACTTGTTTGTTTTCTTCCCCTTTTCCACCCTTGCATTTTTTGAGAAATTCAAGGCATTCTTAAACCACCTGCACTTTTCCTGATGCTCCCAAGCATATACACAAATGCATTCATATCCATCATATTTTTGCAGTTCGGATTCCAAGGACTTTAGCTTTGAGGGATTCAGGTTCTGCTTAATTACTGTGCCAAAGTTTTCATACATGAATGATCAGTCAGCAGTGCTGCATCTGACTTTTCCTGCATCATCAGCTGGATCTATTTATAGATCCAAGAACAAGTTCTTTTGCACATTCAGGAGGTAAATGCCTTTCATTGAAATTCAGTTCCTGATCTGTTCTTTGCTTACTGAGGTTTTTCTTCTTCCTTTGCAGCTTATCGTTGCCTGGGTAATTCTTTGAGATCTTTACAAAATTGTTCATCCTCTGCTGTTTTAGTGAAAATGAAGAAGTATCTCAAGGCTCAGTCGGGTTTGTTATGCCCTCCTCAGGTCTTTGCTTGTGCTGCCAGAGACTGCAGTTCACTCGTCTCTGCTGTGTGCAAGATGTATTTCTACTCTTATGTCACTGTCCAGCAGTATCACCTATGGATAGTTTTAGTCCTCCTTTTACTCTGTGGTGAATTCCTTCTGAGTTGCTCTTAATCTTGCTCTCAGTTTCAGCCAGCAAAAAGCCCATGTCACTCGTTCCATCTCCAATGTGAATATGAAATACCATTCTGTACTCTGCCTCTTATAAGATACAGTTAATAAGAAGTAGTTCTAGGAAGGACAATATATAGGAAGGAACTCTAAGTCAAAGTTGGTGCTGAAGTCACACTGCCAGAATTGTATGGCAAATTCTTTATGGAAGAATGGAAGTAAGAAGACTTGAACTGGGATAGTTCTGTGATCTTAGTTTCTGGAAGTAAGGCATATGAAACACTGATCTGTGAGTTCTTCAAGTTTCTTATCTTCTCAGTAGCTTTAGCTGTAGAATTTCACTTTACCTTTCAGTGCAAAAAACAAATGCTTTGTAAGCAAAGCAAACATACCCAGCTGTATGGAATGCAACAAGCGGCCTCTGTGTCTGGTATGCTTTTGTTTTGGGTAGCCTGGCTCATTTTCTAAAATACTCCCTGCTTTTCAGAAACACTTAAGAGAAACTGGATGTTGCTGGCAAGCACCTAGTCCTTACTTACTTTCTATATGTTAAAGCCAAGGCTCATTCTGACTTGCTCGGACTTTCCCAGGTTGGTGCAAGCTGTTAAGATCTGTAGTCCTTTCCCCCAGCAGTCTTTTGTTTTGCCATACCTCAATTTTATAATGGCATCCTTAAGAACATCGGAGGATGGTAATCACCTGCTAAATGTGAGTTTCTGACTGTATGGTGAAGCAGCTCTGAAGGGTTGTAATTGCACACCTGAGGTTTGAATCTTCAATGAAGAGGAGTGCCTTGGGACTCAACAAATTCAGTCACCATTCCTCTGGTTGAGGGATGTAGTATGGGATATACCTGTACATAACAGAGGAGCTGAAAATGTTTGGCAGTGGCTTTAAAGGCACCTTTCATGGCTACTACCAAATTCCTCAGTAGATGCTTCTATAAAGGATATGAGTGTCCATATTGTTGGTTTTGTTTTACACACCTGACGTGCAGACTGAGCTCTTTAATGTAAATGAAAACAAACCAATGCAACCTTCCACTGTTGCTAGTAGAAAACAGATTTTTTTTCTACTGCTGAACATAGAGGTTTGGACAAGCACTTGGCAGCCTGGAAGCTACGTCTGATTCCTTTAGTTTTGCCAAACTGGAACTCAGCTCCTGCAGGAAATGGTGGGGGTTTGAGCACATTGGCTTTGGCTCTGGCTTTCTATTTACACTGTTGTTACTGAGAAGGGTGAGACTTCTTTCTTTTCAGAGGCTACTCAAAGTCAGAATTTGGACCATAATGCCCAAGATCTCACGTTCTCCATAATGATACTAAATGCAGAAAAAAATGATTTATTCCTCTTTCCACAATGCAGAAGTTATCAACTTCTGTCTGTCACAGGAGAACATCACTGGTAGAGCCAGGAAATTATTTTGTTGCTCTTTCCTTTAAGTTGGATCTTTAATCAAAAAAAAAAAAAAAAACCAAAGGAAAAATTCTTTTCCTTCTTAAAAAAGAGGAGAGAGGAATGTTTTCCATGTCAGTGGAGTGGTAGCCAAATGTTTCCAAAGCCCAGTTAAAAAGTTCTAGTTTTAACTCTCAGCCTGTTTTTCACTAGAATTGTATTTACTGTCTTTTTTTTTTTTTCTAATTCCTGCTTGTCAGATGTTGCATTGCTGTAGTTTATCAATATTTTTAGGTCCCAAGATACCGTTGCTCTATATGCCGAGGCTTTGTGGACCAGATTCTGCTCTGTGACCAAATTTTAATTCTACTCAATTTATTCTGAAGGCAGGGTTTGGATCTCAGCCAATTAGAACTAAGCATGCTGCTTTGTGTCTCCACCTTCATATAAAATATAGCAGAAGAGTCAAGGTCAAGGTAATAAAGGAGTCCTGCTGGAAAAGCACGTGTTGTATTACTCATCCTGTTGGCTATGCTGTATTTATCTCTGTCACACTTTGATATCATCCCTTTTCATCACATGGAGAACATGTCCTGTGTCTTCTTCACTAAGTGAAATCCTCCGTGTCTGAACACGGAGCATACAGAACACCTCTTAGCTAGTACAGCTTGATGTCTCACTGAAGCAGAACTGAACCACGTCTATCAAGCAGCTTCCAGAAATAGATAGCAAACAAGTAAGTCAATATGTACCTGTTGGGGCCAGACTTCTGGGAATTTTATTATATTGTTACAAATCAATATACCTATTAATGACCTGATGACTTTTTTCTTTCCTCTTGAAGAGGCACTAGGAGGCTCTGTGTGTCTCAGATTTAGTTTTGTCTGAAGAAGGATCTATGTGGTCCTGGGAGTAATTTTGTGCCGATAGTTATGGGACTGCAAGATTCAAAAAGGTATCATTTCCTATGGGAGTTAGTTATTAGAATTCAAGCACTGCCTGCTGACCTTCTAAAAAGCTTGTATTTTAATGGGCAGTAATATATAGTGTCCACATGTAAAATATGTTGGAGAAAAACCCTTCTGTGATTCACACCTGTTTCAGTTCTTACCATGCTAGAAGTTATCAATATGGTGGAAGTGGAGGGTTTTCCCCAAACATTGTATTACTGATGAAGTGAGATGCTGCCTGAGTCTGCTTTGGGTGGTGAGGGTTATATGAAATCATAACTAATTGCTAGCTGGGCTGGCTAAAACCTCTGCAGATTAATCTCATCCTGAATTGGGCTCTTTTGGTTAGTATGAGATCTGATTTGAAACAACTACTCTCCTTGGTTTTTTTACAGTGCCAATATTGATGTCAAGTTGCTTTGCAGATGCAAACTAGCCTTTCTTACTTTCCCTGTGGTGTATTACCTTGGGGCCACAGAGCTACAACTGTTTGGTGGGTGGCAGTGTTTACACACTGTCCACTACCACTTGCCTTCTGTCTTTGCTACAGTAGCTGAAAAGACTTCCGAATTTTGGTGCAAACAGGACGTCTTTCAGCGCCAGCAGGCTGCAGAATATTTTGGATTTTCTCAAATCTGTGGATTGCAATTAAAACATGGTGAGCTTTACATAGTATGGAAACCTAGGAAATGCTGCAGAAGGTTCCTGTTAGCTCCTTAGTGATATTTTGTTTCTTAAACTTTGCTAACCTTGCAAAGAGCCTGAAAGACCAAGAGTCTTTATGCATTAGAATGCTGTATCATTGCAGAGCGTGGCTGTGGTTGGGTTGCACCTCACCTGCCCAGTGATTTGAACTCTCTTGTACGGGAACCTTGTTTTGTTCAGTCCTGCACCTCATGCTCTTACGCTGTGGCATGTGTGTTTACTTTATTCTTCTCCCAATTCATTGGACTGGATTGTATTGAAACGCTGGTTGAACAGCTGCACAGAGTGACTAATGTAACTTTTCAGACATGGAGACTCCTCACTCCCATTTTGATGCAGATATCTTTTGGCATCTTGCAAGGGGGGATTAGCACAGGCCATGTAGGCCAGGAAACTCTCTTCACCATCCCTCTCTGTCTTTGCAACTGTTTCTGGCTTTCTTTTATTGTTTGCTTACTGAATCCCTCAGTCTTGTGCTGGTTTGAATGCCTCCATTGTCCAGACATGCTGCCAGCCCAGTAACTGCTGTAGAGTTAAAACCAGCACGTATTTGTGGCTGAAATTCGGCACAAACTTAACTTGCAGTCAAGGCTATAAAACCCAGGTTCCTTAAACTAACAAGAACTGCTACTCCCAGAAGGCAGGGGTGGGGGGAGGAGAGGGAAGGAGGGTATCACTCAACTCTCAAGTAATCAGAGAGATTTTTACCTTTTGGCTTTTTCACACACTGCATAACCAAAAGAGCTCTTGGGTGGTCATAGCCCCCTTGCTGCCCACCCCCTACACTGGATGACTGAACAGCCTGCAGCACTGGCTGATCTTTTCCTTGGTAAGACATTTTTATTCCACAGGCACTGAGATGCAGACTGATGAGTAATTGCTCTATTTTTCCTTAAGTACTGAGAAAATCTGAAGCTGTAAGGCACAGGGCTGGATTTTTCACAGTGTCACAGAATTTGGAGAGAGGGTTTAACAGATCTCTAATTCTGCTCACATCTTTGATGTCATTGGTGAACTTGGACAAGATTGGTAAGCAACTATGCACAGGCATATTTTTCCAAATTTCTGTGGAGCCACTCAGAGAGTGGGTGGAGACAGATGTGCTGAAGCATCAGGCTTTAGCCTGGGTCACACCTGTCACAGTGTAACTGGAAAAACCCAGCATGGATTTACCAGGGTGGAGTTGGGAAATTTGAGCTTTTGATTGCTGTTACATGGCTGTCATGTTGCATAAGGAAACCGTCCTCACACATAACCTCTTCAGGGCTTCACTTTAGTCTCTCTTCTTCTGCACTGACTGGGGCTGTGTCAGCCCATGACAGCCTGAACACGCTTCCCCATTAGAGTGTTGCTCTTGGGTAGCTACTGTCAGGATTTCCCAAAGTTGTCAATTAACATTGTGCCATGTCCCCAGAAGCTTTACAGAAAGTTTGAGTTCCCAAAACCTGTCAGGATTCTAGTATGCTCCTTCTAACTCAGCCTTGACCTTTTATCTGTCACTTAATGAAGAAACAGCAAGATATAAAAGAAGTGCCTGCCAATTGTGATAGACAGGCAGTGATGAGAGCCTGCGTTGGCCCTTTCCTGAGAAATCTGCATGGGCTGGAAGACAGTACAAACTTTACTGCTGTGTGTAGGCAACCCAGGGTGTGACACTGGGTTTTCTTCCTAGTGCAGTACTATCTCTGGAGTATAGAAAGCCTGTTACGTTGCACCTTCTGGTAATTATCCCATACCTCTTTTGTGTGTCTCCTCAGGAAAGGATGCCACAGACACCTCCCTTTGCAGCTACGTTTGACAGCAGCAGCTACAACAGGAACCTGTATCAGTCAAAAGAAGACAACTATGGAGGGCTGTATTACCATGACAACAACCTCCTTTCGGGGTCTCTAGAAGCTCTGATTCAGCACTTGGTACCCAATGTAGATTACTATCCTGATGTAAGTCTGTACACCCGCTAACTAACACGGCTAAGCCTGATGCATCTCTTAAAGGGGAACTTTCACATGTGCAGCAAAAGCAGAATGTGTCATATCAAATTGCTAAGGAAGGGGTTCAAGTGACTGATCAGCAATGATAGGATAAACATGTGCTTTGTGTGAGTGCAGCATGCAGTAACTCACCTAACCGAGGAAGTCTAATTCTTTATTACTCCTATTGTGAGGTACGCAACCCTGGTGACTCATTTATAGAGTAAGTACCTAGTGTGGCTTACTGTTTGATGGATTTTATGTACCACTGACCCTTAAAAAATCTGTCAATCTGGCAGTCTGGCAAGCTGAGGAGAAAGACTTGACCACTGGTGTGACAGGATTAATGTATTTAGTTTAAAAACATTTTTTAGTGTATATTTCCAATTGCTCATCTGAGGTCCACACATATCTTGCAATTAGCAACTGAACTGTTGAAGTAATACCACACTGTTTGGAATCAGCAGACGCTGGACATGAGAACAGGACATTTGTCATCTGAGAAGTTTTGGCCTGTCTAGACGCATCCATGCACTGAGACATTTTATCTAGTTCTTTGAAAAGAAAAATTGTATCAGAAGGTTGGAGAGGGCAGTTGGGGATGATGAAACGGCATCTCTGCTTGTTGAAAGGCTCCTGCTGAAGATATAACTCTGCTTATATTCAGCTTCTGTTATTGTCATAGGTCTAGTCATGTTTCCAAGACAGGATCTTTTTTAACTTGGGTCAGAGTTAACAGCAGCACAGGACCGTGCTTAAGCTAGTGCTTATCTGTTAATGGTTAATATAAGATTTAAACATGTAGCAATTTAGACACCAGTTGGTCAAACATGATGACTTATTCCAAGTCCCTAGAACCAGAACATTGTAGAATCTTTCTTGTGGGAGCCATAAATACTTAACTGCTGGCAATGTGGGGACTGGAGTGGATATTTTGAACATCTATCTCACAATGAGTTCAAATCATGATATATGGAAAATTGAAGCAAAATAAGGAGCCTCTTCTTGTAACCTCAGAATGAGTTACTAATTTTTATTCTGTAAAATTAAGGTATGTAGTTCTCTCTGCTTTCACCCGGGAGATGAGCAATATTATGAGAAATGAACAGTATTTGGGAGTTCTTAAAGGAAGTACTACAAGGTCATAGGGTGCAGTTTACTGAGGTCAGACAGGCAAACACAGTGTAGTAAAGGTGGTGGATGTGGCGAAATTGAGTCAGCTCAACAATCTGGTCAACTGGGATCTTTTTTTGTTCTTTTTCTGAAGACTATTTTCACTAGCAATGTGGAAGCAGACAAGATTTCTCTGTTGGTATTCTAGTAGATTTCAGCAATTCAAGTAGCTTGGATTTGCAGCATGAATTTTATTCCATTGTCGGGCTAGAAGGAGTTATGTAATCTGGTAATGGCTCTCACAAAAGTTTACTGCAAGAGAATAGGAGTTGAAATTTTATTCTGAGTAATTTCAGTTACTGAGCTTGTAATAAGGCTGTGTGCAATAGGAGAGCTAAACCAGCCCTGCCCTGTCTTGTTTTGGTTGAATCTTGCATAACTTGGCTCAAGCACGAATTTATAACACTGATTCTGGAGCAATGACACGTGTTAAATGCTTACTGCTGTAGTAATAACTCTTGGCGCAGCCAAATGCAGAGTTTTCTTCTGCAGATAGTAAAGTATTAGGAACTGATTCATCAGGAACGCATTTTGAGAAAATGTAAACCTGGTAGTAGTTCATCCTTTTCTCTGTCTTTCTCTTGTTTGCAGAGGACGTACATCTTCACCTTCCTTCTCAGTTCACGCCTGTTCATGCATCCGTTTGAGCTCATGGCCAAAGTCTGCCATCTGTGCACTGAGCAACAGAGACTAAGTGAGCCTGGCCTGGACGAGGTAAGATCCCTTATGCTCAGGGACTCCTGTTAGTTCCAGTCAAATGTCTCTACCCTACCCACAGCAAAATGTTCCTACTCAAGAGAGCCCTCAATAGGATTAAACAGATTGAAAACCTGATACAAGCAACTAGAATTTGACCCTTTATTTACTGACATTCATGGGAAATTTCCACACTGCTCAGCCTGTCCTCTGTGGAGACTGTTGGTGCTACTGTACTGTTTGTTTTACCAATACATGGGCCAGAAACAAAAGTGCTTGCTGTTAGTGACGTATCCTGCACTGGCCCTGCAGTTGTTGCTTTTCTTTCAGGGTTCTGAACATCTTGAAATATAATGCCAACATGTTAGAAAGACGTAATGATGAATTAAACACATCAGTGAGAATTACACTGACCTGTCTTGCGTGCTTAAGCTGCACTCTTGCTACAGTCTGCAGAGTGGCTAAGATTGCTGGCCCCCTTGCATGGGAATGCATAGTTTTTTGTGTGTCATGTCTGTTTGGATAGAACCTCCACCTCAGCAGAAAATGACACAAAATAAATTAAGATACTGGAATAATTACTTGAATAATTCCACTGCTTTCTATATACTATAAGGTATAGTGTGTGCGTAAGCCTTGGCAGAACTGGAGCTTATTACTTTCATTGTTGATAGTTAGCCATATGTTATGGAAACACTAATAAATGTCTTGCACTGAGACACTCCTGATAATGAGGGGAATTGTTCTAAGATTTCCACCTACCTGGGGCCTAATTTCCTGGTCAGTTAAGCCAATTAGAGTGTCTTCATTGGCTTCAATGGGTATTGGCTCTGGCCTGTAATCCAACGATGGATTAAATTAAGGTTAAAAATTTAACTGACCTTCATACCCTTATGCTCCACAATATCCTACAGAAGGGAATTCTTATTTCCTTTGAGTTAGGTATGTGCTGTATTGCTGTTACATGTAATGTTCCTCCTCCTCCTGTTTTCACATAGAATCGGATACGAAAAATTGCACCCAAAATTCTACAGTTGTTGACTGAATGGACAGAGATGTTTCCTTATGATTTCAGAGATGAAAGAATGATGAGGAACTTAAAGGAGTTGGCACAAAGAATAGCCAGTGGTGATGAGGTAAGTTCTCTGTGCACAGTTATTGGATAAAAAGGCATTCCTTTAATGCTTTGATGTTGCAAGTTTGTTGTTCTTAATAACATGGTATGGCTCTAGGTGGCTAAACTAATGCCAACTTATGAAGGTGCTGATAGGCAAAAAGTACCTAGTCTGGTACCTAGGCCTAGGAAGAAACCACACAGCATAAGCAGATGCTTTTCAGAGCACAGGCAAGGTTCACTCCATCCCTAAATCCATGACATAATTGCATATTGTGCAGACAGACACAACTTGGTGGGTGTTAGTATTTTTCATTTTAGTGATTCTGCTTGGAAGAAGCTAGATGAGACACTGGGAGGCCTTGAAATCTGGAAATCCCTACCGATGTTGATAATTTCTTCAATTTGTGTGAGTAAGATGTGTTGGAATTGGGCCTCTGACCTGTGCGTCAATGGAAGAGTTATAGCAGGTTTGGGGAAAAGTTTCTAAAAGAAAAATGGGCCAGAAAGAATTGTCTTGAGCTTAAAGCATCAGATATGAACTCAAAGGAAGTCTGTCATATTCCTTCCTCTGGGTGGAGCACACAAGGAAATCACTTGACCTTTTTCTAAGTCCCAGTTCTCAGCTGGAAGTTTCATGGAGGTGTTGTGAAATATTTTTTTATGTTTAACTGGTGCTTGTTTTCTAAGTATTGAAATAAACTCAGCCAAAAGCCAAGGCTTATATTCACTTAGTGGAATGGCAATTAACAAGGTATCAATAAGCAAATCATGTGTTGCTGGAATAATACTAAGATTACAAAAGACACTGGAGTGGCATTTGGAAGAACTATAAATGCAAAGAGCAATTGCTAAATGGCGTGTTTCTAATGTTCCTCAGGGACTGGTATTCCTTATGTAAGCTTTTGAATAATGATATGAATGATGCAGCAAAAGGCATGTCAACAAGCATGTAGGTAAGCTTTACTGGGAGGATTTGGGAGTGCTGCCAAAGGCCTGGAAAGATCTTGACAGACTGTAAACAAAGATGGAAGAGAACAACCCTAAACTGAATTTGGTTCAGTTGAAATACTGAAATACATTTTGATGTTGTGAAAGTGTGGAGGGACAAAAGAACATGGGACAAGAGAGTGAGATGCTGTATGGAATACAATGAAAAAGATACAAAATTTGATGGGGAAGCTTAGAGTTGCTGCAAGATAGCTACAGGGGGCTTTGGACTGTGGAGAGACAATAAGTTTGCCTTCACTGTGTGGGTGCTAGGAGGCATCTTTCCCTGTACAGTGCTCCTGCACTGTTGCTTTGTTTCTGGGTACTCTTAATAGGAAGATAGGGAACTGAAGTTCGGTTCAAGAAAAGTAATAAGATTGAGGGCTCACACTGACTTGAAAAATACCCACTGGCACAAAAAGAGAGAGAGGGGTGTTTAGCCTGGGGGAAGTTGGGTTGGAGTAAAGTGGCAACAGGGAAGGGTTGCCTACAGGAAAGTTTCTGGCAATACAGACAGTTTAAACAGTGAAATCACCAACTGAGGGGAAAGGCAGGTGTACAAACTGCTAGAAAATAAGCACTAAGGAGCAATCTTACTCTAGCAGTGAGCTATAGATCTTTTCTAGCTCTAGCTTTGAGCTTTTTTTGACTGTGAGATTTCCTTTAGAAAGACAAAGGGAAAGCAAGCGCTGCAGTAAATTGACTTGTGTTATTGTGAACTGCTTGGAACGGTAAATGGCAACTTCCTTGACCTTGCTTTTCTACAGATTCCTTGGATTTATGTTAGTCATTACCTTGAAGGATACAAAAGAAGCAGTGTTTCCTATTCCTGTTCACTACAGCTCTTCTACTTGTAGCTTCTTATTCCACTTCCCAGATTATTGTGCTCCAGTACTGTTAAGAGCTATCAGTAAGAGTCCAACTAAAACTATTCCCCACGCTAACATACTGCTCCATCAAAAATAGTCTTTGGAAAAACCTTGGTGATTTTATTTTTTTCTCCCTCAATTCAATTCCATTCCTTCCGTTTTTTCCTTGTCTGTGTCCTGAGAGATCATCATGCTTATGAGATATTTCTAGATTGTTCTGGTCCCTTTTACCACTTAACTGAGCTTTGTTTCAAGATATGCCTTTTGAAACCTTTCCCAATAGCCATTGCCTTCCATTTCCTGATCAGTTCCATATAAACATTTATCCGTGGCTTTTTCTATGAAACACTTGATGAGTGTATGCAGTCATACCAAAGCTGTGTCTTGTATCATGATGTCTTTTCATGTGCAGCCCAAAATTGCACTGTCCTCACTTTCCTCCCTTGCCTCATGATATCATATAGTGAGATTGACTGTGGAAACTCATTTAACATATGATATTCCATACCTAGCAGGTAGTAATGGTACTTCCAGTCACTATCCATACAGGACAGTCACAAACGGGTGACCTTGAGGTGAAGTGTCCCATCACTTTCTCCTGTGTTGTCCAATACTCAGAGATTTTTAAATATAAATAAATATCAGCATTGTCAGTGTGAATATAGAATCAAAAATGAGACTATGGGACAAATAAGTGGAAAAGATAAACCTAATTTAGAGGAAGACCATATGTTTAGGATGACTGGTAGCCATACTACAATCAAATTAATATCTAATTGATAAAAGACATATTCTGTTAGTTCATTGGTGTGTTGTTAAATATATATATATATATATATATATTGAGTTTAATCGTCCAGCAGCAAAGAGCTGTTGTGGGTGGAAAGTGCAGTACATACTTACTTACGCTTGCACAGAATGCCTTGAAGTCACTGCCTCTTTGCTCAAGAGCAGACTGAGGCTCAAAAGAGCAGAGGGGTGTTGGTTTTGTGGGCTCAGGTACATCTATGAGGTGTGAGAGGAAACTGGCATTTCCCTTCTGCCTTTGTGCCAAGAGGGTTTTACCTCATCACTGGACAGAGGGATGTCTGTTATATTGATCTCCTGTTAGATCAGGTGTGGGCTAGTTACCCTGATTTCTTGTTCTGGTTTGGAGGGTATCTGTGCCAGTTTGCCTTTTCTCTGGGGTTTTCCAGCTAGAGAAGCAGTCTGAACAGAATTAGGTGGTTCAGCTTTGTATCTTCACCCATTTTCTCCCTGATTTTGTTGTCAGTTCTGGGTTGACATCAACCACAAATTCATGCAACATTTATTTTTTTGCTTTGAAGCTTAACCCACTGATTATTACATGATTTACATCAGTAGCCAGAATTCATCCTGAGTATTTTAGATGTTTTTTCATTCTCAGTTGATTAACAGCTGGGCAAGAAAACACTTCATAAAGTTCTCTTACATGAAATTTCAAAGAGTTTGGAAGGGAATGGGTCAGTGAAGGAAGTCGGTGTGTGTGCGTCACCTAACACCTGTTCATGGAAGCACAGCACTTGAAGTAGTACTTCTGTGCCTTCCTGAGGAAAATGTAGATCCTTTTCTTTAAAAGCCTGAGATCCCCCTGTCCCCTCCCCACCCACCCTTGTCTAGAAAATCAAAATACATTTAAGCAGAAAGCAATTATTTACCAAGTAACAAGACAAATTCAGCCTTGGTTGAACACAACTGACTTCAAGAATGAATCTGACCCAAGATAGTGCTGTGTATTTGAGTAAATTTGGAAATCCATATAAATGACAGCTTTGGAGGGCATGATGAATTCATTCGAATACAGGAAACATTCCTGCCTTGGACTGATCACACTATACTGTGCTGCCAATAGGTTTTGGATGCTCTTTTTTTCAGCCACTTAGGTTTTGCTTTCATGGCTTTAGGATGGTATCGGGAATTTGGAAGAATAACCACCTTGGGGTCAGTTACACAGATCTATCTACCTAAGAGTCGAGTCATGCTTCTGCTTAAATTTGTCACTCCTGTTAACTTAAACTGCCACATGGAAGGGCCTGCAAGGTGAAAGAAAAGAGATGGTTTTATTATTATCTTCTCCTTTTTCTAAGATTTACTGCAAGTTTTAACTCTGACTTCAGTGAAACTAGACTTGATTTATTCCAGAGAGAAGCAGGTCCTTTCTTCATCATTGAATGACTGTATATTACAGAATCACAGAATGATAGGGGTTGGAAGGGTCCTCTGGAGATTATCTTGTCCAACCCCCCTGGCAGGTACACCTAGAGCACGGTGCACAGGACTGTGTCCAGGTGGGTTTTGAATGTTTCCAGAGAAGGAGACTCTACAACCTCTCTGGACAGACTGTTCCACTGCTCTGTCACCCTCATAGTAAGGAAGTTTTTTCTCATGTTTAGGTGGAACTTCCTGTGTTCCAACTTGTGCCCATTGCCCCTTGTCCTGTCGTTGGGCACCACTGAAAAGAATCTGGCCCCATCCCCTTGACACCCACCCTTGACACCCATCCTCTTGACACCCATATTGGTTTTTCTGTGGTCTTAAGCAGGAGTAGATGGAGTATTTTCATTTCTTCTGTTTTGACCAGTGATTGGTGGTACTTTTCATGCAGTAGATTATGCATGACTTTTCTGCTGTTCCTTGAGCTAACCAGGTCACTGTTGAATCTGTGAGACAATCAGTGTTTAAATCCTCAGCTGGATTCCTTTTGGTCTGATGAAATGCCAGTACTAGAAACTCACATAGTAGAATGTATCTTAAGTTGACAACAAATACAGGCATTGGTATCAATCTGTTTTGGTGTCATGCAGACTTTAATACTATCTTCTCACATTTTGAAAACGTCTCCCAATTGTTTCATGTCATGGCAGATGTATCGGAAGAATGTACAGCAGCTCCTGCAGAACCTGATTTGGAAGCTTACCACTGTTAGCCAGTATGAGGAAGTACTTGCAAAAATTAATGCCACATCCACAGATCGCCTCACGGTTCTAAAGACCAAGCCCCAGTCCATCCAGAGAGACATAATCACAGTCTGCATTGATCCCTACACGTTAGCTCAGCAGCTGACACACATAGAGCTTGTGAGTTGTTATATTTCAAGTATGATTTCGTCCTTTCCTCCTTTTTGAAATACATGTTAACATAGGATATGACTTGGCTGCTTGTGTGCTTTATTTAGGAGAGACTTAACTATATTGGACCAGAAGAATTTGTCCAGGCGTTTGTGCAAAAGGATCCTCTGGGTAATGACAAGGTAATTGGAGCAGATCTGCAGCAGCTCTGAAATGCAGCATTTAACATCCTGGAGTTCAGGTGCCCCATGAGCTGGAAGTGAGGTCCAGCAATAAACGAGGACCAGCAGAAACAAGATTTATAGTGACAAATGCTTTAGTATTCCTCTTAAAAATTTTGTTGATGTTTTTTTTACTGGAGGACAGCTCCTGGAGCTCCAGAACTCAGCCAACAAATTGACTTAAATTAACACATCTGCTGTTTTTTCTGATTTAGGCTAAGGGAGAACTTAATCCTGTGAATGTTTTCTCCAGGCCACCTATGTGGTCTACATCTGGAAAAAAATTGAGTTTAACTTTGGCTTTTGTGTTACTCATTTTCAACATCTGTTCTTCCTTTTAGTAAACTGAACTCTACGCAGCAAACTGGCAGTTGGGGCAATTTGCAGGTAGAGCACACATCAAAAAGGGGGCAGTGAGCTCTAGATCCATGTGAGATGAAGGGCAAGGATGCACTGTTTTTAGCTATCCATGCTAGAGTTGTATCTCCTTGAGTGCTGCTTTCAGGATGACTCATGCTCTGTAAATACTGTGCCAAAGTCAAGCAGTTAAAACTTGAAGTACTGTCCTCTCTAAAAATTACAAACAGAGTAGAATGATTCCAGTTTACAATTTGATGTTCAGTCAGACAGTCTCTGAAAATTATTTTGTAGGTGGAGATGACTAAAACTGCTGTCTACCCCTTTTTAGGCAACCCTGAGATGTGGTGTGGGAATCGTTCCAAGACGCTACAGAACAAATAGCACTGGTTAGGAAAGAGAGAATCCAATCAGATGGTAGATCTGATCTCCCAGAGTTAGGATGCAGTAATTTGGTTAATTTGGTGCCAACAACTGAATATAGTATGCCAGTGGGGTGGGATGGCCTCTGTTTTCCTTCTGCACTTGCAGAGGGCATAATGTTGACTCTACTGTATCAATGGGATAGGAGTGAGGACTGAAACAGTGCTCATATCCAAGGAAGCTTTAAGCAGATACTTAGCTTTGATTGTTTGCATAAGTCTACTCTAAGTCCCAGCATCCGGTAGGACTTGCAACAGATGATGGATTCCACATAGCTGCTTTACTGAGCCAACAGCTCAGGAAGACGTTATACATGCTCAAATACTATCACTGCTGCTTTCCCTCTAAGCTTTTTGTCACTTTGGGTAATTGAGTTATTCCTGGTTACTTGACAGTGTTTGGGGATGGCAAGGTGGAAAGCCAAAAGGTCTCTCTCAGGGAAACGATGAAGATTACACCAAAAGTTGCTGGTTTTCTTTTGTCTGCAGAGCTGCTATGGAGATCGAAAGAAGACCCGGAATCTGGAAGCCTATGTGGAATGGTTTAACAGGCTCAGTTACTTGGTTGCAACAGAAATCTGTACGGTGAGCAAGGACTTTTTCTGCTAAAATGTTTTGTTTTGTCCACTTATCTAAAACTGTGAAGTCTTTTCAGGTTTGGTGCCCCTTCAGTGTGCCCTTGGACTTTTCATTCTCTCGGCTCTGTACATTTTCACATGCGGATGAAGTCAGCACAGGGCTGAAGAGGAAATAAGTTCCGTGTTTTCAGCATCATACTGGTGCCTCAGCCTTGTTGATGTGACACAGTGGTGATGTTATGCTGGGATAGTCCTTCTTGGCACAGGCGTGTGGCTGGCCTGCCCTTCTCCCCTGCGAATTCTCTTTGTGAATGGAGCCATCTTTTCCCTCCTCTGTGCTGAACCCCTTCTCTGCTCTGCTGTTCTTCATACACTTCTTCTTGGCAGAGCCTCTTTACCTGTTGTCCTTGCTCTCTACCTGCCTGGTACCTGGGTTGTCTTTGCTGTCCTGAGGGCTTTTGAACACAATAGTGTGGCTTCCTCTACATGTAAAGCATAGTGTGAAGCTGTGGTACGTGTGGAAAAGACTATTTAACAGGTGTGTTGTTTCTTTTGGGGATGGGTCAGAGTGCTCTGTTTCCTGCTAAGCGTAACACTCTGACGGCATCTCTTGCAGCCTGTGAAGAAGAAGCACAGAGCAAGAGTGATAGAATATTTCATTGATGTGGCACGAGAATGTTTTAACATTGGCAACTTTAACTCCTTAATGGCTATTATTTGTAAGTATGTGTCCTGAGATGTTTTGTCCCTGTTTGAATCCAGATAAAGGAAGTGCAGTGCTTTATACAAAAGTTTGCTGCTTAGCACACTCAGCAGTGTGAAGCTGGGAGAAGTGGTGGAAAATTGCTCAACGTTGTTGTAATGTTATATGTGTAAGAAATTATTTACTGCTATAGTGTAAATTACAGAAAAACAGTTTTCATTGCCACTGTTCAGAAATCTAAATCCCCACTTTTTGAAACCAGCTTTAGTGCTAAGTTGGAATAGAAGCTCTTACTGTAGTATGGAGGATTGATATCTTCCATTGTTTCTATCGCACCATAAATATCCTAGTGGTTTAAAAATTCCACACCTTTTTTTATATCTCATAGGAAAATATTGGGAATATTTTTCTAATTTAAAATGTGAAAACTTCATAGGTGTGTGTAGTTTTCAGTGAAACATGTGAGTGACAGTGTTGAGAAAACTCACTTGTGCTTTTTTACTGTATATTCATGTTTTATCAAAAACACATTAAATAATGTCATAGCATTTTTTTAGAGCTCTCATTGTGTAAGAGGTGTTGATTTTGTTTCCAAAGTTGTTTTTAGTGTTGGAATTTCAAGGAAACAACGAGTCTGATTTCTGAGTAGCTCTGTTGAAAATATTTGTTACTGTTAATAGCTCCTTTGCATTAGAAATACTTATTAGCCTTAGCTACTTGAAAGACTTCTTTTTTTTTAAATACTCCAACAATTTCTGTCTCTTACATCAAGCTGGCATGAACACGAGTCCTGTGTCTCGGTTAAAGAAAACTTGGGCAAAAGTGAAGACAGCTAAGTTTGATATTCTTGAGGTAAGTTTGGCCAATATTTGAACACTGGGCTGTTAATAGCATTTTACTTTTAGCTTATCTAAAATGTGAGTTTGGCTTCATTATGACATGTATAATTTAGTATGCTTGTGCTCTTAATGGAAATTCTAGAAGATGTAAGAAGAATTGTTCAGCCGACGTGCTTTTTTGATTTGGAAGAAGGAAATTGAAGCAATTTTTTTTTTTTAATTCCCAAACTCACGTCCTAAGAATTATTTAAAAAAAAAAAAAAAGAGAGAAGAAGAAAAAAAGTAGGTAATCTCTTGAAAGGGAGATGTATTTGAGAGGGATGGTGTCGATTGACCTAATGCAGTTCTGCCTTTGAAAATCAAATTGACCCGTAAGGCGTCTGCCTTGTCCTTCCAGATAAATTTGTCTTGAACTAATTGATCGCCAATTACCTTCAGGTAGTACAGAACTTTGTCAAAGATCATGTAGGTGCAGCAGTGTATGAGTTTGTGATTTACCAAACAGATTATTTACCAACAAGTTAATTATCCTGTAATCGGTTAATACAGGTTATTTATGAGTAAGAAAGAAAATGTAATGTTTTGTACTTGACACAAGCATGAAATGTTTATTAATTTCATTAGGAGATTTGACTTGTGTTATGACAACAGGCTAAAACTGGATGGCTGTAGCCATATACCTCACACTTCCTTCCCCCACCCTTGGGTGGGAAATAGCCTTCCTTGTGTCAAGGGTGGCTGCACAGGAACTTGTGCAACTCAGGAAGTTGCTCTTAAGATTACAGCCCTGTTTTATTCAACCTTATTATGCAGTCTGGACTTTGCTGGTTAAGGACGTGCTTTGTGAGCCATGCAGTCATCCTAGTCATTGAGATGCAGCAGTCAGTCTTGGAGCAATGAGATGGGGGCACTAACAGCTTTAGGTGTCTGATCTTATTTTGGCATTGCAACTGAATCAGCTCTGAGAAACCTGCATACTAGGAAGAGCAGAATATTAGTGCCAAGGCCCATTGTTGTGTGATTTTCATGATTTTGGGTTTTGAATTAAAGCTAAGCTACCTTCTTTGTGGAGAGAGAAGGAAGGTCTATAAAGCCTGCCTTTGCTTTCCTGCCCCTGACTTGTATTGGATCCCTTGTTGTGCTGAGTGAACATTTTTTTAAAACAAGGTTCTCTTCTGATCAGATGAACAGATAAAGAGATACTGCAGTCCTCTAAAATGCCATATTTGTGGTGCTGTTCAGCGGACTTGCTTTTTGAAATAGTTGTTCAAGTGAAAAAAGAATTGTGTGTGGTGATGACACTGGCTCATTATTTACATTTTTTCATGTCTTGTAGCATCAGATGGACCCTTCTAGCAATTTTTATAATTACCGAACTGCTCTGCGTGGAGCCGCTCAAAGGTCCTTGACAGCTCATAGCAACAGAGAGAAGGTATGTTTACAAATGACTTTGCAGTGGACAAAAATTAAATGTGCTTGTTAAGTTGCATGGTAAGCTTTTGTCTTGGGATTCTGATTCTCAGTGACTGTACCTCTGGTGGCCTTTTAAAGAGAATAAAAAGCCTCAAAACAGAACACCTCTTTATTGGGAATGTCCAAATATTACCTGTAAGCGACCAAGAAAGTAAATGGAATATTTGAGGAAACCAGGTGGCTCAATGAAAATGACCATCTTAGGGCTGCCAGTTCAGTTTGGTGCTGACTGAAAGTTGCAAACATTAAGTGATTACTTTGATTTTTTCTAAATAAAATAAGTGCATCGCCTCAGCTCATTTCTTTTTTGACGGAGAACTTTATCTCTCAAACCAGTAATACAGATGGAAAGGCTAAGGACTGAAATGAGGTTGCTGATGATTTGTTCTTACAGCTGCTACTTGTGCTCAGTTTTAAGTGGTTTATGGTTTAGGGTGGAAAAGCTTTAAAATTTACTCAGAAAGCGTATTCTGAAACTCAAATCTAGGCAGAGCTTCTGTCTAGATTCTGTGGAGTCCTCTTCCTGTGTACAGTCTTTAGATGAGCTTCAAATATACTCTGGGGTTTTTTAATGGAAATGGTGAGATGAATCAAGTGTTTGTGTAACACGGTGGGTTAATATCCACCTTCCAGATTCAAAAGTGGCTGTGAACTATGCATTAATAGATGTGACATCTTTCTTTGCCCTTTAAAATAAATTAGCTTTTGAGAAATAAACTGGATTTGGTCACACATTAGTGCAGAGTCTCAGCTGTAGTTCTTGTGGAAAGGAACCAAATAGCTTCCTAGGTGCTCCCCACTTAGAAGCAATTGCTCATCAACCGCTTATAGTATTAGGACTTAATGCTGTGTTTAATAAACCTGATCTTGGTGCTCATAGAATAAACTACCAGGCAGGATGAAGCAAATTTGTGTGCAGTCTGCTGCTCTATATTGTTGTTATACACATGCAAATAAAAAGAGGGATTTTTTGCAGAGTCCTAAGGATCTGTTCACATATTGTTCAAAGTACCAGAAGTTTAACTGTAAGATGCTTACTTCTTTTCAGCAAAAAGTGAGTTTTGAGACTTCAAAGAAAGAACTTACAGATACTCAAATGGTGCAGCGAAGTCTTCTACTGAAAGTGATAGCTGTTGCATCTCCAGTTGCAACAAGGACATGAAGCTGTGAAAATTTCTGTAGGATGCAAATTAAAATCCAATAATTTTAAGAATGTAAGAATGTTCCAGCATTCTCCAAAGAAAATTACTTTTATTTGTTCAGTTGGCAGGAAATGCTTCATTCTGAGCCGGTCAGTGCCAAGGTTCAATTTCTTGCATGAGCTCAGGGAGTTGTGGTTTGAAAGTCATTTGTGCTGCTAGCCCCAAATTTTCCATGCTGTGCTTTATTGTGCATCTCCCTTCATTTACAAAGCAAGTCCCTATTAAGAGAGAGTACTGCACTGAGATGAATTATGTGCAGGAATTACTTGTAAGAAGTAGGCACCCCTGAGCTCTTATGTTCTGGAAGCTGCAAGGAAGAATGAGAAAGTGAAAACAGGAGAGACGTGACATAGAATTGAAATCAGTTAGTCATATTGTTATTCTAAACACGCCTCATAGCCACAGTTGACAAGCAGTG
The DNA here is from genome assembly GCA_013389905.1 of Sula dactylatra. Lineage (NCBI taxonomy): Eukaryota > Metazoa > Chordata > Aves > Suliformes > Sulidae > Sula > Sula dactylatra. The sequence goes on along the minus strand of WEKW01017781.1, from coordinate 273 downwards.
GAGTGCCAACAGGTACTTTAATTGTGACCTTGAGGGAGCTACATGCTAAGAAGAGTTAAATGTAGTGGAAGCAGCTTGGCACAAAGCTGGAAATAAAACTCTTAGGATTAGCTTCTGATCCAAGGGACGACTTTCTCTGTAGAGTAACATCATGTATTTTAAAATGTAGCGAATGCAATACTTTTGTGTAGTGAAAGAGAGAGATATACAGATCTTAGTCCTTCAGTATTTTGCTTAACTTTTGTACCACCTGAGTTCCTTTTATTTTTCTCT
>WEKW01017780.1:2115-20795 GCA_013389905.1 Sula dactylatra | reverse complement strand
TCATGGTTCTTCAGACAATAATCAGGGGCTGTTTGAAATGCATCTTTCTAGACCCAGCGATATAAATTAGAAAATAGAGCTGATCTAATTTACCAGTGCAGTTCTACTAAGAATGCCATTTCAGCAATGAGTATCTCAGCCAGGTTTTGAAAGAAGGCATTTTCCTCAGAGCAACTAGTTCTGCATCCACGTTCTAAAGTTATTGTTCATTCATGCATTTTCAGAACAAAAGGATGAAGAAAATGATTAACCATTTTACAAAGTAGTCACTAAAGCTAAGTAGAAATCATCTTTCCACCCTGTACTTTTTAAGCTATGAAAAAATGCTCCCTCGGGCAAAACTTGTTTTGAATCATCAAAACGAGAGGGTTGTTCGGTCTTGAAAATACTTAAACAAAATGTTTCAACAATTTAAAATTTCTTATCGCTTTTTTAAGACAAAATTTAGTAGAAATTATATCTTTCCGCAAAAGTAGTTTGTTCTGAAAAATTAACACTTTTTTAAAAAAATATTTACAATTAAAAGTCATATTTTGTCATGAATATGTAACATATCCCTGAGCATTCCTGGGAGCATAGGTGCTAATACAGAACAAACATAGAAGTGGGTTTGACTCACAGTAAAGAACACTTCTCATAATGCTGAGAAGAAATGTCCAATGAAATCTCTTTCTATTGTGGAAGCTGGAAGACAAATAATAGGGAAATTTCTTCTGCCTCTGAGAAGATAGGCTTCTTTTATTTTCCCCACACATCCCATAACATTCTAAAATCTGCATAGCGAAAGAAGCAGATGACATAGAGAAATACTCACTAGTAACAGCTGTTGACCAAAGTTTCAATCCAAGAGATGTTAATACAAGAGTATTCAAAGGTCACTTACTGATTTACAAGTTTAAGGCACTTAAAGCCAGTGTGTGTCCATTTTCCACATGTACAAGAATACTGCCAATCTATCATACTAATGGTTCTTGTATAAAAGTTCTGGTATAAATCTTAAAAAACTTGCTAAAACACAAAATAAGTACATAGATACCCTAAAATGCACTGATATGCACACTTCTGTATTGTTATAACTACAATCAAAATAGAGCATCCACTGATAAGATATTACTTCTTACTTTAAGCAGCATAACACTAGATTTTCCATTGCAATTCAGCTGAACTTAGGCTCCAAAGAGCCAATTTAAAAAACTCTAGAAAACTTAGTCTATGACTGTATTTTGGTATGCAAATGATTTGGTTTGATTTTTTCAAAGGCACTGACTACTTCCAAATTCCATCATTTTCATCTAAGATGCTAAACAGATTTAAATGCCTAATTCTCAGTCCACACATTTAAATATGTGACCAAACATTAGTTTTTAGCTTTTATTTTTATTCCAACCATTTGCTGGATTTATGTGTTTTGTCTGCTGACATATGCAAGACACTGTACAGAACTGTGACAATCTGAATGGGATTGCCTGGAATAAAAGATGACTATTTCTGGAATCTTATTTGACAGAGAAAAATACTGACAAACGTAATTCTTCAGTTAATAAAAGTAGATTCAAAATAAATAAGCTAATCTGAAGAACTGACATTTGCTCTTGGAATGCACATTTTTCTAGGGCAAATAAGCTGCTAATATGCTTCCGAGCCTACTTCAGAGAGGGCTGTAGCAAAGCATAGAAAAAAAACATTATTGCAAACTGCTGTAAGAGCACTTTGATGCATATTTTTTATTAAAATAAATCCTCTGATGTCAGCAAATAAAATTGAATGCGTGCCTAGTCTCCCAGTCTAGATTTCATAAATATAAGAATTTAAAAAGTTGATAAACTAATGCACTTTTAGGTAGAATTGCTGCCCATGCTGAATGTACAAGGACCACTTCACCCTGAATATTAATAAAGAAATTGTTAAGATAAAAAGGCAGATAACAAGGGTGGGATTTTGAAAAGTCACTATTGGCTTAATTGAGAAAGCCCAACTCAGAGAATAAAAAAAGTTCAGTAATTTGCATTCACTGAGGATGACTAGAACCACTCATCCAATTACAAACATTTCATAGTAACATTATTAAGGCTGCAAAAGATTGATATTCCTACTCCCTCTGACCTGGAAAGGATGACACATGCTGCAGAAGTTCATTGAGGAGCTCCTGATCCAAGCCCACAACTAGTGGCTGAGCTAAAACATATCATGTAAAAAATTACACATCTGATTTAGAGGCTTCTATCTCTAGTTAATCACCATTTACCATCTCTGCAAATACATTTACCAGTTGTCCTCAAACACNNNNTTTTTTTTTTTTTTTTTTTTTTTTTTACAGTGTCATATAAGCAGACTGAGAGAACCAGCTGATGTTAATAATAGAATGGTTTGGGTTGTAAGAGACCTTTAAAGGTCATCTAGTCCAATCCCTTCCTGCAATTAGCAGGGACATCTTCAGTGAGATCAGGTTGCTCAGACCCCTGTCCCACCTGATTCTGAATGTTTTCAGGTGTCCTGGTTTTGGTTGGGATAGAGTTAATTTTCTTCATAGTACCTAGTATGGGGCTATCTTCTGGATTTGTGCTGAAAACAGTGTTGATAATATGGAGATGTTTTAGTTGTTGCTAAGCAGTGCTTACACTAGTCAAGGACTTCTTTGGCTTCCCATGCCCTGCCAGGTGCACAAGAAGCTGGGAGGGAAGGGGGCACAGCCAGGAGAGCTGACCCCAACTGAGCAAAGAGATAACCCATACCATATGATGTCACACTCAGTATATAAAGCTGGGGGAAGAAGAAGGAAGTGGGGGATATTTGGAGTGATGTTGTTTGTCTTCTCAAGTAACAATTATGTGCGATGGAGCCCTGCTTTCCTGGACATGGTTGAACATCTGCCTGCCGATGAGAAGTGGTGAATAATTTCCTTGTGTTGCTCATGTGTGTGGCTTTTGCTTTACCTATTAAACTGTCTTTATCTCAGCCCAGGAGATTCCTCACTTTTACCCTTCTGATTCTCTCCCCCATCCCACTGGGGGAGAGTAAGCAAGCAGCTGTGTGGTGCTTAGATACTGGCAGGGGTTAAATCATGACACCAGGGATTAGGCATCTACAACTTCTCTGGGCAACCTGTTCCAGTCTTTCAGCACCCTCATTGTAAAAAATTTCCTCCTTATGTCTAGTCTGAATCTACCTTCTTTTAGTTTAAAACTATTATCCCTCATCCTGTCACTACAGGCCCTATTAATAAGTCTGTCCCCATCTTTCCTACAGGCCCTCTTTAAGTACTGAAAGGTGGCAATAAGGTCTCCCTGGAGCCTTCTCCTCTCCAAGCTAAACAACCCCAACACTCTCAGCCTTTCCTCATAGCAGAGGTGTTCTATCCCTCTGATCTTTTCTGTGACTCTCCTCTGGACCTGCTCTAACTGGTCCATGTCTTTCCTGTACTGAGGACTCTAGAGCTGGATGCAGCACCCAGGTGGGGTGACACCGGAGTGGAGTAGAGGGGCAGAATCACCTCCCTCAACCTGCTGGCCACGCTTCTTTTGGTGCAGCCCATGATGCACTTGGCTTTCTGGGCCGCAAGGCACATGTTCAGTTTTTCATTCACCAGTATCCTCAAGTCCTTTTCTGCAGGGCTGCTCTCAATCCATTCATCCCCAGCCTGGATTGATATCAGGGGTTGCCCCAACCCAGGTGCAGGACCTTGCACCTGGCCTTGTTGAACCTCATGAGGTTCTCACAGGCCCACCTCTCCAGCTTGTCCAGGTCTCTTTGGATGACATCCCATCCTTCTGGCATGTCAACCACACCGCTAAGTTTGGTGTCGTCTGCAAACTTGCTGAGGGTGCATTTGATCCCTCTGTCTGTGCCACTGATGAAGATATTAAACAGTACTGGTCCCAGTACAGAACCCTGAGGGACACCACTTGTCACCTGTCTCCATCTGGATATCAAGCTGTTGACCACTACCCTCTGGATGCAACCATCCAACCAATTCCTTATCCACCAAACAGTCCAACCACCAAATCCATATCTCCCCAGTTTAGAGAGAAGGATGCTGTGGGGACCATATCAAAGGCCTTACAGAAGTCCAGACAGATGACATCTGTAGCTCTTCCCTTGTCCACTGACATAGTCACTCCATCATAGAAGGCCATTAGGTTGGTCAGGCAGGACTTGCCCTTGCTGAAGCCATACTGGCTGTCTCAAATCACATTCCTGTCCTCCATGTGCACAGCTTCTATGAGGATCTGTTCCATGATCTTCCCAGGCACAGAGGTGAGGCTGACAGGACAGTAGCTCCCCAGGTCCTCCTTTTTACCCTTTTTAAAAATGGGCACAATGTTTCCCTTCTTCCAGTCACTGGGGACTTCACCTGACTGCCATGAATTTTCAAATATCATGGAGAATGGCTTGGCAACTACATCAGCCAATTCCTTCAGGACTCTGGGATACATTTCATCAGGTCCCATAGGCTTACATATGTTTGTTCCTCAGGTGGTCATGAACCTGATCTTCTCTTACAGTGGGAGGGTCTTTGCGCCCCCACTCCCTCCCTGCGGTCCATCCACTTGAGAGGTGTGGGAAGAGAGGTTGCCAGTGAAGACTGAGGCAGAGTTGTTGAGTACCTCAGCCTTCTTTTCTGCTGTTACAAATTTGCCAGTCATGTTCATCAGTGGATACACTTTCTTTGACCTTTCTTTTCTGGCTGACATACCTACAGAAGCCCTTCTTGTTCTTTGTACACCTTGCCAAGTTCAGCTCCAGCTGGGCCTTGGCCTTCCTGACCCCACCCCTATACAACCATGCAACATCCTTATACTTTTCCCAGGATACCTGTCCCTGCTTCCACTGCCTGTACAATTCCTTCTTGCCCTTTAGTTTGACCAGCAGGTCAAACTTGACCAAACTTGACTCATCCATGCCAGTTTCTTGCTGTCCTTTCCTGATTTCTTACACATGGGGATCAAGAGCTCTTGTGCTTTATGGAAAGCATCCTTAAAGATCTGCCAGGTCTGTTCTTCTCCCTGGTCCCTCAGGGCAGTTTCCCAGGGGGTCCCATTGACTAATTCTTTGAACAGCTGAAAGTTTGCCTTCCTAAAATTCAGGTTCCTGGCTTTGCTCTTCACCTGACCCATATCCCTCAGGACTACAAACTCCACCAGTGCATGACCACTGCAGGCAAGGCTGCCTTCAATCTTGACGTCTCTAATTAGCTCGCTTGCATTGGTGACCAAAAGGTCCAGTAACACATCTCCTCTGGTTGGGCTGTCTATTACCTGGCCTAAGAAGTTATCCTCAATACACTCCAGGAGTCTCCTGGATTGCCTACAGCTCGCCGTGCTACTTTTCCAGCAGATGTTGGGGTGGTTGAAGTCCCCCAGCAGGATGAGAGACTGTAGCTGGTGTAAGAAGGCTTTGTCAATAGGATCCCCTTGATTGGGCAGCCTGTAGTAAACACCGACCACAAGGTTCCCTTTGTTGCCCATAATTCTTACCCATAATCTTTCAACCTGCTCATGGCTATTCTTCAGAGACAGCTCTTCAAAATCTATCCATTTTTTGACGTAGAGGGCAACCCCTCCACCCCTCCTTCCTCACCTCCCCCTACTGAACAGTCTGCAGCCATTGATAGCAGTGCTCCAGTCATGGGAGCATCCAGTCCCACCAAGTTTCAGTAATGACAACTAGGTCAAAGCTTTCTAGCAGCAGGGTGGATCCCAGCTCCTTCTGTTTGTTGCCCATGCTGTGTGCATTGGTGTAGATGCACTTCAGCTGGGCTGTTAGATGTGTCAACTTCAGAGAGGAACACACCTTAATTCCTTTGAGGTATTTCCCCAGTTGGCTCCTATTACCTTGGGAGCCCCCACCTCATTTCTGTAAGACTTCAGGTGTGTTCCAGTGTACCCAGCACATCTCTGAGCAACAGGCTGAGGGCCTTCACTAGCACCCCATCCCTCAAACCTTGGTGCATCATCCCATAGCTTGTCATGAACAAGCCTGATGTTATCTCCTTCCCCTTTCAAGTCTAGTTTACAGCTCTGTCAATCAGCCCCACTAGCTTGTGAGAAAAGACACTTTTTTTGAGAGAGAAGAATCCCACCAGATGCCAGCAAGCCTGGTGCCAGGTAGACCACCCCATTACCAAAAAACCCAAAATTCTGGCAGTGACACCAGTCACAAAGCCTTGTATTAATAGACTAGGTCCATCTGCCTCTTTCAATATCGCTGCCTGCAACTGGAAGGATAGAGGAAAAAATTACCTGTGCTCCAGCTTCCCTTACCAACCATCCCAAGGCCCAGAAGTCACTTTTGATTGCCCTTGGACTACATGTTGCAGCTTCACCACCCCCCACATGGCAATAATGGGTAATAGTCCAAGGGCTGTACCAGGCTAGCAAGTTTCCTAGGAACTAGGAATTGCTATTAATGCTGAGACAGAAGAATGGCCGTAAAAATAGAAGCTCTGTCCATAGTAAGAATACAACAAATTTTAACTTCATGTATATGGGGATCCTTCAGTTATAGACTATGCAATATAAAGTAATTGCTATCTGATTATCTAATCTGATCATCTATGTTTTCTGAAATTTCTCTTACCTTCACAATGCTTCTACTTTACACCTCCTAGGTACTCTCTTCTCTTTTACCCCCTTCCATGTTGCCTTCTTTCACAACATACCTTCCATTTCCTCTTCGGAACTGTATCCTTCCCAAAATGACCTTCTAGAAGGAAAAATGACCTTCTAGAAGGACCTCTAGAAGGAAAAATTTGTAGACCTTCCACACTGTATTTCATATGCTTTCTCCTACCATTATGTCTGTGTTTTCAATCCATATCAAAAACTGTCTGCAGGAGAGACCATTTTTTCTGTGTTAGATATGTCTAACGAAACATGACCATACATGCTGTTGGTGTTTGGGCAGTACTGCGGTGAATAGTTATTCAAAACAGAGGAGTGTTTGGCAAAAGCATAAAATTCTCTGTGTTTACCCAGTTTCCTGTGCTTGGTGGAAATTAAACTGTGAATTAAAACTTAATTTTTAGCCTTAATGAAAAGGTAGTGATAGTTTTGCTAGGGCAAAATACAGTTTTATATGTGGCATACCTGAAAATGCATGAAAATGTAAGCTCAGTTTCCAATCAGTTTGCTGTTTGATAAGTTAAAAAAAAACAACTGTTTTTCTTTCCAAAAAGTTAGAATAGAAAGATAAAACCTCTCTTCCTACCCCAGTAAACTTGAGGTATTCCTGAAATTGCATCATTTTTCTTGAATGAGATATCGAACATCGGTGGAAGAATTTACCAACACTAACCTAACTGAAGAAAATGAAAGATTTTGTAGGGTGTAATGGAAACTTAAAAAAGAAAAAGCTCTGAGTTTTTCGTATTTGATTTCAGGTCTACAGAGACAAAAAAGCACTGATCTGCAATGTCATTTACCTCCACTTTCTGTGAAAGCACATCCTGTGAAAGAGAGATTAGAGATGAAGTTAATTGTGTCAGTAGGTCTAGAAATAAAGTGAAAGTTCAGAAAAACAGTGCAAAGTGCAAAGCAGGATGGCAGATATTCACTATGGAAATCAAACCATACTTCAGGACAGACAATTTCTTTTTCATCTTCCATGGCCTGTTTCGTAGCGTGGTCATTAGTTTCTTTTTTTCTTCTACCTCTTCTTTCAGCTTGGCCAATTCCTCTTCTGTAATTGGCTCCTCCTCAGAGTCAGAATCAGAGCTTCAAACAAAAGCAGGAAGAAAAAACATCACCAAAACTCAGAAAGGACAGAAGTTTTCACTGAAGCACATACTTGGTGTTAATTCTTATTAACTTTGAGACCTAGAAAAATGCCTTCATTGTTGCACAGAAGGGAGGACACAGTTCACTTAGACTTGTTATTAATTTTAGTATGAAAGGCAAAGCCCACACACAAAGTGCAGAGCCACAGCTGAAGGACCACTATACCCAGAGCAACCCATGGAGAGTGGGCAGTGCTCTTGGGGAAGTGTCTGACAGCCACTGATTGTTCCTGCAGGAGTAACCAGCCTCCTAAGAGTCCAGACCAAACTCAGAATGGTCAAGTGAGGACAGTATAACTGCAGCCAGAACAATTAACTTGTTCACCCCTTTCAGTGTGCCACAGGAGAGAGAAAAGGCACCACAGTCACAGCAAAGACATGTTTAGACACCAGATGACAGCTCATCTACTGATCAAAACAGTAATATATCAGAGATGGGAAAGATTCAAAGCCACATTGCAGCAAGGCTGTGATGTGTCCTAGCACTCACAGTCAGTGGATCCAATAGCAATGGTATCTCCAGATGTGTTGTGTTTGTAATCTGAACTTCTTACCCATGCACTGGTTTGTAGTATCTTTGGAAAGCATTGCTGATTAAGGCAATGTCCACTTTCCTAAAACCTGCATAGATATCCTTTTCTGTGAGCAATCTTAATCTCATATAATGGCATATAGCAAATCATTAGCAACAGGTGCCTCTTCTTACGCCAGCAAACAGGAAAATGACAAAAAGACTCTGACTTCCTGCCCTAAAAACCTGACAGTGGTGACTACCACTGAGATCTTAGTAAAAGCAGTTTGATGCATTTCCATTTGTTTCTTTTTGTGTTTTCTTTTGCCTTTTTTTCCTGTTTTGAATGCTTTAAAATGTACCGCAGGTTTTTTTTAAATAGTTTTCTAGTTTGTTTTGGGATTCTGATGTCAGAGCTGAATGATTCATTACCCAAGTCATCTAATTGTATAGCTTCTATACCTCTGGATAACTAAAGAATTATAAATTTTTTCTTCTACCAAAAGAGATAACACAGCTGTAGTTAAAGATTTGTGTGACATAAAGGTCGAAGGGTTTATTTGTGTGATATAAAGGACAAAAGGGTTTATCAGCAAGAATATTTATGAAAAGTTTCAAAACAAACATATACAATAAAAGCAAAATTGTTTTTGCAAACAGCAAAACATAAATTTCTTATTGGTCATCTACCTTTAGTCTTCATGAAATACACATCATTATAGCAAAAGCTACAGCAGATCAGCTTAAAAATTTCAGACACACAGGAGTAAGTTAGCAAAGGAAAGAAAGAGGCTCTCATAGTTATCAGATGCCCTGCTATTAAGGACTCAGATACTTATTGAAAAGACTGTTACATTAGAAAGTTAAACCCATCAGCCATAAAATTTCAGACTTCATGTGATAAAGACCATTGCCGCAGAAAATATAAATCTACAGAAAGAAAGACTGCTATTGAACACCAGACATATTTATTGTTATTCTGGTATTGCGACAAGCAAGTGAAGAACTATATGAAAACTTAAGTCAACTAGATGAAGGTCAATAAAAAGGTTTGTGCTTACAGTTTTGAGGCATTATAATGCAAAAAGAGTCATGTCTTTAAGAAGAACAGAAGGATTAAAGGAGTCTGGTTTTGAGAGAGCTTTAAATCCTTAGTTGTTAAAATCAGCTGCTTTGCATTTCACAAAGCAGACAGCAACATGCCCAATATTGAGGATTTCCTTTGACAGAAGATTGCTGGTTATGCAAAACTGAAATAAGCAGTCTTACGAGGCTGCAGTGAGAGTGGTGGGAAATATGTGTGGTAGGTGTTAATGCAATGAGCTTAGTGAGGGAGGGAAGCTGAGCAGAACACAAGAGGTAAAGCAGGGATCACATCTCTTGTGCCCATTGCCCACTACTGCTTTATACGTCTTTGCAAACACGTGTCACCTTTCATTTTTCACTTTCCTTTAGAACCAGGAAACTAATAAAATTTTCAAATTTCTAAGCATTTTAAGAAATCAGTATTTTCAAAAGCCTTTACACTACACAAACTTTATGCAGTTACAGCAGATTTTTCCTTTAGCTCTAGTGATTGAACACTATGAGATTCAAGTCAGAAAATCAGAACTCTGTCTTCTGTAACCAAAACTGTTAGCCTTTCATGAAAGGTTTTGATTCATACATTTGAAGGCCGGAAGTGTTCACTGTGACCTTCAGGCTGACACAGAGCATCACTAAGTAATTTCACATCAAGCCGCCATCTTCCTTGGCTCCAATTCAATGCACACAGTGCATCTTTTCCTAAGTCAGTAGAGCTCTTGAAATCCATGGCACTTCCTTGAATCGCACACATAATGAAGTTGCTCATACTGTTAATCTGTGTTTTGATTTTATGCCCGTATTATATATCTGTGTTTTGGTTTTAGTTTCAGCTTCTCTTTATGGATGTAATCTACTTTACTCATGATTTTGTAAAAGGCATTTTATAGAGGTAAAAATTAAGATGCAAATGTTTCCTTGGAGCTTGGATGTTTTCAAGGAAAAAACTGGTAGGACTTTAAGAGTCTAGAGTGATGAGTGAATAAATTTTACTAGATTTCTTCTTCGTTTTCTGTGAAGTTCTCTTGTTTATTGATAATCCCCATAACATCCCCTGGCACTTAGTGCACTTCAGCAATCTTCCTGCTAGCAAAAAGATGCAGTGCCTGTACTGCTTTAATCTTCCGTGTACCTCTGCACTTTTTGCATAAGCTTTATACTCTTGAGTTATCCTACTAAAAATCAGTTGATTTGCTCACATATAGACCTATACAGTAAAACCAGAAATTGCAGTCTGGGCAGAATACAAGATTCCTTCTCAGAGAATTTGTAGCTCAAGTGGCTGCATATTGGTTTCTAAGACCAATCGGTCATTAGGCAAGCCACTAAAGAACAAAATAACTTTTCAGCCTAGGAATATCATAGATCTTCACAGTGAGACTATAAGGAGCAATTTATCATTACTATTTTTGGGATGATGATTATGAACAGTGTAGAGCAGGGCATCCTCATACCCTCATTAACAGATAAGAAATAACCACATCAACAACCAATAGCATCTAAGAGCAGATGATTTAAAACTCACCCAGAAATAAATCCTTTTGCCATGGAATTATCCTGTGAAACTCACTACCACAAATTAGCAGAGATCAAAATAATCAGGTTAAAAAAAAAAAATCAAGACATAGTTCATCTAGGATTCCTTTATGTCCTTTACATAGAATAATTAGGACGTAAAGAGGTTTTCCTGATTTAGGTAAAAAGTGGGGGGAGGAAGAGGGTAACAGCACCAGATTCTACTGGTTTGTACTGTGACCTAGCCAAAAAGGACAGTGGTCATAGCAATTAGCAAAATCCTCAATAACAGCAGCAAATACAATATTATCCCCCCGTGGAATAAAATCACATTCAATCTTACTTTTCTTCTTGTTTGGGGTTTTTTTCTTTTTTTTTTCTTTTTCAACTTCTTATTTTACTCTTATCATGCTTTTTTATGCTGAAATGTCTTGGCAATTAAAAAACTACATCAGCAAGATGTACTGTTAAACAGTACGCAGCATTTGTTGTGATAGGTTCTCATGGACTTGCTAGACAAGCTATATTTCTACGCTGCCACCCTCCTCTTCTGTCCTGAAGGTTTGCAGATCTGTTATCTGAATCACAGCTGAACTGATCACCAGCCTATTTTCCTTTGTTCTTACATTATTGTTGTTTTTCTTTTAATAATCTTTTGAAATATTTGTATATATATTATTCTCCAACTTTGTCAGCTGGTCTCCTAAAAGTCTAAATATATAATGTTCTTAAGGTATCTTTCAGCACATCCTCAGTTTTTTCTCAAATATTATGCTTATTACATCAAGACCAAAGTCTTAATCCAGGTAACAATTTCTAATTACTTAGCCCAAAAATACGTATTTTAATGTTAACTTTGGAAGACAATGAAGAACATTGTGCCCTAAATCAGTTTTATATTTTCAGTGGTCTTTTTTTAATTAATGCTCAGTAATTGTTTACAACAGAAGACAATAATAAGCAAAGGAACATGAACTGACACATTCAGGACTGTTGCTATATGAGTACAGGAGATTGCACAGAGGCGTATAATTGGCATCACAGTGCCAATCGGCACAAAGAAAGATTCTTGTAAGGAAGGAAAAGGAAGTAGGAATTATAGTGAAATGGGATCATGGACAAATTAATGCAACAGCATGTCTTACTGTATTTTTTTCTTTCCTTTGACTCCTGCTGTGCTCTCCAGTGATGCCTTCGGGAACACAAACAGCTGTAGCAAGTGCTGTGTGGGGGAAGGGGAATATCTCTCCCTCTCCACTGCGATAAGCATGCCTAGCTCCATTTGTGCAATTGTACACCATTCCCAGGGGTAGTTTCCTTTCAACAGCATGACAAGAAACAGGGAGCAAGAGAATGCCAGGGTGGCAGAAAAATACAGAATATTTTTCTGAAGGACCCTATGTCAGTGGGGTCTTCCACAGACCCCAGGTTGCATTAAATGCTTTGTAAAAGTGAATGGCAATATTTCAGAGGGATTGAGTGGGAAACAGATTGAAGAATCCCATCTCAGTCCTTGGTTCTGTGTTCTTGAAATTTTGGCACTGACGTTTTATAAAAAGCTGGCAAAAACCTGGCTGGGAAACAAGAATTCCATCTTCTGAGAAGTGTCAGGATTTTAGTTCTGCACTGAAAATAAAACTAGACCTTGAGTGTTTGGAGGGTTTTGGCTTGCGGTTTGGGGGATTTTATTTTTGGGGAAAGGAAAAAGCAGGAGAGATCTCACCTGTTATCACATCTCTCTGTCACTTGCTCTCCTCCTCTGTCAATTTCACTCCCTTTCTCCAGAGAACGGCTCATAAACTTAGGATGTTTAACTACAATAAGGGTGACCCTGGCTTGAGTTCCCATTCTGCCTGACCAGATTTGACCTAATCCTTAGGGTATCAGCAGTCCCAGAAGGGCCTGGCTGGTTGTTTCCTGAGGTCCCACCCTGGACCTGTGAGAAAACCCTAACTTCATTCCACCTAAGTGGATAAGGTTTTGTGGAAAGTTTCCATTTCACTGAGCCAGTGTTTGCTCACTGCAGGACAAAAAAAATATCTGTCCAGCTCTAATTGGGCTGTAATGAGTAAGGGAGTCATACTGACTTTTGGTATTTCACAGCTATAAATGAAAGCAGGTTTTATGTAAGATAACCATGGTTTGATATTAAAAATATAATTTACTGAATTACCCAGATCCTGATTTCTTTTTGTCTTTTTTCTTCCTGTTGGCCTTCTCTTTTTTCCCTTTCTTATCAGGCTTTTTGTCCTCTTTCTTCTCATTTTTGCCTTTCGCACTTTTACCTCCTTTCTCATCTTCCTCATCTTCATCACCTTCCTTGGATTTCTGATTTGCCTGGTTCTTCCTGGCTTTTGCAGGGTCCCCATCAGAATCACTGCCCTCATTTCCAGCCGCTCGCCCCCGTCCTCTACGGTTTCTGTGCCTGCGGTGCCCAGCTCTCCTTGTCCCATCTTCATCATCCCCATCCTCCTCACCACCACGCCTGGCTCTCCCTCTGGCACGTCCCCTTCTGGTTCTCGGTGTTAGTCCCTTCCCCCCTTTATCTGTGATGGAGAAAAAAAAACACATGGGAGAATGCAGTATGTTAGAGGGAGACCTTTCCTCCTCCTTCATTCACACAGATAATCAGAAAACATCTGAGTGTGGCCTCAAAGTAATCCACACTACTGACCTGTTCCTTTGATATTTTCTTCATTCTCAGCTGCACTGCCTTCTTCATCGTGAACATCACTGCCATCTGTGGAGTGAAAACAAAGGCCAGTGCATGTGTGGATCAGTCATTAGGAAAGCAGGGGTTTTAAGAGATTCTTGGCAATTACTGCATTTTACTCCCTTACCCCATTTCACAAACCCAGCTTTTTGGAACATGGCAAATAGTTTTCAAAAAGTAAGATGAAGACAGAAAAAATAGTTACACTTTCCTTCAGCACTCAGATAAGTAAGCCCCAAAGTGATGCCATGAAGAACTCCCTCTCATGGAAGAAATATGTAGGACCCTCAAAAAGAAACATGATAGCAATATCCTACAATTCGAGGAAAAGAACAAGGAAGATGAAAATGCTCCTCCGGCAATTCTCGGAGATTTTTGTAAACATTTGAAAGATAAGCACTGTCTGAGATTAAAGAAGATCAAAAGAACCATTTCCCAATTTGCCTGACTGGAGAGCATGAAGCTTCATAGCTGTAGCATGGCTGAAGAGCACAGTCCCAGAAGAAAGAGATGATGTACTCTCAGTTCCAGCAAACAAATCTCTAAGCATAGTGACAAAAGTTGACCCAGCTCACTCGTACACTGTACAACAGTCCTCTTCTACCACTCAGGAGATGATAAAAACATTATAGACTCTAGAGAGAAAGCCTATTTACAGAAGCAAGTAGAATTTCTCAGAAACATCTTTGGTTTGGGGTGGATCTCTTTCTTAAGTTTTTCAGTCTCAACATGTTCAATAAAAGATGCTGTCTCTGCTATCCGTCAATAAACAGGGAAGTATCCAATTCATTTGCCTGGTACACTTTGAAACTGGGATCATGAATACATAGAGAAGAAAGAAAAATACTTGTCACTTTCATATGCATTATATCCATCATAATATTTAATTAATACGCTCTCTGTAAATAATGGCATGAACTTATTATTTAATGGGTTGCTCCTGAAACTGCTAGCGGTATTCACCAGCAATGTTTCTTCAGAAGCAATCCAATTAATACCTGAGAAGCCAGGAGATAATAGGCTCTCTTGAGGTATCTTTGAGCTTTTACATTTGGGACAGCACTTAAGACACATCAGTGAAATATATAGAAATACATGGTAGCAGCAGATTAATGAGAAGATTAAGAAATATTATCATGAATAGAAGTAGGCAGCTGTCATTCCACTCCTATATACCATGTATGTTCCAGATGTATGTTGTCTAATTTCCCTTCTGTTCAGACAGGACAGGTGATATGTCATGATCATGTCATAATTGCATTTTTCAGGCAAGAAGAAACTGCAGTTATCTTCCTTCTTTGCTCATCTGTAATGCTTTTGAATTTTTTTTTATACTCTTTCTCCACCCATTCCCTAGTTCCTTTTATAAATTTTATTAAGCCACTAGTGGTTCATCAAAAATTTATACACAAATTGATTCAGCTAGGGACTGCTGTAGCTAACTATCAGGCACAACTTCTTAGCTTTACCCAATATCAAACAAAAGCAGTAAAATATGTAGGTTAAAAACAAGAAGGAATCTAGGGTCTTGTTTCACTGTGTGCAATAATGCACAAAGGGTTATTATCCAGGATTAGACAGGCATTTTAAAACTGGGATATATGAGGGAGTATAAGTCCCCTCCACAAAATATTTCATTGTAATTACATTTTCTATCACTTCCACAGCACCTGCACAATAATTTATTAAGACTATGCAAAAATGTTATCATTCAATATCATCAGTGGAATGTGAAAATAAGTGCTCCTTTGTTCTGTTTGGACATATGCCTTCTGCTGCTGACAGTAACAGGATCTCCATTTGACAAAGATCATTACGTTACTATTGTAAACTTGCAAAGATGAAGACAGACACTTCTAAAGAGATACTTTGCATGCAACAATAGGGCATGGTCTTTTATTGCAACTAATGCTTTTGCTGATCTCCTCCAGCAAACAGAAATTCCCAGGGAAGAACTTTAATGGTACAAGATTGGCCCCACTGCAGATTCTGATGAACACATACAACACGCAAACAGCTGGGGATTTATCATATATACTGAAACATGCATTAGCAGTGAAAGTGTATCGTGCTGGAGTTGACATCACATTGACATAATAGTGAAAGTGGCAATGGACTATGCAATACAGAGGCTTAGGCAGGGCAGAAGGTAGTTTTGGGGTTTCCTTAATTCAAATAGTGTAAGGGTAACAAATGCACTAGTCTGAATTCAACATTTCAGGTAAAATAAAGTGTTAAAATAATAGATCTCAGGCTGCTTGAAGAAAATACTGGGAACACTACTAGGAGGGAGTGTATCTGCATAGTGACTCCTGTGTGTTTATGTCTTTTTTTAATCTAAATGCTCAGGCACAGGAGTGATAAAGGAAAAACTTTTTAAAGAAATTAAGAAAAAGCATACTGAAGCAGACAGAAGCAAAAAAAAAATATATAAAAAAGCAAACACAGTGTATATTGCCACAAAGCAAGCCTAGAAAAAATGACCAGTGATTACAAAGAATCATGCAGCTGCAAGAGTAGTGGGTATTACAGGCATAGCCAACAAGCACACGTGCAGCTTCAAAAGTTATTTCTGCAAAAATGTAATAGCTCCAAAGTGAACTTCAGAACTTTCATGCCTCCACAGCCCCATGACAGATGACATATGTTGATATGAAGCATGTCAGAGGTTTGTCTTTCTCATTCTGGTGTATCCACAGAATAAGAGGTCACTCTGAGATCTTGGTGTATGATGCAGAAAGCATTGTACTAGAATTTATTTTTAAAAGAATCTGGAAGCCAAGGAGGACTCTCTGATCCTCCAGTTTCCTTGCACTCTATTTTATGTCATTAACTCCATCACTAGCATAAAAGCTGAAGCTCAGGGAAGAACTAAAGTTATTCACTTGTGTCAGCTGTGACAGCAGTTGCTGCTGTTTAGGAGGACCAAAGTCACTGAGGAGGGGGGATGAAGGAGCTTTACCACCCCTGAGGTCTGTCCTGAACCGCATATATGCATGTGTTAATGTAAGCTACATAGGCACCCCACATGGCACCCACAGTACAGCTATCCCTGAAGACATGTAATTAAGACAAGCTGTATTAATAATGGTCTTTTTGTGTTTGGGGGTTTTGTGCATGTCATTAAAAGGGCAATGTTGTTATTTTATTGGATATTTGAGCAATAAAAGAGATAAATAATCGTTATGGTGTTTAATGTTATTATTATTAGAAAGGCATTTCTGGTCATTAACTCTGTAATGCTTTTCAGAGAGGAAAGCAAGAGGCTAGGCAGCTTGTAACTCAGCACTTTAGCTGCTTGTGGCAAACCCTGTCTTACTGAATTATTGGAGAAGCATTTATACAATACACAAATTACATTTCATGGTGACACTAAATCTAAATGCAGTTTAGCGCTAAATTTAAATGCTCCTCTATAAGCCACAACACAGAGAAACATTAGAGTACATTCCTCAGGCACTGTATTATCATCCTACAGGAAAACTGAAGAGCACTTTTGATGCTCTGGTTTATTAAAAAAGGAATGTATAGTCTTTGATGCAGGAACAAAATCAACACTATGCGGGATCCTTTTAGATCTATACACTTGTCTTCTGCATTTTTAAACAGAACTTCATGTGATCACACTTATCCAAAGTTCAGTGAATCTTCCACTAAAATTAATTAAGTCTTTCTAAAGCACTGTCTAGAATTACTTGTTCCAAAAAAGGGTTGATAGGACCTCATTTCTTCATGGTATTAGTATTCATAAGGCTAATATCAGGTTATTAGGCTTTGAGTCAGCTAACTTGAGTTTATGTGACCCAGAGCAAACTGTTGCTCAGCTGTTACATCTTCCAGGATACATCAACCTGCCCTAATGACACATATATCATTAGGTATATTTGGATCTATAGTCCATAACTCCTTATGCTCTAGGAAACCAAATCACTTTCTGATTTTTTTTCCACAGTAGTTTAAGGGAAACTTTCTCATCTTTCTAGACTAAGGGCAGGGAAAGTGTAATCTGAGTATGCTATCATTTTACTTGAAGTCTTATTTATGTTTTAGACTATAGCCACAAATGAGCCAACAAGACTAAAGGAGGGCATCCTGAATATGGGCTCAGACTAAGCTGCAAGTCAGAGACTGCAGTGCAGACAGCATCAGACAGCTCAGGAGGGAGCTCAAAATGTTGACATATTGGCTGGTGAGGAAATGAAGAACAGAAAAAACTGTATAAAACTATAGGAGTCTTTGCTATATGAGGTGGCCATATAGCAGATTCTGGGGGCTGTTGTATCCTTACCTTATTTTCCCAAGTTGTTTGCACACCACTTACCAGAGGGTACTACTCAGCTTTCATGTTTTGAGGTTTTTTTAAAAATTGTTTTATACTGACAAAGTTTCCTTGATTTTTCACTGTGAAAGTGATAGCGATTCTTGGAACTACCCTATAAAATATGGCCCACTGTTGCAATATTACTGCTCACATTACTACTATGTAAACCTGACTGCTGATAAGCAATTCAGCCTGCTGATGTCATAAAAAAAAAAAAAAGAGTGGTATGCAAAGTAATGTGTAATTCAAAGAATGGTATCAGACTTTTTGAATATGTTATAAAATAATTTTCTACTTTATTAATTAATTGTCAAGCCAATGAAATGGATCATATGCAAATAGAGCCTTGCAAGTAATTATTGTGTCTTCGTCTGGACTGGACTGTTCTGGACTTTCTGAGCACTGGAAAGACATCAGCCTAGACAGCTAATAAACTGGGTGCCCAACATGTAGAAATGTCAGCAATGCAAGATCATATTAGACAACAAATGCATATGAAGTATTAGTCAAAAAGAGTGGGAAGAGTTGTGTAATATTCAGTTCTAGGTATTTACATACATTTCCATACTATTCTTTCTGATCATGTAAATATGAGAGTGACTCAACACTTCTGTGTGAAAAACTATCACTAGAAGTAACAGCTGTGAAACACACCAGAAATAATATATCAAAACCTCACAGAAAGTTTATGGCAAGAGTGAATTGGTGCAGACTTTAATATCCAAGATTTGAGACCTTAATATGATAGACCCCACCCTCTTAG
>WEKW01017778.1:1048552-1161309 GCA_013389905.1 Sula dactylatra | reverse complement strand
GAGCGTTGAGGTTGTTTGACTTCAGATTACATTGAAATCTCACCAACTACAAAGTGCATTTGTTGTCCCTTGGCTGATATCACTGAAAATGGAGAACGCTTTATATACTCAATATGACTGTGGAGTGTTAGTTCCTAAACAGTGCTGTCCTACATGTTAATGACCCCTGCTGATCGGGCTTCTATTGTTGCTTGCCTCGTCTTTATAGTAGGGCTATTATACCTCCTAATTGATCATAACTTAACAAGCTAAGCTTGGAGGGGAAAAAAGAAGGTTTGAGCAGTTGAATTCTCCTTGTTGTATAAACCGGTTCACATAATGAGATGGTTGATGATGTCATTCTGTTAAAGCTTAAAAAAAGGTTGATAATGATTTCCCATCCTTGAATATTTCAGTCTGGGGCCTTTTTATTTTCACCTTGTGTATTTTGCAGCTGTGGTTTAGCAGGATCTCTGAGGAAACAAAAGCGACTGGAACAGTTCAGATTTAAATTTCTAGCAGTGGTAAGTCTGTTAAGGTTCCTTCAGTCCAACAGAACTAATGCAAGCATGGGCTTGAGCTTTGCCAGTGCTGCTTGCACATGCCTCACTGCAAACCTGTAAGCAATTCTTAGTGAATTTTGTAAGGGGCTCCGTTATGGTTAGAGTTAGCCACATGTCTACATTTTTGCAAGAGGAGAGCAAAAATTTATAGTCCCTGTTTACTTAATGGTAGGTCAAGAGGCCGGTCCTGCAAATCACTTGTCATTGTAGTCACTTCTATATGGAAGATTTTGTAGGAGATTGTGTCCAGCTTTTTCTTCTTTTCATCTTTTCTTTTTCCTTACGCTGTTCTTTGAACTTCTAATGCTGTAGGCCACAGAGACATTTTGTGGAGAATATAATCTTAGAAAAGAAAACTTGATGGAAGCAACTTGTGCAAGAGAAATACTCTCTGTAAAAGGAAATCATTCATGGCTTTTAGCTCTTTAAAAACCCATCTTAACGCTCCTGCTGGGTTCCTTTCACTGTGAAGTAATGCGGAGGATTAGTCAGCATCACCTAATTAGGCAGCAGCAAAGCAAAAATTTTGTTTAACTGACTCTGCCCTGATTCAGTTTCCATTCATAGGACTTGCCCATTGAAACCAAATGGAATGAGGACATCTTACTGATGGCATTTGAAATGTTAGAGAGAGTGTGAGGTGAGGCATACCTAAATGAGTTTTGCACCTGAGGAGGAGATTCAAGGTCATCCTGTGCAGTTGCTATACCAAAACAGCCTTCCTGTGTTCTGTGTGAGTCTGCGGGTAGCTGGAGGACCTCCTGGTTTCGTAATAGCTCTGGTGACTTGAGAGCTTTAATGCCAGTCTGTCCTTCTGAAAAGGATGGGAACGAAAGAGTTGCCGGAGAGCCTTTCCTTCCCATTCTTAAGTCTGGGCTTTTTTGGTGTGCATGTTGGATTGTCTTGTGATATAACTGTGGCTGGATACCCTTAAAAAAAAAAAAAGTGCCTAGCAACAGTACCTGGCAGGCCTGAAACAGGAGAGCACGTCTTGGATTCTTCAAGGGTAGGCTGATGGTGGCATCTCAGGATCCAGGAAAACTGTATTTTACGATATAACACACAGGGACTGGGAGAAATGGCTCCTATTTCAGAGGTTTGTCTTGGCCCTTCACTTCACAGAAGAACGTCAGCACATACTTAACTGCATGTAGACCTACGCGTTACGTGCTGAACAGCTTTCTCCGACTTCGGATCTCACGGAGGAATGCTGACACTTCAGTTCATGTCTGCATATGAGGACAAGCTGGATTTTACTTCTTTCACAGTGGTTCACATAAGATTACTTACAGCTGAGGAATTTGGGAAGAACAACTCAGCCTTTTCTGGGTAGAGATTATTACTATTAAGTTTTGCCAACTGGGGCATTAGGTCTGCATAAAGGAAGAAATGGATCTTTTTGTATTGAGCTTTAAAACAAACAAAAAAAAAAAACCAAACTTTTTTTTCTCAGTAGAACAAGGGATTTTTCCGAGCCTGCAGTTGACAGTATGTAACTTTAAACAAAAGACATTGCTGTGGATGGTGTATCGTCTGCAATTAACTAATAGCTGGGACATGATAGAGGACAGGATAAGAGAGCGCTGCTTTATTCCGTCAGAACTGCTTATTGCTTTCTAGTGGGAAGTGGTGCTGTTTATCAGATCAGTCTTATTGCTGGTATTGGTAGTGAATCGTAAATTGTTCCTAAGCAGTTACGACTTTTTGCGACTCCCAATTTCAGCGTAGGTCCTTGAAACTGAGCCCACAAGCAATCTTCTGGGGAAGGAAGCACACACACCCAAGAAGCAGTGATTAACTGGAACGTCCATTTTGGTCGTGAGTGAGTCTGTTCCAACCCTGTTACACAGATGAGAAAAGAGAGAATATCCCCTCCTTGTTGTGTAGCTGATGAGGAGCTCTTATGAGGAAAGAACTGTTGGAAAGTGAAGACAGGGTGACTTTGACGAGGTGATTGCAGCCTTGGAACAGTTTTGCCTAGCTGGAATGGGATGAGGTGTAGTGGAGAGGAAGCATGTGGATGGAGTTCCAGGGAACTGAGAGAAGGGAGCAGCTAGGAGTGAGCTCCATAACAAAGGAAAAAGTAGAATTTGAAGAAGTGGGAGAAATTAGATTCCTTTTTACCTTTAGGCATTGTAGAAAGACGGAATCCGGAGAAGTTATTTTTCCCTGCCTCCCACACCCCCTCAGGAACACCATCTGCAAAATATTTCTCTTTCACAGTCTGAGGAGTACCAGAGTAGGTTAGAGCTGGTTTTTCCCAGACTTTAGACGAGAGATCTCTAGGGATGTGGCTACCTAACTTTGCAGCCAAGCTTCACTGCTTTCTTATTTTTCATATTTTAAAGGTGTCCTCAATGTAACAATAAAAGCCACATAACAATTCACTTAAGGGACTACAGTAAAAAAAAATAACCGTTTAACTTGTCTGACCATTGAAGACACTTTTGAAATGATGTTCTGCATGCAGATGAGGTCTTGGATCTTCTTCTTCCTGGTGCTGTTGCAGTGCCAGGCATATGGCAGTGTCAAGTGGAATCAAGATGACAGTTTCTGGTCTAGCAGTTCCCCTCTGCTCACCCTAGACCCCCGCGGTGTTTTTGAGCATTCTGAACCTTGCATATCGTGTTGTCTTTCCAGTCTTGTCAACATTTCAGGATGAACTTTAGAAAGAGGTCATAGTTCCACAATATCTTTCCTGTGTTGTTGTTTTTTTTTTTTTTTTTTTTTTTTTTTTAAAGAGAAAGTGGAAGACGTACATGTTCTGAGGTGAGTCACGTCTATATAAATAGAACTGCTGAGCACACCGGGTAAGCTGCAGTGTGCGCAGGACAAAAATGTTTCAGAGGGAGGAAAGCCACCTTGTTAAAATGGTCACATAATTGTAAGTGCCTGTCCTCTAAGACTGCTGCCAAGGGTACCTGTCACCTCATTTTTTCCTTACCTCACCCCTCCTTCAAGTGCAGGTTCATTTTAAATTGTAATTAATGCATTTGTTAGACCACTGAAGTTTCAGCAGAAAGCATAAGGGCTGGAGACAGCTGCGGTACAGATGTGGGTGCTGTAACATGTGCTTTTCCGTACCGTGAGTGAAAGCGTTTCCTTTCCTCATCAGAACTGCTGCGGGGATTGTAACCTCATTTATCCCCTGTCCCTTCACTCGTGATAAATTAGAGAGTCCATGTTGTTGATGTCTCCGATTTCTAATGATTTGCAGTACAGGTAGAACATGACGACTGCGCTTGATTTCATTGGGAATACCTTCTGCAAAAGGGACACCTGGAAGCGTTTGGTGTCACTTCAGTTAGGGGTTGAGAAGAGAGCGCCTCTCCTCTTGCACTGAAGTTTAGGATATTGGGAAGAGCTCAGCTCAGCAAGCCAGCTCTCTAGAAAGCCTCAGTTTGGACTCTTGCAAAAAAGAGGAAGCCCCTAGTTGTCATTGTGAAACCAAGTTTGCCCCAAAATTAGGATGTGGACTGCGCTATATGCATAGTATATGCAGTGTAGTTGAGCCACTGTTTTGTCACTCAGTCTTTATTTCAGTCATCTTGGACATACGTTGGCATGAAGAAAGCTAGTTCTTACGGAAAAAGTAAGGAAGACGGAGGACAGTGGAAATGTAGGCCAGAGTAAGGTCTTAGCTTATTTCCTCGAGTGGATTTTGCAGAAATACCCAATGTGTACTGATGATGCATATACAATTCCTTTTCTCAAGGGCTTTACTTGCTCAAAGTCAGCTGCCTAAACATGATCTGTCAAGGTTTTGTGATCAGCCATTCATCCTTGATCACTGGAAAAAATTGACTGGTGTGATGCGAGTAACTAAGGGCTCTGAAAGATCCCACTCTTACCTTTGCAAATTGCTGTTCATGGACTTAAGGAATGAAGATATGTAGCTGTTCAGGAAGTCACGGATAAAGAATATAACTGAATCCCGTGAAACTGAACTGGGCAGGAGGAGTCCAGAAGTTTAGTCAAAAAAAGGTGTCCCAGCACCACTACCCAGAGTGCCGTGGCTGTGCGTGGGGTTTGAGGTTACATCAAGTCTATCCTAGCTGCAGGTTGCCTCTCTTTTCCCCAGCTGCTTTCCTTCCATGCATTATACCAGGCTGGGTGAATTGTTAACAGCTCTTGAGAGTCTGTGAGCCTGTTTGCCTCAATAATCTGATCAAGGGAGGAACAGAGGTATTGTTTCCTTTTACTCATTTTTGAAAAAAGAGAAGCATGTCTTATTATTGCTGGGTTCCCTTTGGTTTTTAAGTAGGCCAGCACTAAAAATGGAAGTTAAGATTCCAGAGATTTCTTTTGATTAGCTGCAAGTTTGAAGAACTATGTGCAAAGGAGAGAGTGGGGGAACATATGCTGCCAAGGACACTGCAAAATACTGAAATAATATGTCTGTATACTCAGATGCCACATAATGCAAGAACTCGAGACTCCAGGGCAAATATGAAAATGAAATTAGTCTCTCAGTAATATGCAGTGGGTTTTTTTTCTGTATAACTTTATTGGATTTTCCTTTTTTTGCTTAGCTTATGTTAAAAAGGCATTTTAAGCCTCTGAGTGCATGGGTTGTATATATTTCTTAATTTCATCAGTCTTTCTGTAAAGAAGTATTGGGAGAAGAGCAATGTTTTTTTTCCTTTTTTGCATGTTCTTGAAGATTATTTTTTTTGAAGCAGCAGTGTTCCTCTCCCCCTTCCTTCTTTTTTTCTGTAGGAGTGTTGCGATACTCAAACGATAAAAATACGTGGAATTTTACAGAAACTAATTTGAAAATTTGTATCTTGTTTTTTTAAAAGGTTCTCACTTACATTCATTGTGACACACCCGGGAGAAATTATTAAGGAGATTATCGCTGGCTTAAAAATTCTATAGGATTCTTTAAAAAAAAATAAAATAACATAAAATCCATCCCCTTTGCATCTTTTATTCTAAGTAGATCAAGTCACAAGAAGTTGAACCCTTCCAACATCAAATATGGGTTTTGCTTATGTTTTCCATGTCAGTAAGTTTGGCTTGAAAACCAAAGAGGTCAAGTTTATAAGGTAGCAATAACTTCTGGAGGAGCAGAGCAGGCAGACAATCTATTGGATTATGACCAGAAATGCGATAGAAAAACATTCTCCAGAAAGTTACTGAGTCTTATAGGATTCTCATATATAGCTTACCTTAAGGGGCCAAATTAAGCACTGAATCACTTGGCAGGAAATCCTTAAAGGTTTTTAATATGAAAACAAATCTGTGGATAAATCCGTGATTATACTGTGTGCTATGCACAGAAATCCAGTCACATCAAGGATAGCTTTTGCATTTTTCTGCTTTAAAAGCTTTAGTTAAGATGAAAGAAAAATCCTGCGTTAGTGGCATGGGATCTGCAACATGAATGAAACCAGCAAGGCTGGTGCGTCGTCGTAGCTTGTGTGTGTAGCGTTTTGTGCATTTCTCTGTGCATCTTCTTCCTGAAGAAAAACACTGCCTGGCACAAGTTGAGTGAAAAAGGTTTTCTTGCCAGCTCCAAGAATGCGGTGCTTTCATTGTGATCTGAGCTGTGCTTTTGTGCATTGTTCTAGCAGGCATGGAGTTCAACTTCGGCACTGAAGCCAAAACTTGAATAGAAGTCTTGTAGTGGCTTTGAACTAAAAGAACTATCTTTCAATCTCTGAAGTGGTGTCAAACATAATTTTTGTTGCCCTGGGAATGTTCTTGGAATTGACATTGTTGTAGGCAGATTATATTACTGAAAGCATCAAATCTATCAAGTATGTCTGTTATGTGGTCACTTGGATCACGAATATTTGCAGCCGTTTTCCTTAACTTTTGTTCCTCCCGTCTCCGACAGTGAAATTATGCCAAGTGATTTTTATTTCATCTTCTCTGCATTAAATATTTCTGTGCTTTTTCTGCTTTGGAAGCAATATATTGGGAAATCATTTGGTATGAGGCATTGGGATTGAGATTAGTGAGGAACGTATGGGTTGCTTGTTTGAAACTTCTGCCTAAAGAATTGTTTGGCAATGTTATTTTTGTCCCCTGATTGCCCAGAAGATCTCTTTTAATTGATCTCACCTGTCAAAATTGTATTCCAAGCCTGAAATATAAGGTCAGTTACTACCTGACGGTTCAGTTTGCTAGCACGCTGTTCGTTCAGAATTAACGTGGTAACATCAAATCTTGTGCTGCGTTGCCATGCTGCAACAAAGTGGAGGCCTGGTCACTCAGGGATGCTGAAATTGTTCCTACTGGCCTTATTGCTACAGACTCTGAAAGAGTTTTTAAGGCTTTATTTAGTTAGATTTGTTTATGAAAAGAAGGCTTCTGGCTGAATGAAGCATGAAAGTATCACCAGGTTTCCCGTTCTATTAAATTGAGAGGCACCATTTAAAAGGCAGCAGTTCAGTAGCTGTAACAAAAGGTCAATATGTTGGTCATTATATACTCTGGGAGAGGGAACTTATCACAGAAGGCATGAGGAAGGAAAAGGCATTTGGATGTACCAGTTCATTAAATTGTGTGGGTTTTGCACTAAGTGAACCTGCCCAGTTGCATTTTTCCATAAATTATGGTGTTTCAGCCTGCCCAAACTTTTCTTTTGCAAGAGTCTGCTGCCCATTTAGAGGCAAGTTTTTTCTTATGTCTTCCATTAAGTTTGGTTTGGTGTTTTGGGGTTTTTTGTTTGGCTGTGTTTTTTTTTTTTTTTTTTTTTTTTTTTTTTCTCCAGTGCTACCCGTCCTAGTACCTGGAGCGTTTGGTAGTGTAGCCTGTTGTTTTATAGAGCCTGGCAGCAGACCTGTCCAAACAGGGTTTCTCAAGAAGACGTTAATATTGTGGCTTGCCATGTTGTGGTCTGTGGGGGTGTGAAGGAATGATGGGAAGTCCAGCAGCTGGGGACATAGCCGCCGTGCTCAAACACAAAGCCATTCTTATCTAAAAACCTGTCTTTCTCAGTGTTTGGTGTTTTCATATTTTTAAATGTTGTAGGTTACCTTGTGACGGAGCAGGTGGCAGGGGGGCCAGAAGAAGAAAACTTGGCAATAACATCCTGTAAATCTTTATTAAAACAACTCACAGGAAATCTATTAATATTTTTAGAAGCACTTTCCCTGGGCAATTGTCACTTTGAACGCTCATTTTTCTAGTGAAAAAGGCATTTCAAGTCCATTTCATTTTCATAATCTTCATTTAAATGCAGTCCCTTGAACTATGTAAGTGATAATTGGATACACAATTTACTAGTTCTGGAATGGTGGGTGATTGGCAGTAACAGAATTTGAATTAAATCAGCTATGAGTTCTCTTATTTGATCTGTAAAGACATGTCTGTGAGCTTTCCTTTAGTGATTTAAAATTATGGGGATGGCTTTGATTTAATTTGCAAATATCAGACCTTCACATAGGTAAGCCTAGGTTATACATTTAAAGCAAATCCATAAATAAAAGCTTATCATCTGGAGACCTTGCAGTGAGTATTAGAAGTCTAAAAATTAGTTATTTGCGTAACTGGTGCGGTGCATCAGTAGAACTCAAATTTTCTTATTTCTGAACATCTTGATTTCTAGAAAGTTTACTTTTAAAAAAAAGAGACTTAATTTTAAAAATATCTTTTGTAAAATTATTCTGTTTTCTAGATAATAAAACATAGGCTGCAGAGAAAATAGTATAACTGCCGTTGCAAATTTGAGACCCTTTGCAGAGGCACCAGCTTTGGCACCAGCTCTGGTTTACTATCAGAGCTGTTAAAGCATGAAATTGTAAGAAACATCCAAGTAATAAACTCATGTGCTTGAAATCTATCTGGTGCTTCCCAGAGGTTCTTCCCTTAGGAGTTCTTCACAGGGTTGGTTTTCACACTGGAAGTAAGAATGTATTTAACAGTTGCATAATAGTGCAGTATATGTTTTGAAGATGTTTATAAACAAGTTTCATAATGCTTCCCTGATGGAGTGGTCACCTCTTGCTTACGGGGTGTTGGCGGCAGTGGTTATTTTCTAGTGATTGCTTTTCATACTCAGCTCTCTGAATCAGAGGCCCTCTTTGTGTTGGTACAGCACTGTGCACAGTAGGAGCTTCCAGCCAGTTCTGTAGTAGTATTGTAAAATAATTGCACTTCCGTTCTCCAACTTTGTTTCTTAGTTTGTCCTGCAACAAACACAAAGGGAGCACATGACTCCTCCACTCTGAGTATTTGTTGCCCGGCCTTTCAACTTCATAGAGTAAACGTCAATCTGCATATTCAGGTTTTAAGATGTATTTGTTTTTGAGGGGGGAATGCGACATTTTTCATCTGGTATATTTATTTATATTCAAAGAGTAGCCTCCAGATCCTTACTGAGGCAAATGCACACTCTTTTTATAAAAATACTCATCTGTAAGTATTGATGATGATAACTTCTTTGCACCAAATTACAGCCTGCATATGCCAAAGGCATGGTTCACCTCCTACTGCATGGCAGTTGTCACCCAGGAGTCTGGGTTTCTTTTTATAGATTTGACTTGACCTTAGTGACTTCCTCCCCTCTCCGCTCCTCTTACAGAAATTGAGAATCCCAGGACGTCTTAAAAGCCACATATGGACTGTTGAGACTTGTCAGTGACAGCCTATTCCTCCTTGACAGAAATCAGAGGTGTCTGTTGTGGTTTAGCCCCAGTCAGCAACTAAGCACCACACAGCCGCTCGCTCACTGCCCCCACCCAAGTGGGATGGGGGAGAGAATCAGAGGAGCAAAAGCAAGAAAACTCGTGGGTCGAGATAAGAACAGTTTAATAATTAAAATAAAATAGTAAGAGTAGTAATGGCAATGATAATATATTAAAAAGAAATAACGAGAGAGAGGGAGAGAAATGAAACCCAGGGAAAAGGGGAAAAACCCACAAGTGCTGCAACCGCTGACCGACACCGCCAGTCCCCGAGCCACGATCGCTGCCTCCCCCGGCCAACTCCCCCCAGTTAACATACTGGGCATGGTGTCGCATGATATGGAATACCCTTTGGCCAATTCAGATCAGCTCTCTTGGTTGTATCCCCTCCCCTCCCGGCTTCTTGTGCACCTGGCAGAGCATGGGAAGCTGCAAAAGTCCTTGACTAGTGTAAGCGCTACCTAGCAACAACTAAAAACATCAGTGTGTTATCACGTTATTTTCATACTAAGTCTAAACCACAGCACTATACTAGCTACAGTGAAGAAAATTAACTATTCCAGCTAAAACCGTGACAGTGTAGTATCTCAACATTCACCTGTGTGATTGGACAAATAGTCACAACAAGTGACTCCAAATTATCGGTGCCATTTGTGTTCCCCTGGGAATGCATCTGGGTTGACGTGGTCATGGCCTTCGCCTGCCGTGCTGTGACCCTTTGCAGGCACTGTTGGAAGTCACGTCCTACTCAGAGTAGCAAGTGCTGCTGTTTGGCATGGGAGCCCTGCAGTTCTATTCAAAAAGCTATTTTGTAGTACAGCTGCCTCGTTTCCCAAGCAAAATTCCTAGTCCTTAGTGCTGCACTGAAAGAGTGGTGTAGTTGACTTAATGTCCAATTCTTGCACCCATTGTCCCCTTTAAAATGGAATTAAGAGGCAAGCTGAGCCTGTTTCATGCAACTGTGGTTGATGTCAATACAAGTCTCTGCTATTGGAGGTCTGCTCTTCAACTACCCTGTGGTTTACTGCAGAAGGCTACGTGTTTCTCTGATGATGCATAATGTGCTATCCTGCTAGACTATTTAAACTTATGTTATATTTGGTATGAGTTAGACACCCTTGTCCTTTCCTAGTCCATGAAAAAATTTTCCTGTTACTTGTTTGGTTTATATTAGTTTTTAGAGGTGAGCTTAAAGGGCTTATTTTGGCTTAACAAAATGTGCAGGAGATTACAATGTCTGCCTTCCTTTCTGGCCTCACATGATGATTTTCTTTCTTGCTGTTTTATTGAGAGAGGAAGAGAAATCTGTGCTTGTGAACCAGCATGGACTGTCAGAGACGGGGAAACAGAACTGGGACTTAGGAGACTTGGACTGTAATCCCACTGTAATTCATTGCGTGTGCTCAGACAAGTAATTTAATGCCCCATCCCTCTGTTTGTCCTCCGCCTTTCTGTGCGAACTCTTCTGTTGTGTGAATGTTTCTGCTGGCACGGTGGAGTTTGATCTGTGCCGGGATTCCTAGACACTATTGGAACTAACTTTCATTGAACGAAAAAAGTGGGTTTATTTGTTTTTCTTTTTAAGTGGTCTTTAATGAGGGTAAGAACTCAAGCACTAGAATCTTCTCCTGTGTTCTTTTCTGATTTACGAGCACATCATATGGAGTTGTAGTACACCTCAAGTTTTGTAGCTGTGGAGCATTCATGGCCATGGAATAGATGCTGGAAGACCGGAAGTCTGCTTAAAAGAACTTGCAATGAATGACTAAGAAAAATCCTGTCCCTGTCACCCCAAAAGACTAGGGTGTGAACCTTGAGCCAAGTTTGTGCAGGTAAAGTGCTTTTCAGGAGAATCTTGCGTTTAGCAGGTTATGCTGGGTTCCTTCTCTTTAATTTGTGAAGAATTTGATTTATGCCAACAGCAGTTCTCTACAAAGTAATGAAAGCAAGTTTGTGAACCAAAACAGAGGTCAGCCTAACCAGTGAGCTGGCTTAAGGGAGAATGCTGCTCTCCCATATGTAGGATGTTACAAAGGATATAAACAACAGTGCTGTCCTCTTTCGCTCTTCTAGCTGNCCCCCCCCCCCCCCATTCAATGGCATCCTTTCAAGCTCTGTCCACAAGCCTGTAATTTCAAACAGTGAATGAGATGTGTTTTTAAAAAGCTGTGCAAGGCCACTTTTCTCTTAAGCTGGAGCAAGGCAGGCAACAGGATAGTGGGCAATAGCGAAGCATCCTTATGTATGCGTCATCTCGTAACTGTACGAGGGTCTTGTCTTGAAAATCACTTGTGAACATGAGGTTGTTGAACCCAGCTCTAGTGGTTTAAGCATTTTACCCATTAAATCTGCGATAATGAACATCTGGGGGGAAAGGAGTGATAATAATTTTAAACATTCCCACCTTTTGGCTGAGTGAAGTCCAGTTTATATTAAAAAGAGTATTAAGCGTTGCATGTGTGTAAAATACTGTTTTTACCCATAGCGACATAATCAGTGACGACCTTGTGTGACTGCGTACTACAAAAGGCTCTACTGAGAGTAAAAAACCCGCCCTGCTGACGAAGTCTGAGCATAAAGACAAAAAGCACATGAAACCCTCAATTTGTTCCATTTACTGAGAAAATGCTTTACATCTATTTTCCAGTTTGTGATGAATTTTAGTTACCTGTGGATTTGTGGGTGTTTATGGATGGTACCTTGTGGACATGGGAGAGATTGAGTCTGTTTGCTTTTTAACTGCTGGCTTTTACACCTTGTGTGCTCATTAAATTCTTGAAACTTAACGAGGAAGCAACTTTTTAGTCTAGTGGGGGCAATTTCCAGTTTGTCTGCTTAAATCTTTACCATTGTGTTTTCAGCCATGGTGGTTCAGAGGCCTGGTGGCCAGGGGTGTTGAAGTCTTCAAGTGCAAAACCTCCGTGGCTGTGCTCTCAGAACTCTCTGGGATAAATTACCGCTGAACTACTTCCAAGACGCACTTGGGGGTTTTTTTCGGGGAAGTTTTCAGTACGTCTTACAGCTCATTTTTCTAGCACACGTGTTTAACAACTTCTCATGTTCCCTTTCCCACCAAACCAATACCCCAGTGCATTAGGTGTTCGGGATATTGGGCCTGGAGAGCAGCGTGGTAATATCCTTTTCTGTGTGTCGTCTTCTTCCAGCCGTAGCGCTTTTATGTTTTCTTGCTGTAACATGCACCCAAGCTTCTTAGATGTTGTTCTCCATGCAAAACGAATGAAAAATTTGCTAAAAGACTCCCCAAGCTCTTTCTCAATCTTCTTTTCTTGTGGTGCTTCATAGCTTTATTATAGTTTTAAATGTTTAGATCATACCCATAAGGAAAGCCATTAAGAAAAATCTGTGCATCAATGGATCATAATGAGAGAAAATTAGATTTGTCTTTCATCTTCTTTTCTTTCTGTTTGAGAAAGAAAAAAAGTGTTATCTCTTCTTCATATTCAAAACAGCCATTTTATTCTCATTTAACTGTGTTCTGTGTTAAAAAGCTTTCAGTGGTGTTTAAAAAAAAAAAGAATCCCAGAAGCCATACTTTGAGAAAATACGGAATGTATTTTTAAACAGAAAACATTTATGTCCAGTTTTTAACCAAATCAGTGGTTTTTGATGAAAAGATTATCATAAGAATGTATACTGTGTTTTGTTTATATATTCTTCTATCAACAGTAGCCAGAATTAATCCATCCCTTGGCACATCAGAAGACTGGCTAAAGCTTAGAGCTACAGCGGCTTTCCTTGGGGTAGGAGTAGGAGCAGCATTTCTCGCTTTGCAACATTAGTATTATGCAATGTGTGTAAGATACATTAACATGTGTGATGTTTAAAATAACATACAATGTTTTTAAAAAAAACCAAAAACCAAAACCCCAAAAAACCCCAAATGAATCCCAGTAACAGCAAAAAGTTGTTCTGTCACTGAGTCCTCAGTGGTGTCTTTCTAGATGTAGAATCAATGCAGTTAATGAAAGACATCAAATGACAGTTGCCACAAATATTACTTCAAGTCGCACAAAATGGAATATTCATGTGTTTATAACGTGGGAATATAGGAGAAGTTGCAGATATAGAACTGGGACTGATCAAATAATCTCCCTGCAGGCAAAGATAAGACGCTATCCCTGCGCAATGAAAAGTTTCAGCCTTATTTTGAAAGATTATGCATATTCTGTTTCTTTCACGTTGTTTGTTTATTTGTGCCCTTTCTGTTGAACAGGTACCTTCTGCAAAGCACAGGCTGAAGTGTGGCCTCAGCCCTTACTATCACAGCTGGTACCGCACCTAATTTATTTGGAGTATTCCAGCCAATTCTATTGGCAAGTCACTGAGTCTTGCCAGTGCTGGGAGCAGAGCACAGCCTCTTCCAGAAGGTCGTGAACACTCCTCTCCATACTGCTGTGTTTTCCCACCACTTGTCTTTGCTGCTTGACTTCTCTTTGCAACTCCAGCCCTTTCCAAGGCTATGATAGTGCCATCCTAGATACCAGTACCTGTTCCAAGTCGTTCTGGAGCTTCTAGCATAGCTCCTTCATTGCTCTCATGTTTGGTTTTTTTTACCTGTCAAAAGCCCTGTTAACTTGCAGCAGTTAGAAAACGCCTATATAAAGGTGGGTGCCCAATTTGAGACAACCTGCTTGTTGCTGGTTAACCCATGAGCTTTAAATACAGGTTTAATACCGACAACACCAAAGCGTTTCCTCTGCTAGTCCCCGCTCCTGCCCTGTGGTGCAGAACTGTCTGGCATTTGTGAGACTTTAGGCTGACTCCTTCCTCCTGTAGCCAGGCTTGTTTCTCACATTGTGGCAGCACCATGCTTTGTCTGCCCTTCGGCAGTCCCAGTTGATGTAACTGGATCTCTTCTCACCTCTTCAGTTTCCAAACTTGCTGCAGAGCAGCAGAGACTGCAGCCTGGTTTGTAGCTGGAGAAGGAATGCTTAGCATAGCCTTTTTTTCAGAGGGGGGAAAAAACCCCTCTGTCTACAGCAGAATAATGTGTCCCATGTCTGGATAAATTACCTGACTAAACTCCTCCCCTATCACGTGATCTGGCACACGATACTTGGTGTATCTTGTTAACATTAGCTGTTGCACAGGTGCAAAAATGAGTTTGCAGGATTCTTAGTGATAAATGCTTACTGTTGGTGGTGGATTGAGTCCCTTGTAAGCAGCAAGCCTGGTGGGAGATGAAGTCCTGCATTTTTTTAAGCATTCTTGGTAAGGTTCCGGTATCAAGGAAGAAAGGCCTGTGTTAAGACCGCTGGATACTTGATGTAACTCTGGCTGGATCTTGTTAACATTTAATTTGTTCATTTACTGGCATAAAATGTTGATTTAGGGACAGCAGAAGAAGGTTGCTAAAAGCTGAAACCAGACAGCACTTCTCAACTTTCTCCAACCCCTCTCCGTAAGTTTAACAATTACAAGACTCACTTGAAAAGAAGAGACTTTTGTATCAGGGTAAAGAAGTTTCCTACAAAGCAATGTTTGGGAAAGGGGAAACAGGACATCTTATGATAATGAAGGAATGAAAGAATGGAAAGAAGAATATGGATAAGGGTTGTGGAAGGACTGAAATAACAGCAGGACAGTGAAAGATAAGAGTGGGAAAGCAGAGGGTAATAAGGTAGAGAGCAGGGAATATGAAAGGATGTGAACTTGAAAAGAGAATGCAGCTGAGTAAGAACCAGGTAAAGTAAAGCAATGAAAAGAGATGTGAATAGCAGGGTAAAGTGCAAGTTAGGTGAGCTTCATGGTTTGGCTCATCTGATGTGGCTTAAGACAGACTTTTAACTCTAGTGGAAGAGGAACAATTCTGAAAACGTCTTTTTGCAGTATGAGGGCAACGGAGAGGTCATGAAGAGTCGTTTAAAGATGCCTTCATGCTGCAATAGTGTCCATGCAGAATCCAGCTTCAGTCAGTGAAGCTTCATGCAGGCTTCACTAAGGCTCATCACCTGAGATGGGGTGGCCTGACTTCATTATCAGTCCTTAACTGCTGATCTCTAACGAAGTAGCACATGTTGTTTACTGGGTAAATGGGAAGAACCTGGCATGATGCTTAATCCAAGCTCTGAGAGGTTACACAAGCATCTCTGGTACTTCTGAGTAATCACTCCTCTTCTGTCTTTTCCAGTTCCCTGCTTTTCATGATGAGGACATCAGCAATATCATTTGTTAGCGAGGTGCTTGGATGAAGTACTTGAATGTTGAGTGTGGAAAACAAAGGTGTAACTGCCTTCACATGATTAGAAAGAGTAGAACTGAGAGAACATACAGATGGGGATACTGAAACCACAGCATTTGCAAAGATTAATGTCTGAACGGGCAGAACTATAGGCTGGTTTCAGAGATGGTCAGTCAGGATGAAAGGAGAATTATGACTGAGATAAGAACAGGCGGTGGTGATAGAGAAGACAAAAAATTCTCCTCTCTCTTTTTCCTTGCAGCTGTCTTGGGGCATGTTTTAATTGAAAGCTTTCATCCAAGAGGGTACTGAGGTGAGATAGAGGCGGAATTATTACCAGAATTATTACAGTGTATTCCTGTGAGTCAAATCACGGTTGGCTAGTAAAAGAAACATAGCAGCATATTGCTAGCTTTATGCCTGGGGGGGGAAAAGAAAACTGGAGTCCTTTGTATGATTGTGTATTTAGATACTGGGTGTGTGACAGCTACATGACAGATGCTTAATGGAATTCCCACCTCTCCGAGATGGGAAGCTTGCTGGTATGCAAGCATGGAGTTAGGTCACTCCTGCTGCAGAGGACAGACTGTGCGGTCCTGTAGGGATATCTTTATGCAGCCTCTGGGTGAACTGGTCTGATGGCCCGGACTACCCACTGTGCTAACAGTTGACATGGGTTTTTCAGCTCATGTGACAAAAGAGAGCATCGACTTGTATGTGAAGAGCAGCTGGTTGAAAAGGGACTTGAGGAAATGTGGAACGATGCTTGGAAATGAGAGGGATGGACAGATGGGGGAAGCATTTGAAATTTTTCAACTACTGTGCAGTCTCTTCTGGTTATTAATACATGGATGCTCAAATGATTTTCAGGATGTTGTGTTTCCTTTTTACTGCTAACCTCTTGCACTGGAGAAAAAGTTGCTCTCTTAGGTGCTGTCCTTGGGGGGCCAAGAAGCTGTTATCTTTGAGGCGTTTGACCTGGCTGCGGTGAAATGGGCCTGTGCTGATTGCTATTTGATCTGTTCCTCTATTACTCAGACCCTTTGATTCCAGACTTGGCCACCTTCCACCACAGAAGGTCTCAAACTGCAGCTCTCCTTCGCAGGCTAGGCAGTCCGGTTGCATCAGCAAACGCTAATGAAAAGGCAGTGTTGCTCTCTTCCCCACGAGTTTTAAGGGTGATGAAGTTCCTTACAGTGGCGTCAGGTGCCTGACCACCTCTCTTCCCTGAGCCTGCCTCTGCTTCTCTCTGCTACTGAACATGGTTCTGTTTTTTTTCTCTAAGTCTGGAGAAACCCAAAACTTCTGTGTGGTAATTACTGTGCGTGCTTTCCTATCTCTTGTCTCTGTTCCCCATCCCTCAGGACTTTTTCTTGTCCTAGTACCTTCTATTGCATTTTATGGAGGCTTGGGAGAAACAGGTTTTCAAGTCCTGATCAAAAAATGAAGCGGAAATAAGTCTAAGGCCTGAGCTACTGAGCAGCTGTGAGGCTGATGATCTATATAGCTCCCTTCTGAAGATGTAAATATTTAACAAAGCTTGCAGTTTCTTTTGTAATGCAGAGTTCTCTTTTTCCACGTCCAGGACACATTTGAGGGGAATACGGTTTTCAAGTATGTGCTCCCTCCCCTGCCACGTTCCTCATTCCCTAGAGGGCAGGTGACTGAGGCATTGACAGTGCTGACTACGAGCAGGTGGATTGCACAGACACACCTTGGACACAGCACTGCAAAGCATCTATACAAGCATAAACTTGTATGGAGTGGCAGCTTGCTCAGACTGTTTGACAGAGAAAGAAAAGCAGTGTGGGAATACTGAAATTAGTCATCTATCTTAGCGTCTGCTTCATGGGGCTGGTTCCTCATTACTTTGGAATAAGGTTTCACTAATAATAAGTTGCAGGGAGTACTTATTTCTTCTACTCCTGGCAGGCATTCCACCAGTGAAGATTATGGTTCATGACTTAAACACATGCCACGTGTCTCATACAGGATTTAGAGCTAGGTGGCTGCCCCTTAGCTTCCTCTTCACCTGTTGTTTCTAGGCAAGCTGAAGTGTAAGCGTCCTGTTGTAGTTTTGCACTTGTACTTTCTGTAGTACAGAACTAGATAAGAAAGATTTAAAAGTTTTCACTGTGAGTGGCTGTGGATGTGTCAGAGCCTTTACTGCATTAGTGTAGTGCAGAAGTGTCGTAAAACATGTCGTGCTGTGCAGATGCTACTGGTCTTTGCACAGGTACGGCACCGATGCTGTGGCTGATGGCTCAGGCTCGGGAGGGGGAGGTGGTGGGACACTGTCCATTCTGTGGGCGTGCTTGGCATCTCTAGCAATAGCTGTGCAGATGAATGTTCCTGTAATAGCCTGTGTTGTAAGAAAAACTGTATTTGACAGCTTTTTTTTAAAAAAAAAAAAAAAAGGCTTAGTTGGGAGTTGAGGATGTCACATGTTACATACCTGGCGTGAGAGCTGGTTTTCTTCTACATGTCAGTCACCCTCTCGCAGTCCCTGATCGGAGGTATTTGCAGGGCTGGGTTTTTCATTGAGATCCTAAATTGTTTCTCCACTTCTCCTTCCCCAGATACCACATATGCATATACTCTGTGGTTTATTTATAGAGAAATCAGTAATATGTCTGCAGTAGATCAGCTGGTCATCAGAAGAACAAGGTCTATACCAAGGAATTCAGCATGGCAATAACTGTCATGGAGTTGTAATAATACAAAGCTGTACAAACAGCCTTTGAAGATGATTAATTCTGGAGGTATGCCGTAGTGGCAATAGCCTTCTTTTTTGAATAGAGCCTTGAGCACAGGTCTTCTACGGGAGAATGTGCAGGAATGCAAACTCCCTTTCAGACGGGGATTGGAAGGTGTCTGCTGCAGCCTGCTCAGCACTCATGTCTTCATGGGGAAGGCATGGCTGTCACCCGCCCTTCAGAAATTTGTTTAACCATACAAAAGGAGCGTCTGATGCGGTGAGGGGTTGAAAGGCTTTTACGTGTGTTTTGTCAGTCAGAAATTGCAGTCTGGTTTTCTCTTTCTTGTGTTGTGATTCACCGAGTCCTTTTGGTATAAAAAACCCCTACTTTTCATATAACATGGATTTGAACATGCTATGAATGACTGTGCTCTGTGGTTCAGAGCAGGCAAATGTGCTGTCATGAGCCTCACTAAAGAGCGGTTTGTGACCTATGACATCAATTAGCAATGAAATAGTTCTCATCTTGGGCTAGCAGCAAGACTTTCTTCTAAATATTTTAGTTTCTTGGCTCCAGCTGTCCTCTTGGCCTTCATGTTTCCTGAACGTGCTTCAGTGCGTATCGAGCAATGCCTTAGCTGAAACTCTGGTTGTAATATACACTATGAGAATGGTGTTGCTTCAAGTCGTTTATTCAAAAAAAAAAAAAAAAAAAAAAAAAAAAAACCCAAACAAAAACCCAAAACCTCAACATTGAAGTATTTTCCCATTAAATTCATTTGCTTTTGGAATCAAAAGCAGTCCTACATTATCTTGTCATGCATACATTATTAATTGCAATCCATTTTTAATTTAATGAAAAATTATGCAAGGAGCAAGGGAGGAAGCTGTCTTGCAGCATCCTTGCTCTTTCTTTGCCTAGATAACATCAAACAATCAAAGAGGTTAAATTTAAAATCCACTCTTGCTGGCATTTTTATCTTTTTGAATGGAACGGTGTTTAAACTCAGGGAGGCTATCAAAGGAGGAATGAACATACTGGCAGAGGTGACAAGTGGTATTCAAGTTGGATAATCTTATTCTTTAAGTGGTTGACAGAAGTTTCTGTTAGCAGAGAATTGTCTGAAAGACAAGTCTTGTTGCAGTTTCCCAAAGTTTGTTTAGGTGGTAGAAAGCTGAATCATTATGTAAATCTAATTATCATTCTTGTGAGCTATATCGCCTGGAAGTTAGTAAGTTGGTCATGAGTGCAACTGTGTCATAAAGAAGCTTTCCGGATTGGAGATTTGTTCTCAAATTTGATTCTGCACTACCCTCTGTTACCCCAAGGATTAAGAGATAAAATGTTTCCAAGCCCATTGCTAATTTAACAGCAAATTGGAGCTTGCAGTTAGTGATATCATTCTGCTCTCTCTTCTCTTAATTAAAAAAAAAAAAAAACCAACACCACAATTTGGGTCAAAATTTTAATTTTGATTTGCTATTATTATGATAATTTAAGCCCTAAATAAGGATAAAATACAGCTGGCTGGAGACCAGATCTTGTGTGTGTTAGAAAAATGATCCATTCCTGTCAAAACTTGTCTCCAGCAGAAATAATCAAGCTTAAGCGCAGTAAAGCTGTGTTAGTTTACATCAAACCGTAGCAGTTTTGAGCGTGGTCTTCTAAGAGATGTGTTAAAAACCTTTTTAAAATGTGACGTGTATATGTGCACAGCAGTGTTCCTTAATAACTAGTGAATTCGTGTTGGCTGTGAAACAAAATACTTATTATTGTTTAACTGTAGAACCCAGAGCCCTGGTCTTGAATAAAGGCTGTACTATACTGACAAATGTACAAATAAAAAGCACGAGAGAGTCTCTGGCCTTGGTGAATTTGCAGTCAAAGTGCAAGGCAAGCGGTAATATGGGATGAAGACAGACGAGCTGAGAGGAGGAGCTGGAGATGGTATCTCTTAGCACTGCTGGCAGCGATAATGTCATAGAAGCATGAAAAGCAAGAGCAGAGTATGATCTGCTGTGCCCCAGACACCTGGATGCTGTTGGTAGTGGATATGCTAAACTTCTGTGCACTAGTAAATGTGTCTTCTGTAATCGTAATTGGTTCCAGTTAGTTGGCAAGAGTCTCTTTTGGAGCTGCACAGTAAATACGTTTGCTTAAATTTTTCCCAACAGCTACTTCTACTCTGTTGTTAAGCTCAGTAGTAGACCTTAAGCTATAACAGATACAGTGTGGACAGTATCTGTTGAGTTTCTATGCTTTATCACTTCCTAAAATGACAGCTTTGTTTTCGCTTTATGTTTGTTGCTGTCTCATTCAGCTTGGATTGAGCACCAATCGCTTGGACTAGCAGCTACAGAGGTGGGTTTTAGCTTCACCCTTGTAAGCAGTGGGCTATCTTTTATCTGCGGTTACCTTGGGGTGGAGCAGAGTATCTTACCGTAGTACAGCTGGGTGTGAATTTCCACAGGTTGTCTCATCTTGTGTTCTCATCAATGACAGTGCTTTGGGATCCTGGACCACCGCGGGGTTCTGTGCCTGGCTCGGTCCCCGTCACCCTGTGCTAACACCTTTGCCCCTGCAGTGTGTTTCTGTCTGCTGCCGTCGTGAAGTTTGACTCTAGTTGAATTAACTTACCCACTCGAGTCAGAGAGGTCAAAACCACAAGTTGGGGGATGCAGTCCGTGAGATGAATCCATCCAGGATTTGGTACCCGTCTGTCTCTGGTACTTGGCACTGTACTTTGGTCTCTGCCCCAGGGGACTGCAGGTGGGGGTGGTCGGTTGTGTTAGCTCCTGAAGCCCAGCAGCTACTGATGCAAAGTCAGAATAGGTGTATTTTTCTAAGTGGGCATGTTGTTTCCTATTCAGTTCTTCTATCTTTGGCTTGTCCCATTCCTGTGTGTCTGTTTTGGTGAAACAAAGGAAAATTAGCATTGGGAGAAAGGGATTTAGAAATAGTCATTAGGCTTTCTAGGCACAGAACGGGTATAACCTGTTTGACTTTGCTCACCCTTTGCCAGGCTTGCATCTTCCCCTTCTCCTGCAGCTGCTGAACTGATGGTTGGCATGACTGTGTCCTTACACTTTAGGTCTAATTAACAAGGTTATTGTCAGTCAGTCGTGCAGCATTTAGCAAGAAACATTTATCCAACCATTTAAAACTTAAAAAAAAAAAACAAAAAACAAAAAAAAACCACAACCAAAAAAAATCCAAACCCAAAAAACCCCAAAACAAAACGCCAAAACAAAACAGAGTTCTACAGACTGTTTTGCATAATTTGGGATTGTGTAGCGTCTTCTGTTGAATTTCAAACAAAAAAGGTGTTTTTATTCAGTAAATCTTTTGCCTTTCAAAACTTGGGATCTCACTGAGTCCAAAGAGCGTACAGTATTTCACACACCTGAAATCTTCACCTCCAGCTGATAACACATCCTCAGCAAGGCCACCGAGTTGAGAAGAACTGTGTGCAAAATCAGGTCCCTTTAGACCGTGTGTTGAGTTTCCATGGGCTGTGTCCGGACAGTATCTAATATCGTGGGTTGCAAATGACAGCTCCCCCGTTTGGGCTAGAGCTTCAGCAAGTAGGAGCAGTAATAATAATACAAACAAACTCGGGCCGTTTTACAGAAGTGAGGCTATCTCTGCGTTTTGTACCAATACAGAAAGATTAAAATGACTTGATCAAGGTCATGCAGCGAGCTAACAGCAGAGCCAGGGCTGAAAACCAGTCATCCGTCATCTAAGCTTTGCTCTCTATTTGCTAGACCTCACTGCCTCTTACGGATATCTAATCACCTAGACTGCTGCAGTGGTGGTCTGATGAAAGATTTCAGTCTTCTAATGGGATTTGCAAGGTGGGCAATAATACTTATTTCCTATTTATGGTTTCGTGAATAAACTAGAAAATGTAATACCAGTTTTTACACAGCCCCTTTTAAAACTGGCTGCATAAACACAGAAATAAATTTAAGCCTTACAAGTCTCCTCTGGGAATGCAGTAAATATTTCCCTGCTTTCAAAAAGGAGGAAGCAGAACAGCAAATGCATTCATGTGATATATCCAAGGTTATACACTTGGCAGAGCTGGGAATAGACTCCTGCTCTTATGACTCTTACTGGTCACTCGCATCAGAGTTGAAGTTTTATTTCGGGGTAAAAACATCCAGAGCAGGTAAGAACATCCCTGCGTGGATCCGAGGGACAGGGTAGGAGGTGCACAGGACAAAGAAATTCCTTTTCCTCCCTCCGCCTCCTCCAGCTCGGAAAGGGTTACAGCTGAAATGCCTCTAGCAGCCTCAGGAAAACATGAATCAATGCTAGTGAGGGAAGGCAGCATGGGAACCCAGAATTGCAAGCTGTTTCGTGCTTTTCGTTTATATATACCTTTTGGGGGGCTTCAGCGCAGTGTTTCAGACCACCTCGGCGCAGCCCGCGATGGAAAGCAGCCCGTGTCACTGAACAGGCGCTGGGTGCCGGTGTGTTGTGGGCTGGGGAGGACTTGGCGGGCGACGGGAACACCCGCAGCCCTTGCTGCCCGTCTGCCCCCTCGCTCCCCTCCAGCGGCTCCTGCAGAGCGAGTGCGAGGGTGCGTGTGCGCAACGTGGAGGGAGGGACCGGAGCTGCTGCTCCCGCCTTCCCCGGGAGCTGGACGGCAGCGATCACTGCGGGAGCGGGGCGAGCTGGAGGCAATCCTGATGAATCCGAAAGGTCAGTACTGTCAGTAAGTCACCCACAGATAAATGCTCCTCCGAGATGCTCTCTGCCTCTCTTTTTTCTAACCCTGCTTCCTCATAAATGGAGTATTAAAATGATACCGTATCTCCGAGGAATGTAATTGTTTCACAGTTGGTCGTAGCCAGCAATGTCTAATAAAAATGTATGAGCGTGATTTTTAAAAAGGCGAGCATGTAATTTTTCACTTAGCAAATGCAACTTCATTTTAATTTTTAGTGTGTTTTTAAGGCTATGTATATGACTGCATATCTTA
This sequence comes from Sula dactylatra, assembly GCA_013389905.1. Taxonomy (NCBI): domain Eukaryota; kingdom Metazoa; phylum Chordata; class Aves; order Suliformes; family Sulidae; genus Sula; species Sula dactylatra. The sequence goes on along the minus strand of WEKW01017778.1, from coordinate 1,138,240 downwards.
AGTGGTTGAGTATTTGAATGGAGAAAGGTTATTACCTCCTTCAGTCCGATTACACTATGTAGGTTACACCAGCATGTAGAAGGCAGACAAAGTGTAATTTTGCATCCCGTTCCTCATGTGACGGTGGTCCTTGAGGCATTTTTGGGTGAAGTGTGTGGAATGGGGTTATCAGCGTGACTGAAACTTGAATTTTTTTCATCAAAAAATGGGATATATCATGTCCGTAGCAGAGTAGAGCACATACCTTGTACTTTGGATGTGTGAAAAGAGCAGTAGTCACAAGGGTTCTGTGCTGAGCGTATTTTTTTCTTTTCCTTTCTAATGGATAACTAAGTGCTGTTGATATGCTATGGGTTTAGGAGCAATAGTTCTGGAGGGGCAGGTTATCATCTAGTTAAAATTCTTGTGGAATGAGACAGTGCTGGTTATCTTCAGGGCAAATCGTCTCCCTCACCCTAGGCTTGGATTTGTACTGTGGCTGATATGAACTAAGCCTATTGCTGTTGCAGTTCGGTTGGGATTTTCTACTTCAGGGCTGAGAGTGCATAAATATTTACTGGTTGAAAAAAGGAGGGAGTTGGGGAACCGGTATAATTGAAAAGTTGCCGTCTCGGGCATGCTGTTACCACCTACCCGGTTTACAGATCGAGGCTGTTTCTACCAAACTAGAAGTTATTTACGAACATAGCTCCCGGAAGCTGAAGACCACGGGTTCTTATTTCACTGTTATCAAACGTTATCAACAAAGTATTGATAATTTATGCTAACTCCACCCACTTCAGCTTACACTGCCAGAAGCCGAAGGAGAGTAGCTCTTACTAACACTGCAAAATTTCTCTGAAATTGCCTGCATGTTTTTTCTTCCTTGAAGTATTTTTGCCTTAGGAAAGCTGCTACTGAATATCTTATTGTTTGTACTACCCAGTGACTCGGGTGCTGTGAGAAAGCTAGTCAGGTAACTTCGGTTCCCCTTACTTACAAGCAAAACTGTATTGAAAAACTAAACGTGTGTGGTGTACTAATGCTGGAGCCCTTGCACTCCCCAGTGTCCTTCGTGACAGAAAAAGCACAATGTATTAGCATCCATGTATGTGGATGCACATATACCTGAGAGGATTTTGTAAATAGGAACACCACAGGATTTTTGTTTGGTGCGAATTCCCTTGGGAACATGTGGAGCTCGCTCCGAACGAGAACTCTTGACATTGCTAAGTAGCTGGCAATGTCGGCGTGTGCCGTACCAGGTCTGTGGCTAAAGACAAAGTTTAGCAATGATTTCATACGACCTATGCAGTTTTCTTCCAAAAGGGTCTTGTATTTCAGGGAAGTCTGCAGATTAAATATGTTTTAGTTCTGGCAGTGGCAGTCCCCTTTTTTTCACCGCTTGTGCAGATAGTCCAGAGCATGACAGAACTTCGTATTATCTTAATACGGTTGACTCTCTGAAGGGGAGACCTCTTACTCGTGTTCCCTCAGTGCCCTGCTTTTCAGCACAGTGATAAAAATTTGTATTTTCTTACAAGCAAGACTTGCATTTAATAGGATTATAGAAGTATTTCTAACTGTATAATCTCAGTCCAGTGCTCCTGACTGATATTCGGGCGTGTGGGGAGTTCTGTGATTATTGATGTAAAAGTAAATCTTGACAGAAAGATCTCTGCTGATGTGTATTTTCTTCAGGGGGGAAGAAATCATTTTCTGAGCGGTACATCTGAGGGTCCTTGTCCTACCTGTAGCAGTAGCTTTTTGGCTGGAGGGGAAGAGGGACAGAGAACAGCAACTCTGAGTTTGTAGAATACCATTGGACTGGAATATCCGTTCCAAGGGACAGCCAGACCGCGGCACGAACAGCAGAACGGCATACGCTACTTGGGAGGGATAGCAGCATCTTCTAAGGCCAGTCTGCGGTGGTTCATGTTGTGCGTAACTGCTTCTGGGTGAGTTGGCGTGCTATGAGGTTACCTCTGCGCCAGCTGCCCAGACACTGCTGAGCTGCCTTCAGTCCTGACCTCTGTGCGCCCTCTAGCTCCCCTTACACAGCTTTCCCAGGCTCCAGCGAGGAGCAGTGCACTCTCTCCGGCCCCCCAGGATGCTTTTCGGGGAACAAATCCCTGCATTTTGTCTTAACGGAAGGAGGGGGCAATTTTATCAGAACGTTTGTGAGCAGGTCCTTCGCGATCCTAGATCTTTTTGCAACAACCAGCGTATCAGATATCCTGTGTGACATAACTTCAGTATTTATAAGAATACAAAAAATTAGTTTAGTCCCCCTTTACCAAGCATCTTGGTTTAATCTTTCTTTGAACCATGTTTCTTCTTGTTTGATACTTTGTGAAAACTTCAGGTCCTGGTATTAGGAACTGGAATGTAACGTTTCAGTAGTCTGCTCCTGACAGTGGTCAGTAAAGCAAAATTCCCTATTCTTCAGCAGTGGTCCTATGGCATAAAAAGGGATGTTCTTTCCAGCTTNGGGGGGGGAAACCAAGCCCCATAGAATAGGTGGTGGAAGGCAGAAATAAAGTGACTTGGAAGTGGTGGGTGTGATGGACGGAAAGCAGAAGAATTGGGATGGGATGGGAGCTTTCCCGTCATGAGTATAATGACCAAAGCAGGTGGCTCTCTAGCTGCTGAGTCAGAACAGGGTAGATTTCAATGTGTATTCATGTAGAAAGAAAAATAAGGTGGATGTACACCTCTTGTGTATTACTTTGAATTTAGTGTACGTTGGAAATAGTAACAGGATGCAGTGACAAGGGCTGAAAACTGGAGTAGGCATCTTCTCCATTTCGTTCAGCTTCTTAGCATCTCAGTATACTGTTACTGCTTAGCTGTTGTTCTTATTCACTTATTTGTAGAAGGAGCTTGCTTTGTGCTCGTTCTGGACAAGAGCGTGCAAAGATGTTTTGAAGTGTATATCCAGAAAGCAAATTAAAATGTAAACCTCAACACATATGCAAGTTTCACACGCATGCCTGCTGCTTTGTTCTGGCCTCACGGTAGGGACCAGAGCATGGTTTGGAGTGGGGATGATGGGAGGAAAAGGAGGAAGAATGTGAACTTGTTACCTTTGCTTTGAAGCACCATTTATACTTGTCCTGCTTTTGGCTGGGATAGAGTTAATTTTCTTCATAGCAGCTAGTATGGGGCTAAACTGCAACAATATTCTGTGTTTGTTCCTTCTGAAACTGTGAATTTGAAATTTGCTATGCCAGCACCTCTGGAGAGCTTTGGAGGTGACGTAATACCCGTTTTTCTGTCAGTTGTCTTTTACGCAACCCGTAATCTAATCTGGTTTTCTTCCTTCTTTGCCTAGAACCGCAGTAAGAGCGCAGTACTTACTAAAAGATCTGTTACAGTTTTCTTTCAAAGCTGATAGTAACCAGTGTCTGGGCCCAGATGCTTTGTGGTGGCAAAGACCACCCTCAGTTACAAGAGGTGGTGGTTGTAATCGGCAGCACAACGTCCGGCAGAGCCAAGCGTGACCTCCGTTCAGCTTCCTGGGCCAGGAACGGTGTGTGTGCGTTGGATCATCTGTGTTAGATTATCGTCATGGCTCTGCTTTAATTTATAAAGGGTTGCCTGGCCTTGCATTCCCTTTCAGTAAGCCCCATGGCTGAATAAACTTCTGAAGCGCCCAGAAGGAGACAGTGCATTACTGCTGTTGGGTTACATACTTACAATTACTCTAGGTTCATTTTTTGAAGCTCCTCGGAGGTCTGAAATCTCTGGTTAATCAAACTTGCCGAAGAACTCTTAACCTGACACTTCTCATAATGTTAAAGACTAGAAAGCCCTTGTTACGTTAACGCGCCAAGAGTTTAACGCAGCTCTTTGTTTTTTAATTCAGACAGTTCAAGCTGGGGGCAGTTCTAGCTGGGTGATCACAAGCATACGATTGCTTTTGCTGAAATAAGATGACGGCTTTGTTGGACACTGAGCTGATACATAGGCGGTGGTAATGGTTTGCTTTCTCTTGGCAAATGAATTCAATGCAGTGTGCAGTCCTGATGGGACTTAACCACTGGCGGAGGGGGCAGCTGTGTTGTTCTGACTCTCCGCTTGATCCGAGTCTCTCGGTGCAGCTCACTGTTTTAAACCAAATGTAACACACTTTGCTGGAGTTCATTAGTGTGTCGTCTTCTTTTCATTATGTATTATACAGCAATTTTCTTATTTGCAGTGCTATTCAGTCGTCAAGGATTTCTCAACATTTTCCCCCAGGGTTTAGAAATTAGTGCTCCAAACCTTGTTCAGGATTGGAATGTAGCAGATGAGATTTCAGCCCTTAAGGAGTGTTTTAACTGTGCAAACATGCTTTGATTTCTGGCCACATTTCTTCATTTGTGTATTTCAGAAGGTTTTGTCCTTTTAAAAAGTGAAATGTAGCAAGATATTACACAAACTTTTTTCTGAAACATAAATACAACATTTCCAAGGCTTTTCAATCTGTTGTTCTCTGTATGTTTTTTCTGACTGTTATTCGATGGAATATCTTTACTTACTGTATTAGATGAATGTAATTTGTAAACAAACGTCGTATCTCTCTGCAGCTTGTTCGATGTCGCTGTGCTGGTTTCTGTTTAAGGAGCGTAAGTGTATGGGACGAATGCACGTTATGCTCTTTTAAAAATTATTTGTGTCAAATATCCACCTATTTTAAGTGCACATGCCTACAGTGACTATGTGAAAACCTATTTGTGTTTTAAATAAAGATGTTCTGGGAGAAAAATTCTGATAACCGTATCAATATATAGCATGAAATCAAGAGGCAAAAGGTAAATAAAAAGAGCACTCAACTACTTACTCCATCTTTTCCATGGTTTCTGAGCAAATCTCGTGGTTCGAAGTGATGGGAAGAGGGGCCATGACGCAATGTTTTCAAGTTTTCCGTTAGTGATGCAACAGTAAGGCTAGAACTCTGTATGGCACCAAACCCCCAGCAGGGCCCTTGCTACACTTGACCTCGAGTATGTGGCCTAACACGTTTGTTCGTGTGTTCGAAACTTAGACATTCTCCTTCGATAAGAATGCCAGTAAGCCATCCCAGCTCTTGAGGGCTACCTTAACATGCTTTTGCATAAGTAAAACCTACTTCGAAACCAACTCTTGGTAGAGTTAGTCTGGGAGAACGTGCAAAGGGTAGGAGCAGATTTGAACAATTTTCTGAAGTTAAATGGAACTCATAGGGGACACCGAAAGAAAAGCAGACCAAATGGAGTACTTTCCTAGCCAGTAACAGGCCATGGGTTGCGAAAAAGAAAATAAGACGAGGAAACTACAGTGATGTCTTAAGTTTGCACAGTTTCATCTGACGCATGGCGGTGACAGCTTCCCTTTAAAAGGGGACTTCCCCAGCTGCTTGTACTACCAAGGGAGCTGCTTATGGGCACACATGAAAATACTTAATTTTCATAGACTGAAAATCTCCATTCCCTATTAATGATTGAGGGGAAACAAGGCCAATGTGTAAGATATTAATTTCAGAAGACGGTTGTTCTTAGATCCTAATATTTGTGGTTGTAGAGAGCCATTAAATTCATGCCCAGAAGGTTAAGCAAAGCTGTGTTGACTTTTTTTTCTGTCTACAAACTATTCTGTTTAATATTGCCACGGTTGCTCCCAGCTTTTTGCAGGAGCACAATAATGAGATTAACAAGCCTCTGATCGCTTCCATATCTGATACTTAAATCCCCATGGGAAGCTGTGAAAGTGTCAGAGCTCTGTTGCTCTTGCATGGGGGCTGCGCTGGCAAAGCTAAGAGTTGTTCGGTATGTGAGATGTTGCAGATTTGGTTGCTGGGATGATGGAGTAGCTAAGCTTCAGTCTGTAGCCTTGGAGCCAGCGTGATTTCAAGAAACAGAGAAGAGCTGCTGAGGCTGCCAGCCAGGGGGTTCATTATTGGAAAGAAAAGACAACCTCCCCCTCCTTCCCCCTGTGATACTCTGAAGAGGGAAGCAAGTTTCACAGGGAGATAATTATGCTACTGGAAAAACTGCTGTGACAGCTCACAGCACCACAAGTGGAGTTCTCGTGGGGAAAAAGCCATGTTAGACATACCAGTTTCTTCCCTTTTTGTCCCAGTTAGGTAGGGTGTACATGCATAGTGCTGTCCTGAAGCACTCGGTACTTACCTCCTTGCCTCTGCTTTCTTTGCCTGCTTTAGGCTAACAGGCAGTAAGTGTCTTCAGGTGACATAGCCCACTGTCTGATTTGGGAATACAGATTGACACCTGAATTATATTCTCCCCTGCTTATAAAAGCATCCATGAGTGCAAAAAATTTAAGTTTTCTCTTAAAAGCAAAATGAGGGAGAACTGTGCTTAGTTTTATTTAAAAAAAAAAAAAAAAACAACAAAACAAAACAAAAAAAAAACCAAAAAAACCCCCAAAAAACCAAACACCAAACCCACAACTCGGTATTAATTTTGAAGCGGTGTCGTATTCCTGTGCTTTCTTTACCAGCGCCTTTAGGATGGTTGAGATGTTAACAGTTGCAACATGTATTTTGTGGGAATCTCCACCAGTCTCCATGTTAGATCTCTCTGTGTGCCTCTGCAGCCCCTTCCGTTTAAGGTGCATGTCTGATTTTTAATTAGTTTCCCCCAATTTCCCAGTGGTGTCTCTCCAGTTCTTGAGCAGTAGTTATCTTGGTGGAGATGTTGCTTTTTTTTGACTTGCGTGTAGGACCGATTACTTGTAAGAATAATACCTCTTTTTTCCACGTTTCAATGTATGTTAACAAACATTGGAGATACCTGAATTGCACAAAAACCTTTTCTCCAGCAACTGTCTTTGGTTTTGAATGCATTCTCCCTTTCAAGGGCTTGACCACACATGGAACTTCTCAGGAACAGCTGCTCAAAATAATTCCAGATGCAGACAGACCCTGAATACAACGTTATGTTCTGTATTGGGCCTGTTTATGCTGACCTTTTCCAGTCCCTTTTATTGCTTTTTAAGCTCAGAATTATCTCTTTGCTCATTTAAAATATAAATTGTAGATACTTTTAAATCTCAAAATTCACACACTAAAGCTGAAACTACTTTTATTCATTGCTCTATTCTTTTCCCCATTTGTGGTTGGCAAATTGAAGGTGCTTTGCTGCTGTTGTGACTGTCCTCTAACAGAGTGGCAGGATCTGCAGGGTCTGCTGAGATGTTGAGCGCGCAGTGAATACTGGTTTTGCTGTGCTGCTTATGAACTTTAGGAGAGAACCTTAGCTCCCTGAGAACTAGTTACTCAGTTACCTGCTGAGGCCAGAAATGATATGGCAAGGGAAGAATCTGAACTTCTTGGCCACGCGTTTTTGTTAAGATAAAGATTTCCCTTCAAGGAATATTGAATTCAGTTTCCTGATTATGATTTGCCTTATTTCTCATTTCTTTTTTTGGTGAGGAAATGTCAGAGCAAAGATAATTACAAATCCTCTAAATTATTTTCAGATGAATCAGCATGCAGTCAGTTGAACAATGGAATGTATACTTGACCACATTTGCACATGAAACAGCCAAGAAAGCCACCAGAAAGACTACTCTTTCTCTGGATTGCTGGAATTGCTTGAACCTTCTTGGCTGCTCGCTGTACAAGGAAGAGCATGTGTAGCTATGCCAGCTGGAATGCAGCTGCTCCTTAAGTCTGGCACCTAATGTTGAGTCCTGTCGAAGTACTTGATGTTGAAGAGTCCCGATCAGTTTGTTTGCAAGACAGAAAAGCATCAGTGAAGACTTGACTTGCAAGGGTGAAGGGGAGCACTGCTATGTCTCTGTATGCAAGTCTTCCAGACTTACTGCTTCGAAGATGGAATTTGTGTGCATTCAAAAAGCCATGATGGGTTAATCCAGGGCCAAAAAAACCAAACCAAAACAAAAAAACCCAACCAACCAAACAAAAAAAAAAACAAACCAGGAAAGTATTCATGTAGACGTCTAGTGTTTCCAGAGATTATTGGTGGCTCTGCTCCCGTTCAAGCCTGTGCTCCATCAGCAATCTGCAGCTCTCCAAAATGATTCGTACTGCCAGGAGTACAATCCTTTAAGAGAATTTGATACCACTTGGTGATTTTGCTATGCAATTTTTCTCTGCATTCTGTGGAGATGGCTTCAGTGACACATGTGAGGTGGCTGTAAATGCAAATGTCAATGTCGAGGAGAACAATAGCGTAAGCACATGATTCTAGTTCATGGGGCAGAAACCTCTTTCTAGGCCTTTTCAGTACCTTCTGCTCCTTTGAGCACTAGTAGAGATGTTAAAAATACTGTTTGGGTGCTAACACAATGTAGCTGTGATGTTAAATTTCTGGGAAACATTACTAAAAGGAGAAAAGTTAAAGCTGATTTGGTCAACTATTTTTCTGGGGTTTATTTGACTCTTTTCATATCTTGTAAATTATCGTGGCACAGGTTACCAACAGAAATTTTCAGTTTATTTTCAGTTAATGTGTTTCCTTTTGTGTTTGGTCCTTGGAGCTATGTACAGTGGGGTTAATGCATTTATTCTACTGGCAAACAGCACAAGCAGGCATCCATCACAGATTAAATGAGAAGGGGACGTGTATCTGTAATATCATGGGGTAAATAATTACATATTTTTTATTTTTCTTTCACAACTGCTTTACTGGCAGATCTGACTCGGTTTTTATGAGCAGATGTAGTATCAAGGAATGAGATAGATCTGACTCGGTTTTTATGAGCAGATGTAGTATCAAGGAATGAGATAGATCTGACTCGGTTTTTATGAGCAGATGTAGTATCAAGGAATGAGATCAAGTTGTGTGAAAGAGAAGGCCTGTCTTAAAACTGTCATGCAGCTGTGTTAGGAGCATGTGTCTACCTTTGGGAGATACTAATGCTGCTAAATCATGTGAATGCACAACAGTAGAGTGAAAAAGGTAGCACGCACTTGCGTGTGTTATAGCTTTTCTTTCCTGTTCTCTCTCTTAAGAGAATGAAAAATAAGTTCATGAGTGGAAATAGTATGGATGTCTTTTTGTTTCTTGTGCTCTTTGGTGTCCTAATGTGGTAGACTGACATAACTTCACAATTGAATTTGAAAGTTGCTTGGTTAGAACATCTCCGTTGTCACGCGTAGAGGGTTCCGACTTTTTCTGTGCCTGTTGATGTTATGTTTTCTTTTGCCTGTGCTTGAGGCTGGCCAGGACACGTGATGATCTCATACATGATGCGCTTCCCTTTTATGAGTGAGAGAAGTGAAGAGTAACGTATGGTCCAGTGCTGACTCATAGTCCTGTGCTTGAATAGAGTGAGTGTAACACTTAATTTAGAGAGAGCAGAATAAAATTACCAGGGCCCCCAAAAGGATTTCTCCATTTTTTAAATTCTAGACTCTTACAGCTTCTCCCAGTCATTCATCTCTTCCGTTATATGGTAATACCTTTTCCTAGTGCTGGCCTGTGCTGTTTTATACCAGAGACGGTGGGTTTTGCCGTTCTGTGTTTTCTTATGGGAATCCTATAAGAAGTAGGCTGCGTATGTGCAGTCACACCAGAGACTGAAAGACTTGTTTCAAAGCAATGCCGATCTGCTAGAGTGTCTTTTCATCAATAGTATGACTGACTCCTCAAGCATTTGTGAATCAGCAGTCAAGTTTCTGAAAAATGGCAAGATTGACTTTAAAAAGTAGGGTGCACTTTGGCTGTTATTTTTTTTTGATTTGCCCTCCAGTTTGAGTTTTTAAGTGCAAGATGGGTCATGTTGTTCATCTTTCCTCTGCAGGATGATTTAGTAATTGTAGTGAAAGCTGAGAATATTTCTTCACTGTTTGATTCCGTGACTGGAGCTTTGAAAATGCAAAATGCTGGGAGACTTGCAGTCAAATGACAAGAAATTCAAACACTGAGTCTTGCACATTGTATTTTGATGTGCTTATAACTCAAGGTCATGGCCAGTCCCAACGACATTTATGCAGGTCATGTAAGTCCTAGTGGTTGGTCTGGCAGCAAAAATATTTCCCCATTTCTCCTCAGCTCCTTGAAAAACAGCAGGAAAGATATTTTTTCTGCGTGTGCGTGCATAAATATGCACACGCTTTTTGTTCCCTCTGAAGGGGATCTTAAGTACAGCTTCACATAGAATTGTGTTGTACTGTAGTAGCATCTCCTGCTCTGTGCGGGGCTTTCTAAATATACGCAGAAGGTAAGCAGCTAACTTCGTCTTCCCTTCTCACTGGGTAAAGGCGGAGTTTCGGGTACTGGAAGAGGCGCTCAGGTAGTGCTGTCTGCCTTGTGGAGTTGTTCTTTGTCTCCTCCAGGGAAATGACAGCAACACGTATATATATTTTTTTAATTACTTTTGTATATCATGTTGATGTACCGTGAAATATTGCTTTGACTTCAGAGTACATAGTGCATTTCATGAACCCCAGCTCCACAGCAGCAAGGGGAAGACAAGGTGTTGATCTCACTGGTGCAGCGGACTTTGCAAATGAGATTTCGTGTCTGATTACAGCTGTCAATATATCGACACAGGATATGGCACAGGTAACAAATACCCACTGGGAGGTAAAAATGTTGTTGAACACCAGCTGATGCCCTCACAGGCTTTTTTAATTAGTACCTGGCCTCTTTTTGAATCAAGATGTGCCTCTGTATTGGGAAAATTTTTGACAAATCCCCAGTGGCTCATAAAAGAACAGAAGGTAACTTTTTTGGCCTATTCTCTCTTGTGCGTACACAAACTTCTCTTGGTGCCTGCTAAGGAAAAAGTACTACCAGGGAGTCTGGATGCACAGAAGTTGAAAGACTTACAGGAAAGGACTTCAGACTGCTACTTACTGGGAAGAAGGACTTGTGCAATTATGGATAAAACGTGGGATGTGGTATTGCAGCGAGTTTTGAGGACAATACATCTCTGGGAACTTACCCTGGTGTTACCTGCTGGAAAAAAAAACCGGTGGTGGTTTGGCCTGAAATAGACAACAAACATTTCAGACTCACAGATGCTGTTGTCTGGGCCTGCCCATTTAAAAACACTGGGACCTGTATGAGACGGTAGTATGCAGTAAAACTGCATGATACATAGTGTTCCAGTACACATTTTTCTAAAATGAGTCCAAAATTTGAAGAAAACGGGCTAGTTACTAAATACTGACTCAGAGCTGCAATGTAGTCAGGGGGCCCCAGGTTAATGCACCAGATGTGACTTTCTGGAGAATAGATTTATTTAGACCCTGTCATGTTAATGAGAGGCGAGAGGTTGCAGTAATCCTGTGCTTCTCACGTGGCTCACTGCACAAGGGGAGGAGAGTGCCAAGCGTAGGAGGGCAAAATGTACCGTAGGAGAGGAAAAGGTACCGGCAGGATCACCGCGCTGAAAACTCCTGGGTGGTGGGTGAGGGTGACTGCCGAGCGCTGCATCGGCCATCAGCGCAGCTGCGAGTTAACGCTACTGTCCTCCGCGGAGTGCTGATGAGTTCTGCTGATGTTCCAGTCCCTTTGGCTCCAGCCAGAGAGATGAGATTCCTGGCAGTACAGTGCTCTGCGCACGGCCTTGGTTTGGGGCGTTTAAAGGTGTTTTGGTGTCACTTGTCAGGTTATGGAAATGCTGATCCGTAGGGAGTAGAGTCATGTGTGCAGCAGAAGTAGCGAACAAGAAATACTGGTTTTGGAAGTAACTTTCATCATCTTCGCTGCTGTTTAAAGAGGGGAAAGATTGAAATAGAAGCGGTGGGTACTTCTTATTACTTGTTATGTGCCCACTCCTGATAACGAATTTACCTTTGCATGTGTATTTCATAAAAATTATGATAAAACTACCTTTGGAAAAATATTTATTAGGAACTCGAAGCTAATAGCCAATGGGTTTGATATATAACACATTAGAATACGTACAGCTATGACGTTCTGACTAGGCGAAAGATACTTGCTTTTGCTGATTCCGTTGTCTCTCAGACATCCTTTCCCAAACCTGGCCCAAACATTCCCCTTTCCCGGCTCTCCTAAAACACTCTTTAAGTTAAATCAGAGAAACAGTACTCATTAGTGTTTGACATTTTCTAATGCTATGTACAAACGGAAGAGGAAGGAGAAAAGTACACATCAAGGAGTACCTTTTGCTACTATCATGAACCTCAAAACTTGATAAAAATGATACTGTTTATTACCTTTTATTACTACGTAGTCATCCTGAGTATGCTAAAAGAGATTAATTGAAGCTGATCAGCTCTCTGCGCAATAGCAAGTGTGTGGCAGCACGCTGGTGGAAAAGAAGACATCAAATCTGCGAAAGGGGTTGATTCTCCGTTTCCTGTCACCATTTCAGAGTGCGCTGCTTTGTGTGTAAGCGATTGGCGCTAGCTGTTTACGGCAACCAAAAAAGTGGGAAGTGTTGTCATGGTGGGAGTGTGGCCGAGCAGAAAGCTTCAAGTGCAAACTCATTTTGTGTGGTAGGAAGTCTTTTTCTATTCTAACAGCGTATTAGGTCTGCACGTGCGGGAAAAGCAACATGATGTCATTTTTAGAGAACATATTTAATTACTGTTGCATTTACAGTAAAACAAGAGTGTGTTGAAAGCCTTAATTATATAATGGGAATACAAGATGATATCCATCTCCGTCCAAGAACAGAAAAGGTTGTCATTTTTTACTAACTGTGCTCCCTCCTGTTAGGTTTTCCAAAACATAATGGAGGGCATCAGGTCTGGATGGTATTGCCTATTCATTTACTGTGTGAAAAATAAAGCATAGCAAACGAGAAGAGGACATTAATATAGTTTAGAGATCATTTAGGTTTTGCTTGAAAGACTTTTGTGGTTAACTGTGAGGATCTTAGGAAACTCATGGAAATAAGTGCCAAGAGTTTTCTTGCAAAACACGTTGCTAAGTCTTACATTAAATGTGAAAAACTTTGGCTAATTACCTGATTACTTTGATGTATTTCAGAGATAAGAACAGAGCAGCTGATTCTTCTTTTAAATTCTGTTAGACATAAAGAACAACTTGGGTAGTTATCGCCAATGTTTTGCCAAACAAGGAAAGAACATTTGAAAAAAAAAAAAAGATTTCTGAACGAAGTTTGCAAAAAAGCATTTCAAAGAGTTCATTTGTCTCTGGGAAGGAAAAAGCCTGCAGAGGAGGGAAGGAGCTGGCTTGGGCTGTCAGATGGAATAGTGTCTCACTCCATGAAGTGCCCGTGAGCGTCGGGCTGGGGATGAAATCAGAGTTGAGAGGGAGATGCAGATAACCAAGCCATAACCCTGTGGGATGCCACCAGCCTCGTTCTGTGTGAGACTAGGGAGAAGAGCCTGGCTCAGAAATGAACTTCCTCATGAAACAAGAGACATTCGGCTCCTCTGTCAGACAGAGAGATGTCTAAAGGACAAGAAGTGGCAATAGGAAATCCATGTCCACGTCCCGCTCAAAAACACGGCTCTGAAGCCTCAATACCTGTTCTGCAAATAGGCCCTGAAACCGTGCTCCTAAGGAAGGGGCCTCAGCTGTTCTTTCAAGCTGGCAGTTCAGTGCTATTTCTTCTCCATTTCTATTTCAGACTCTTCATCTTTCCCCCTCTCCATCTAGGTGTGTTTTTCCTCCTTGGTAAGAAGATTTGGTGATGGTTACAATCTCATTTTTGTTGCACTGTTTTTTTTACCCTGGTCTGATGATAAGATGAACTTTCTTTTCCGAGCATTACAGTAGTGAGGGGGTGATGAGAGGAGCAAGGAGCGGGCGACTAGCTTTCTGGGACATTTTGTGAGCTGTTCAGCTGCTTCTGTAAGCCCAGTCCTCGACAGGAGTCTTTTCAAAGTGCTGACTGTCAGGCTGCTCCGTTCCCTGGAAATTGTATTATATCTTACAGTTTTATTCCTTCGTTCACCATATTCTTACCTTTTAAATGTTTTAACCTGTTCTCTTACAGCCGCCTCTTTTTGCCGAGTTACTCATTATGCACTAAAAAGTCTCTTGCAGGTGTCAGTTCTGAAATCATCGTGATTACTGGGAGCGGAGTGGGGGGGGGAGCCTGAAGAGCACTATTTACTGCCATTTGCCTGGGCCCTGAAATTAATGTGCACTGGTTTCAACAATATCTCGTTTCTCTGGGAAGGCTAATAGCCCGGTCACTTCATTATCCTGCCTTTCCGCACAAGTGCCAATGTACTAGAAATGCTTTCATTTTCCAGACTACCCTTGGGTGCTTGAGACAAATGCTTTCAAAAGCTGATCCATACTCTCTTTTTTTTTTTTTTGTCAGACTGAAAAAGCTATAAATCTGTTCATCACCTGTCCTTTTAGGTTAACGTATTGCACCTGCAGCCCTTTTTAATGTCCTAAAAATAATGAGACAGTGTGCTTTCACTGATAGGTACTTTACCAAATCAGTTAAGGCTTTATCTGTCTATTTATTTATTTTTCCCAAGAGGGTATTTTGTTACTGACAGCATGAGTCAGGACAATTAAAGGTTGCAGTGAAATATTCCAGATTATGACGTGATGCAATATGAATGGGAATGAAATGTTACCTTCGTCATACTGAAAAAACCAATGCACTGTATGCTATGTTACCGGTGAGAGAAAAGTCTACCAGTTATCTCTCCCCAGTAACTTCTTCCCCGCGCTGTACAGCACTGTGCGGGGGGTCACTAGTAAGGAGAAATTGTGCGTTTCTGTGTTTTGGTGCCCCTTGTGTGCTTCTGTGCCAAGAGATTGTCAGCATGGAGTTAAAAAAGTGTGTTGTCTGTCGTCACGTTTTATGGAGAGAAGGCTATTGTGAAGGAAAGGAGGCAGCTAGGACTCTTGGGTTTTATTCCAGGGTTCACTGATTCAGCCAGTGCTGAGTCTCCTTGTGCATTATTTACACCATTTTTTAAGCAAGGGTAACAAAAATAGCTGTTTTACAGGAACATTTTGGCTTAATTGTGAAGAGCTGTGTGGCTCCAGTATAAAAATCACTTCAGGGCAAAATTTTATTTTATTCCTGTTGGTCTTTTGAAACGGGATTGAAAGGTGGATTTAGTGGCTGTGTGTAATTATCAGTAGGATTGTCCTTGTTTATTAACTTCCCCTCCCAAGCCCTTGAATTGTAAGCATTCTGCCCAGGGCACTGGGGAGTGGTGAATGTTGACACAGGTGCCAGGACGGTGTTGCAGATGTGGTGATTCTCCTCACTATCACCTCCTGTTTTTAACTGTAACTTGTTTTGACACAGCACTCCAGGGTCCAACTTGATCCCTTATTGCTGGCCATTCAGCTGTACAAATACATGTATTTTCATGTGCTAGCCATAAAGCCCAGCCTTCCTTGCCTCAGGACAGCAGGGTTTAATTTTCTCAAGAGTGGGAATGGACAGTGTCTTGTCTTAGCCATAAAGGGTGGTTTGATGGCAAAGGCAAGCATTTAGAAAATCAGAATTCTTAGTACTTTTATCTGTTCAGCTTCCCTGTTCAGATTTTCTGGCCTTTTCTCTCCTCCCCTCTGACTTTATAGTTCCCCGCTTTAGCCAACATAGTTATACAGATGTATTACGTTGCACAGAGAAGGTGTTGGTATCTTCTCGTCTTTTATGATCCTGAGGCATAAGCAAAATGGTGGCAGAGATACCGTGTAGAATTTATCCTGGTGGAACCACGCCAGGACTGATTTTAGATGCAGAGGAGAAGGAAGCAGTAAGGCATGGTATCTTTGAAGTGATTGGGTTGCGAGTGAAGAATGATGGAAAGGAATTACGGTTACCTGATATATTTTTTTCTTTTTTTTTCCCTACCCCACCCTTGCAAAGCACGTGAGCATCTGCTTAAATTTCACTGAACTTTACTGTGTGGTTGAAGCCAGGCAGCCTCCTGAATGCAATGGTGTTTCTCCTGCACCTAGGTTCCAAACTAAAGGGACAGCAATGCTTCAGTGGTAATTTAGGAGGGCGGAGGATTAAATGTTCTTGAAAAGCTATTTGCATAAAGGTTTGCAAAGGAGAGAATGAGTGCAAGAATGTGTTCAAACTGAGAGTGAAATCTGCACAGCTTGACTTGCCTCATCCATCTGGTTGGGCTATGTTATCTATGTTTACCAGAATAAATGTAATCATACCATTTCAGGGAGAGCTGTTGAGCCTCAACAGACATGGGAGAGCTGTCCTGTAAAGTTATGCAAGTAAAATGGGAGCTTAAATTTCATGCCAGTTTCTCAGGAGAACAACAGAGGAGAGGTGCAGAAATACATCGTGTCGTCGTTCTGTCCACACCACAGGTTTGTTGGCTGGACAGGCCAGGAGGCGGGGGGTGACTCTCTCCTGCTTTGCCACACTCCCACTCCTTTCCGAGTTTGTGCGGATTCCCCATGCTAGCGTTTTCTTTCTGCAATGTGCTTATCTGCCTTCTTTCCTGGCTTTAGCTTCCTATCCTGTTGCTCACCAAGCAAAGCAGTCCCTCTGTAGAGAAACAGCTGAGTAGGCAGAGGTAGCGGTGCAGCAGGGGTTAAAGCCAGCTCAGTTTCCTGCCTCTCTGCTTGCTCAGGTGTGCTGCAAAGGGTAACAACGAATGGCTGATTAGGAGAAACAACTTTGTGCGCAGAGCTTATGGGACTAGGCAGAATTCCAGGCTGGGAACTCTTCTTGTTTCTATTTATTTATTTTACTGATTTTTTTGATGGTAGCTATCATTTCTCATGGAAAACACTCTCCTCTCTGCTGGTATATTTTTTCTTTTTTTCTTTTTTTTTTTCTTTTCCCCCCTTCCTCCTGCTGAGTCATTGCACAACTCAACAGTCATTTGTGTGGCTTGCTTCCTGGAGTCTTGAATCGGTTTGTCACGTACCTTTCTTCTTTCCTCCTACATTTAATATAACTGCACTCGTTTCAAGCACTTGTGCACAGCGGAACCCCTTTCAGATGGTCCCATGGTATCTCTCTGTGATCAGGGTGAGTGAGGCATGTACTAATGGCAGAATTTGTCCTGTGCTCAGTAAGCTTTTATTCCTGTGATAATGTTAACGTTTTAAAATTATTCATTTTCCTTACACAGAGGCAGCGTGTGAATGCAGACATATTATCTCATAACTGAGGGGACAGAAAACCTTGTTTGCTTTTGCTTTTTCGTACATTCCACTGCTGGCATCTGCTTAGGCAATTAAACACCTTTCATGTTTTTCATTCTCTATAATGCGTTAGAAACGGGGTCCTCTTTTTGTTCTTTGAATATCTTTTTAATCTTGACTTGTCTATGAATATGTAGTTCACTTTTTTCCTCTTTCTTTGTCCCCCTTTCCTTATGCCTTTAAAATTGGGTTGGTGTTTCAGGGACTTTCTTGGCCTGCCTGATGTAAAATTAAAGAGGTTACCTAAAACCACAAAAACTGTGCAGCAGTGCAATTAATATGGTTTGTTTTGAAAGCATGAAAATTCCTGGCTGACCTTTTTTTTTTGATTTTTAAAAGTCCTTGTCCTTAGTCACAGGTTGTTTCTGTAATGCTTATATTTTGTTGCTCATTAAAAAAAAAAAAATAGAAGCTTGACCTCTTCCCCCCCACCTCCAAAGTGTTTGTGTTTCAGATGTTGTCGTGTGTCCTGTTTCCTCCTCCCCCCCCCCCCCCATTTAATTAATTATTATCAACTCTTCTTTTTCCTGAGCTCTGGCATTCCCAAAGGATTTGGGTGACGTTGCATGATGCAGCATTGCAGCACCCTTACAACCTCAGGTCCTCAGCTCCAGTATTTGCAAAGCTAAGATAAATGTTCAAGTTCTCTTCGCTCGGTATGAAAAGACACATGTACACATCAGGATGGGATCTGCAAAAGCCCACGTGAGGCTTTGCAGGACAGGGGGTGGCCAAAGTCAAATGAAGGTCTCCGAGGAGCGTGTTAAGTTCTTGCTCATTCCCTCTTTGTGAACCTACATCCCGATGCAGGTGAACTGAAATGGTGCTGTGGGTGAACGAGGCGTTTCCACCACTGTCTCTCTTACTAGGCCAACAAGAGTTCTTGTAGCCGTGTGCTTTGCTGCTGATCCAGTGGAAAGCTAGTCCTTTTTAAAAGTTATTTATTTTTCCTCCAGGGCAGTGTCTGTAGAGACGTGAGGTGTCTGCTGGGACAGGGAAGACAGGTCCTCAGATGGCTGGGGAGAGATGGAGAGCTGCGCCTTTTGGAAAATAGCAGAGCCCTTGCATGGCTTCTCAGGCTGTGACGGAAACCTCATCACTGGCTAGAAGTGCTGTCTCAAAGCTGTGCTGCGTGGACGTTTTGATAACACTGACCGCTGCAGCCCAGTACTTCTAGGTTTAGTGCTCCAGTAAGTCTTTCTGTATGTAGGATATTGCTTTCTGTGCCTTGCTCTCTTTTTTGAAAGATGTTCAGAAGGTAAGGGGGAAAGGAGGAGGTATTGCATAAAACCTCAGTAGTGGTCAGAGCCACAGGTTGGGAAACAGCCGACTTCGACACCCTCCTGAGCCTGTGCAACTGTCTTCCCTGAGAGAGTGCCCTAATTCTCCGTTGGTAAGCTGGGCTGGGCTCTTGTTCTCTTCTACATCAGGCTAGAACATTTTGTGGCAAGGATTGGATGAGGAGAGAGTCCATGACCCTCTGGTCTGCAGAGGAGGGTGGTGTTCTCCTTCTGACCTGATTTTTTTTTTTTTTTTTTTCTTCCAGGCCCTGTTAAGGTGTTTGGTATTTACCTGCCTTAGGATAAAAGCTGTACTACTGTGAACGGTCTTTGAGGTTGGGAACTGCGAAACTGAAATTATTAATGGTTGGACTTGATGATCTTACAGGTCTTTTCCAACCTAAATGATTCTGTGATTCTGTTTCCTACTTTAGGCTCAGTCTTCCTCTGAAATACTGTGCAGGTTATTTGAGTTACGGTGGGTTTTTGAAAATGGATGGAGGTGTTCTGTTTGCTCACCTCATGTCTGCTCTTGATGTAGATAGTCCTTGCTTTGACATTTTATAGTCTCCTGGCATATCCAAGTATAGCATTTAGCAAAATTGGGGTCACTAGGCACTAGACAGTAGTGCTTATTATCAGAAGTCTTTATAATATAGGTTACACATGATATTTCAGTATCCTCTGAGTAGCCTTTAGAGTTAATGTTTTTGTTTTCTGATGTACCATCTCTCAGTCTCTCCTCCAAAAAGAAAAATAAATCTAAATTAGACTGAAGCCTTGGCTAATTGTTCTTTCCCTATTCATCTCCGTGGCAGCAGGAAACCTAGCAGCAGGGTTTCCATTCACAGCAGACATGCGTGCCAGCTCAAATGCTTTTATACCAAAAATGCATGTGTGGGTGTTTAAGGTAAAAATGATGGGACAGTAGTGGTTGCAGCTGTATCCTTGAGAACTCAAGGCAAGGGAGATCAATGCTCCCTCTCCTGTATGTTGGAGTTTTTTTATTCACTGAAAAAGATATGTACCAATTGCAAATTATTCCAAAAGGGCAAAGTAGAGTTTTTTTGGTTGTTAGCGACTGCATCAGCATTGGCTCTGTTTGTAGTGCTGGCACTGGTTCTGCACAAGGTAAGAATGGAAAGGTACTCTGAACCACTGTGAGACCTTTTGACCCCTATAGATAGCACCTTTATCTTCTGGTCTGCATCCAGCTCTCAGGTCCTGCTTCCGCTTGTCACCCCTACATCTGACTTACTGCACTGCTCCTGCTTCCGTTTCCTCACCTTGTACATCAGACTTGCCACTAGCAGCTGGGTGGCCCAGGCAGATTTGTCCTGGTTGGTGCTTTTCTCTTCCAGTATTGTGTTAGCCTCAGAATGACCTGTTTGTTTGTGACACACTTCTTTCTGCTGCCGAGAAATAATTACAGTGTGGCTTTGCACATGTTATGCCCAAATGACCCCCACGTGGTTAAATCTGTCCCTGACGACTTACTGTAGTCGTAGGCCTCCATTTAATTCCATCTAGCTGGTCAAGAGCAATCCAGTAGGAATAACAACAGTGAAATGCATTAGCAGTGATTTGTAGACATAGAAAGGACTGAGCAGCCTCCTTTCTGCTGTTGATACCATGGACACGGAGCGATAGCAGCACAGGTAGGAGGAGTGCTGTTGTAAATATCATGCAAGGGCCACCAGTCATTTAAGACTAGTTATTTAAGTCAGAATAGCTGGAGCTACTCTTTAGTTGTTTGTTTATGCTTATCTTTTATTATTTGTTCGGCTAATCAGGTTGTGGTGACCCAGAGTTCCCTTCTGTTCTTTTCCTTATGAGTATTCACTAGCAAGTCTACTTTGGATGGTTTTTTCCCCTGGCCTCTTCCACAGAGCGCGCCATAACCGTGCTGTGCAAGAGAGTGTGGCCACAGCCATTCCTGCAGTGTGCTGGATACATGGAAAGTTTAGCTCTAGGTAGGCAACGGGCTCCGTATAAATGTTTTAGTCAGAGAAAGGATTTCCCTGCTGAGCAGCTAGCTGACTGGACAAGTTTTGAGTGTTGTTTCCTGTTATGAACGGTTGTCACTTAACAGCATGTGAGGCTAATTGTAACTGATTAGTTGATTGCACTTGATCATCCCATGTGCTGAAAGCATCATTTTTCCAGTATATGCTTCTATGAGGGAAGATTAAATTTACCATGGCTTTGCATTGGCACTGAACTACAAACAAACGAGATCTACCTGGACAAATCCCCTTGTGTCTAGGTTTAAGTCATGCTTTGTAATTTTGGGGTGTACATTGAAGACTCCACCGAAGATCGGAACCCCTTTTGCTGGGCAGCGGGAAAGCCATGAGATGAAGGGCTGGCCCAGAAGAAAGCATAATCATAAGAAACAAGACAAAAAAAGCAGATTGCAAAGGAAGTGCAGGGAACAGGTTTTGGCTAACAGCTGGGTGAGGTGGAACCTGTCTTGCTGTCATTTGGATGAGGAAAGTGAGCGGCAGCAGTCCGAGCCCTGTTAAGCCAGGGTTGGAGCGTAGAGCATTCAGACCGTGGGCAGTGGGAGGGAGAGAGCCACAAAGGCAGGGCACCCTGCTGCCACTGGCCCACAGAATTTTTTGTTGATGGTGCCTGAGTTCAGACTTCTCAGTGGGGCAGGAAGGGCAGCAGCAGCCATCCTTTCCCATCTCTCTCCTGTGTTGAAACTTCAGAGCTGCTTTTAGTGATTTATTATGTGTAAATGAGAGAATAGTACTCTTTTTCCCTAGAGGCAATTTTCTTTAATACTTTTATATTTGCTCCTGAATCAAACAAAAGAAATGCAAGCCAAGGCTCAACGATTCTGATTGTGCAGCGATTTCGCATTCCGTTTCTTATACTGGGCAAAAGTGATAAGAGAAACCTATTCTTGAAGATTTTATTTTATTGACTGTCACTGTGTTTTTCTGAAAGAAAATGCCAAGCACCTACTAAAACAATGTCTTTTATGTGTTGCCAAATAAAAGAGCAGGTTTGTTCAGTAATACGTGTATGCAAAAGCATGAGGATTCTGTGATTATTTTTATAAAGCTTTTTAATAACTAAGAACATGGCTCAGAGCCTGTAAAAGCTGAATATTCTGAGAACTTATTCTTTTCATAAAGTGTTTAAAGAAATTCCGGTTATGCAAACCTGAATGCAAATTATTACAGCCCAGTTCAACAAAGCTTAGGTGCATGTTCCAATCCCTTCCAGAGCATGAAGTACGTATCTCTGTACTTACTTACTTATGTACTTGAAGATGGGTGTTATTGAGTTGAGACTTCAAACGCAGCTGGGTGAGACAAGAAGCAGTAAACGGAGCTGCCAAAACGATGGTGGAAGAGCAGAATGAAAAGAAGATGGGTCTGTTGACCCCCGGTTGCTATTCATTGCTTTTAAATTTAGAGAAGATTTACTGAAGGTGGTTTGGGGTTGGTCTTGCGGTGTACGTAGAGAACCATGTTTCGTTTTGAGGAAAAGGAACAGTAACAGTTTTCGGTTTATAGTATGGTGTTGGTTTCTCCTATCCCAGCATCCCCCCCTTACCCCGTGATGGATGTGAAAAGCATCTCTTCGGTGGTTAGCTGTTTGACTCCTTGAAGGTACTTACAACCTGGTGGGTCGTGTTACTGCACTGCTGGTAGAAGTACCGTGGCAGGCTGAGGAGGGTAGATCACCCGGCCAGCCCAAGTGTCTGAGCGAGAACGGCGGCAGTGCCCTCAAGCGCTATTCACCTGTGGGCTTGGGGGCTTTGCTTTTGCAGCTGAGGGTCAGAAGGGGTTGTGCAGCGTACAGTCTGTGTATGTTGTGTTGGGGCTTCTGAGAAATCAGTTGGGGGAAAAACGATTACGGAGGTGAGGCAGGCTGCCTGTTGTACCTGAAGATATCTTTTTGCTAAAATGGGAACTGTCCTACCCAGACTTGCCCATTTGCCCACAGGTTTTAAATTCTAGGTGAACTGATCTTGTTAACGCAACTTTTCTTTGGCAGCTCAGAAAATGTGGTTTAAATATTCTTGCAAATTAATAAACAAGATGGATATTTTGAAGTCTGAAAACTCAATTAAACCCTTGAGCAAAGATAGCTTAACTGTCTGACTTATTGAAGCTTGCACTAAAGCATGTCCAGAGAGTTGGATCAGGGCAAGAAAGCAATATGTTAATTAATCTCTGCAGTACTCTTGGCCTTCTCTACTGCCCTCTGAAGAGGTATATTACCAGTGGAGGAGCTAACATGGCCACTCTGGCATTTTTAAAAATTAATTGAGTGTTACTGTTGATTTTAAAAAGGTCTTTATTTAAAACTTCCTGGCTTTCATTTTAAAAATAAGTTTTTCTAATGTCATATTCTTAAATGAAAGGTTAATGCAAAAAAAGAGGTTTTTTTCTTCCTCAGAGAGAGAGATTTCTCTTCTGACAGACAGCTGAGATTCTAATTTAACAGGTGGTGATGCACATCGAGTGGGAAACGGATTTTTTCTTTAAAAAACTATTTTGTAGGATTAGAAAGCCCAGAGCTAAAAATATGCATGAAGTGTTTTTTTCTGACCTTGTAAATTGCCTCCTAGAGTCGAATAACAATAATCAGTACTAAGGACCACAGGATTCATTGGACTCTGTCATAGTACACTGGTGTTCTCTTATCTCTGCTTCCCTGGGTGTAGGTATGGTTTTATCAGACTGAATTTGGAATTTGCAAATTGGAAAAGCGAGAATTTCTGATCCTGTGAAGTACTGGAAAACTGTCTTTGTAGCTGTAATTTACATGATTCGTTTTTGAAAACAATCACAATCGGTAAAACTGAATTAATCTGTCTCTGTGAAAGTGATGATCCTGTTAAGACCTCTATTCTCATAGCTTGGTGATTTCCAGCCTTCTTTATCTGGGCACATGTACAAATTTGTCTGCAAAGCACGATGTTCCTTGAAAGTTGCACATTTACTAAATAGCTGCATAGCAGCAACGAACTTTTTCTTTTTCAACTTCTGCTCACCCATACTAGTAGTTCTCAGACCCTCACAGATCCACAGCCCACAGGCTGAAAAGCCCTGACCTAAACGTTTACAACTACGCAATAAATACTTCCTCATTATCACAGGTAGTGCATAGAGTAATTCAGAGGGATTTAGTTAGCTTTGTGCTTACTGATATTTGAATGGTATTTCATTCAAATGATTTTTGAAATATTCTCTTACTGTAGTATGCTGTTACTCTATTAATTTTTCTTGTGCAGTGGCTTCCCAAACAATTGAATTTTGGCTCCCCAACTATGAATTCCCATCAAAAGTAGCAATTATAGCTTTCAACTTTGTAGAATCAATCACAGTAAACCATTTAGTTATGCCAGGTTTTCATTTTGTGGTCAAGGATAAAATACAATCCATTTACCATTCATTTATTTATGAGGTGTGCTTTAAGCTGACCTTATAGGTCTGTTCTATCTTCACTTTGTATGATCCTTGAGACAGACTTTAGAAATCTTGTTTTATGTAATACAGATGGACATAATGTAATCAGTAAGGTGTTGACAAAGCTGATTTAGAACACGGGAAATTAAATCCTCTTTCAGGTCAGGACTGTCAGCCTTCAATTCCCATCTCTTGTTTCGTTTTTCCTCGGGCTCTTGAGCTATCTCCACTTTCCATATTGCATGATTATTTTCTTCCTTTCCACTGTATTAGTTTTAATTTCATGGACACAGAATTTACTTGGAAAATTGGGCTGGGGGAGGGCATGTGCATTTTGGTTTTTTCCCATCTCATGACACTTCCTTATTTGTGTGTGTGTGTGTGTGGTGTAAGTTTGAGGTCAGAAATGAAGATGTATCAGTGTTTCTTACTTGATTCCGATTTCTTGCCCAAGTGTTAATAAGCTCTGAGCCAGATCTCAGTTCTTGTCTCCTAGTTTGTCTGCCTTTCCCCTTGGTGATAAGGGGCAACCCGTATGATGTGAAGAGTTGTCTTAATTCTGCCCTCATATATTGTACGGTGACATCTCAGTTCTTTACATATTTTTTCTTTTTTAGCGTTGTGACTCCTCATCTTGATCAAGATACTTTAAAACCCTCTAAAGCAGGGTTTACAAGGTATCTCTCTGTTGATTCACTCTTGGCTTACCTTTCCGTGCAGTGACTGAGAGTTATGGGATTGAATCCTGGAAACTGCACTTGATTACGTCGGGAGAGACAGGGATGCTGCATCCGGGCTGTTATGCTATGCCTTGAAGAGTTAATATGCTTGGCGTTAGTTTGAGGTTTCGGCACTGTGGCTCACCTGTGGTGAAGTCCTGAAGCCGAAAGTAAACCCAAATCTCATTTGTCTACGAAATGTTGTGTTCTTTCTTGTGGTGGTGCCCAGCAGCCCTGCTTCTGACTCTTGGACTTGCAGTACTGCATCGCAGTTCTCCTTTGAGTGCTATCTCCTGTCTCTGCTGCTCTCCTCTTTCTTGAGCCGTGTCTGTTCTTGGTGTCAAACTGGAGAGTGCTTATTGAAGGCAAACATGGTTGCTAGGAGCAAGGAGGACGAGCGAAGTGGATGTACAGTGTAGTTCCTTTTTAGTGCCCCGGTAAAGACTTATTTTGGCCTTTTGTGCGAATTATTTGAGCGGCATAAATACCAGTTTTTATCAGATAGTGTTTGAAGCTCATTGGTTTTCAGTATAGATTTGTGTCAGCACAGGCCTTCCTTTTTTTTTTTTTTATTTTTTATTGGCTTTTTGGGTAAAATTTATCTCTCAGAAAACACCACTTTCTGTGGAGCTCTAAATCCTCTTGAATCATTGGTTCTGTAGGGCAGAGCTGAGCTTTTACATTGGCTGAGAAATCTTTAGGCACAACAACAGTGTTATATAAATAATAAATACACTAATAAATCAGTTATCATCGGCTCTCACCTCTTAAATTGAGGTCAGAAAGAAAAGGCGTTTGTGGAAGAAGCAGCAAGGAAAGCTGAAATGTCCCCATAGAGGAGCACAACCTGAAGATCATGCTTGGCATTTAATTTAAAAAATATATATAGCCAGTCCAAAATGAGTATCTGTCAAGCAGACAGTTCACTATCTGACATTCAAAATGCTTCGTGCTTCCATGCTAGCCCATGGCTTTCAAACCATCGGGCACCTCTGAAAGTAATTTGTCAACACCCTCATGCCCTCCCGAAGGAGAGCTGTTAATCTGCGTGTCATCAGCATCTAGATGACATCAAAGTCCATGACAATTGTGTTACTCCTACCGCTGTGGTCTACCGGTGGAACATGGAACGTGCCAAAGAACCTAAATAAGGGGAACAAACATTCTTGTCGGAATCCCGCAATATTTTAAAAGTTCCTGTCCTTTCCCTCCCGTTTAATTTAAGGATCTCTTTCCACGAACCCACTTTTGATTCTTTCTCTCTCGCATGAACAGGGAAGCGTGGAAACACTTTGTGTTTGGGGATGCGGGACTCCTTCAAACCCACGGGGGAGGTTATTGTCTAGTGGAAGTAGTATTTAGTATTTACACTATCATAAACACAAAGTAGCAGCAGCGTTTGTGGACATCAAGCTGAATATTTACGCATCCTCTAAAGCACCTGTGCTTATCTACTCCAGGTTCTTTCTGCCTTGTGAGGCACTGCAGAATGCTCCTTGGTGTGTGCAGTAGCGCAGGACCATAGGGGAGCCCAGTCAGGAGAACGGCACCGAAACGTGTGCATTCCTGGTAAGCAGATACAGTCCCAGCATAAATGATGGGACCAGCAAATTAGATTTGAGAACGTGGAAGAGGACATTAGATGCTTTCTTGATACAGTTGTGTCATGTGCAGATGTACAAGCTCTGACTAGAAATTCATCAACTTGACTTACCAGAGAACTTCAAAGAATGGGTGTGAATGCAGGCTGTGCCTTTTGTGAAATGTCCTGTAAACATTTGTTCCAGTACATTTGATTCTCAATTTACAATGAAGAAAGATTCATTCATCTGAAGAGCGATTGCTTAATGGCCTCTACGCAGCCAGAACTTTTATTAATATAATGGTGTCAGATTTCATTTGAAGGGCATTCAGAGCTGCTAAACAGTTGAAGAAGTGGCATTTTAAATAAAGTTGTATTTCTGTTCTTATGGCTAGTATTAAATTTTGCAGTGAATTTTCAGTCATTTACAACTTCCATGAAATGGCCAAACAGGGCAGCTTCTTTAATTTGTTTGGCCTTTAATGTTTACAAAATGTATGTGTCAGTGTTTTGTAGAAGTGCCAGTGGGACTCTAGGTATTTTCCCCTCCCGTGAAGAAGAATCCACGGCAGAAATAAGATAATTAGTCTTGTTACAGCTTGGCATGTGTCGTGAATCAGACGTGGATGTTGTGCTACTTATTCACTCTATAAATAAAAATAATGTCAAATATACATAATATACATACATATAAATTGCGTGTATATGATTATACATAGATGTAATATTCCAAGCTTGTCCTGGGGTGAGGCCAGGGAAGATCGTGATTTCTGAATGCCAGGAAAGCTCCTTCCCCCAGCTGCATGGCTCTAAGGTTTTACATGCCCAGAGGACATTTTTGACGATCCTTCCAGTGACTGGAACCAGCGTGGCTCTTTCCCAGTTACACTCTTCTCATTTGGGGGCTTATAATGGGGCTCCCAACAAAATAGAGGGCTGCATCTTTGAAAACAAATGGCTGAGTTCCTGCAGAAAGGCCAGAAGCTGAGTTGAGGGCGTGTGAAGAAATAACAATTAGAGGTGTTCTTGCAGATAGGTGCCAGTCCTGTGTGTCTTTTCATGACAGCTTTCCCAGGGACCCTGAGCTTCGCTTTCATTCTCTGTGTCATCCTTGAGAACTCGGAGTTCCTGTGAAGTCTATTGAAATGGCATAACAACAGGACTGTCTCAAGTACCTGCTTTTCTTCCTCTTCTTTCCCCTGTCTGGCCCTACTCCTGCCCATATTTCATTGCTCCTAATTCACAAAGGTTATTTTCCTTCATCCAGGTCAGAGGCAGGGAGGAGAAAGCCACTAGACTTAATATATAAGGGTCTAATATTACCTGTAGCATCTTTGGCCTTCCTTGATCTCTTGTCTCAGATGGCATGGAATTAATAGTTACTATTAAAGATTAATAAGGGTTCACAGATGGTTATCAAGTGTTAGAGAGAAAATCTTCAGTATCATTTCCAATGTTTTTGTGGTACTGTGACAAAGTATGTAATTTCCGTCAGTGGTAGAATATTCCATCGAACAAGTCTGGCAAATGCTCAGAGAATTGACTGCTGTAAATATGCAATTGTACACGCAGAGCTTTTCTTATTTCCAGTGGAATTCCAGAACACCTTCAACAGGAAGAATAGCAGCACTGTGTTTCAGGATCTCAGTGGCAAGGGTTTGGGAAGAGTTTATCGTGGAGTTTTATAGGCATAATCAGACTAAACAAATAAGTGAGTAAATAGATTGGGGTCTAGTAAAAAGGACTGGGTACTACGACATCCACGTTTGTCCACGGTGGGGGTAGAGCCCCAGAACATGGGCCTGATTCCCAAGGTTATTTTAAAATCGAATGTACTGTACTCTGCACTCAGTCTTCCCACCACAGGCAGCGCTGGTATTTGAAGCATCTTCCCAGGAGTAAATAACATTCGCTCTAACCAGGCTAAGCATAGAGTTTGTGTAATACATATAGCGTGTTTGTGTACATCGATTCTACAGTCTTAACGACCAATCTCTGCTCTCTCCTGTTTTGTAGGTTCTGTGTGGTAAACTTTCTAGAAAGCAATGCCTGCCTTACATTGAACCTAAACGGCCTGTCAGGGGCTTTGTGTGCATGAAGGTCAGTAGTTCGGAAGAGAGCTAGTCAGACCTTGTTACCTACCTAATGGTGGGAGGAGCTGTGTCCTTGGGCAGCCCTGTGTTACTGGCAACATTTTCGACTTTCAGGAAATTTGCCTCTCAAAAGGAAGCCAGATTTCTGATGGGAAATCCCGGAGGAGTTGTGTAGTAAATTCATTTGTAATCCAAAGCGCTGATAAAGAAGATGTAAATTCAATCTCATTGTTTTCCAGTCTCTAAAGTGAGAAAGCATCCATTCTGATAAGCTGTTTGCTTTAACTGTGGTGTGGAAAGGAGGGTCTTGATGGTGTTACCCTTCCTTTCCTTCCAGGTCTGACGGCATTAGAGTAAATGCTGTCCAGTGCTGTAGACTAGAGCTGCTGTGGGAAGGTTTGTTTAGAACCTTTTTGCATGACTGCAGTATTGCCAAACCCAAACATCTAGCAATCCTGAGGAAAGCCTTATTGTGCCTTTTTCAAAATCATGAGGTTGATTTAAAAAAAAAAAAAAAAAAGCTTTTTTTTTTCTTTTAGTTTATCTTTTGTCTTTGAATTGCACAATCTGGTTTTCTCTGCAACCAGCAGGCTTCAACTTTCAGTTAAAATAAGTGGCAAACTTCTCACGTGGTGGAGCTGGGGTTGTGAGAAACAGGCCAAATCTTCTCACTCTGATATGCAAAAGAGAAATGAAAGAGCCGCCACTCTGAGCAACAAATTTTCAGGTTTACAAAAACCAAATTCTTTTGAGCATATACGTTGCAAAGGTGCGAGTCTCCCATCTGAGCTGACTTTGCACCTCTGTGTTCTAAATCATGGTATTTTCATGCAAATTTTTTTCAGATACATACAGCTTTCACCATGTTGGTGTATTTTTTTGCCTCATGGACAGCGTGCATCCGGTTGGGGATGTTTATGGTGGGAATGGTGCATGGAACCATTTAGCAGCATTAACCTGAGGCGTTATGACTTTTGGTTTTGAGGCTCGTATTCTCCGAGATATGTTTTTTTATTAGAGCAGAAATGTGATCACAAAGTTAGACATAATTATATGGGATATAATTTTGTAACCCGGCCATGCTATTACTGTGAGTGTTAATTACTTCATTCTTAACCCTCAGGTAGAGTGCGAAGGAGAGTTAAATGCTTTGGCCCAGCGACTCAGTTCGTTGTGGCCTGTAGGGGTTTCAGAACTTCAGCTCTTGACGTGAAGCAGAGGGCTTTTCTTAAACGCCTTTCACCACGCTCGTTTCAGTCAAATCAGCGCAGTTAACATTTAGCGAAACCAGCCCTGCTGTACGCAGTGCTGATGATCAGAATGGTTACCCTAAGTAAATAAGTGGTGATCTATTAATAAAATAAAAGCCTGCCTGAATCTCGTATTTAGTGAAACCTGAATGGATAATACCAGACCTTCAACGGGCCTTTGGTACTTCAGGTCTGCGCCATACTCCCCGCAAAGGCACACATATACGGCCTGCAGGCGCGCTCTATGTTGGCTCTCTCTGGCTGTAACAGCAGAACTGTCATAAGGACAGGCTGAGAAGCTTTTATGAATACTTTTTACATTTTGATTTTGAGCCTCTGATCTCTGTGCAGGCTTGAAATAGACTTTGTAAGGTATTTGAAAGACGGCTCCTTATCTGGAGAAAAGTTTACCTCGATACAATGAGACTGATTTGAGCGCATCCCTGCAGAGTTGGGGCGGTTGAAGGCGCTCACCCTTCAGACAGGATCGGTAAGAACTATGAGAGCTGATGGCTCAGGCCTTGGGGTGTGGCTGATAGGGAAACGGCTCTGTTTTAGGCAAAGCAGGCAGTGAAACTAAGGAATCAAATGTGTGTATTTATTCTTATTAGGCTAAGGTTGTTTGCCTGGGCAATATGAGCAATTTTTTCAAACGGACTGATACTTACTCCTCCATATTTTTCTGTGGTTTAAGACTTGCAAATTGTGCAGTGATTACGCAAAATTATCCATTGAGTGGTTAGGAGGTGCAGATTTCTCTCCACCAGATTTACACTCATGTCCTGCTTGTATAATGAGGAGGTAAGAGAAACTTAGAAGTCTGTAAGATTTCTGGATTTATAAAAGCATTTATATTGTCATACGAACCGTATACCTGTGCACCACGACAGACTGTATGTACAGTTACCCAGAAATTGGCACTGAGTATCAAACCTCTCTGTCCTCCTTTCCAGAATGATGAAGTCCTCTGTACATGCAGAAGAAGATGACTTTGTGCCAGAGCTCCAGAGAAGCATCCATCCCAGAGAGAGGCCGGATTGGGAGGAGACTCTCAGCGCTATGGTAAAACACCTTGTTGAATTTTCTATATGCATTATTTTCGGTTCTGAACAATCTGCTCTTACATTCTAGTTACGCATCGATTTGTATTTCCTGAGTTTCAGATTTTTAAATGGATTGGATAGTACTTTCAACAAGACCAAAATACTTTCCTTCCTCTGGCAGTTTGTCAAGGAGAGAAAGAAGGAGCATGCATAACGCTTCTGCCCTATTAATGTGTGCCCCAAAGCAGGTCTAGTAACCAATTAAAAGGTCCATAATGTCACAACGATTTTCAGTCTGCATTAACCTCGTTTTCAGCAAGGCTTTTGAGCATGAAGGGAGCTTCTTGTAAAAAACATGCTCTTTGAAGCGTGCAGCATTGTGGAAGAATAAGATTTTAGCAAAATACTGGCTAAGTGTACAGAAATAAAACAGCCTGAAAGCTAACCTGTCGTCAGAGGGAACAGAATTGCAGAAAAGTAAGCGCAAAGGTGCTGTTCTCATGCTTACAGAAGGCACTACAAGTGGGCAGTGGGCCACAGACAACTGTACTGCCTTGATATATTTGTTTTCTTTATAAATGAGTGAGTAAAGTACCTGCAGTTCCACTTTCCCAACTCCCTCTAGAGTTTGCTGAGTTTGGAAGGTCAGATGTTATGTTATTAGCAGCCGAACAGGGCAATCTGATTAGGTGGTTTTGTGAAGTTATCTTTTCTCCTAGAACCTTGACCTGCCTTGTTTCAGTACAGGAGCGTCTGGAAGTTGTCTTGCTTGTTATTTTCAGATTTTCCAAATTGCCTCATTAGCATCCGAAGAGGAAATTGCCTTCTGTGACAGACCTTGGAGAGGGGGAAGGTCTGAATGTTCCAGGACAGTGGTGGTGCTCTTGAGGGGTGGGCAGTCCAGCAGCATGGCTGAGACTGCTTACCACGATGTGGCTCCAGTGACAATTTTTCCCTCTCATTGGTTCCTGTGGCAGTGGCAGGGCTTCAGCCTGGAAAAGCCATACGTTCCCTGCTCCTGGACTGTGGCAATGCAGCAGCAGCATGAGAGGTGGGCTAGGTTTAGCTGTGCTGCAGGACAGTCAGATTCATCGGAGGTATGGGACTGAGGGGTATTCATCCAAGTGGATTATTTGAAGTTTAAAGCACCATTAGTATCTGGCTGGGTCATGCGAAATAGATTTTGGATTAGCTGTTCTTTATGCAACGGTCAGAAAGCGTGTAGGTAATGAACTCCCTATGAGCCAGGTATTTATTTTCATTTTAAAGAGGGGGACAAAGGTAAGTACTATGTTTTACTCTTTTAAAAGCATCATCAAGCCCCATATCATACAATTATATTTTGATCCAAACTTTATTTTCAAGCCAAAAAACCCAGCCCAAAGCATAGGCCTCACCAGTGGTTTTGTCTGCTGGTGTTCTCTGTGCTTGTCGCTCTGCTTGACTCCTTGCTTATCCACTGTTAATTTTGACTTTTTGCAATTATCACTTCCTTAGTAGGTTTTTTCTCATATGCAGATATTTTTTCCTTCTCTCCACCATGGCCAGCAGTTCAGACTGGTGCCGCCTGCTTGAGAGCACTGCCTGTTCTAATCAGTGTCATTCAGTCAGCAATGCACGCTCCCAGCCTCAGTGCCTGGCACTTCTTAACACCCTAGAGCCAGGAGCCTTGTGTAAATCACTGCTTGACACCGTGCTGTCTGTAACCTCAAGGTGTGTCTCAGGAATGCGAGTCTGTAATTCAGTGCCTCCACCTGTAACACAAGTTAGCTGGCATATCTCATTTGTTATTGTTTTTTTTTTTTCCATTGTTGATTTACAGTGAAGGAAAGGTTCACCTCTTCTGGCTTGATACTTTCCCTCTTCTCGTCGAGGCTGTTGTGTTCATGGACATTGTTCTGTGTTCAGCTCTATACTGCAACCTACACGTATGCATAATATTCCTCTCGCTGTGCTAACCATTAATTCACTCTTTAGAACGTGTCGTCGTCTTGCACAGCTCTAAGCTCGCAATATAAAAACCGAACAATCCAGGTGGCTATAAAAAAGAGATTTAGAGGACGATAAACTAGAAAATTCGCATCTAAAATTTGCTGCACAATGTTTTGGTACGATGAAGCACAGGGCTACAAGTAAAGCTACTGAATCTGTGTTTATGATGGATTTGTGCTTACAGCGTTGTTTTGACCTCATGGTCCTCTGAATACATGGTAGATGGGTAGAAAAAAACCTCACTTGCGCGTGTTTACTGTGTTGAGTGAATCACATTTCCACTTTCAACCTCTGCCTTATGGCCAGTCAGAAGGTAACAGTTACAAGATGTAAATATTTACAGGACAGTGTTCAACACTGTCACTTTCTATTCTCTGTTTAACCAGCACATCTACTATATTCTGTCTTTTTTTCCTGATCATTTTAAGCCTCAGATTGTTTTTCCTTGTTCTTTTCCTTCATTTTGCATTTTTAGCAGCCTGGGGTTTATTTAGCCTTTCCCTAGAGCATGCTCCTGACGTGGTGTGTGAGGTTCTCAAAGCGGCGCAATACCTTTAATTTTCGCTTAGCAGTTGTTTAAGTTGCAGACTTCAGGTTTTGTTGTTGCTTGCTATTTCAGCCTCTGGGGAATGGAGGCTGCAGGGGCTTGGAGAGGTTGGACGTAGCTGTGTTGTTTTCTGCTCTCCATCGCTTGCCATGGCAGGCAGCTGGAGACCCGACTGGGTGCGAGGCTTTGTCACTTCAAATGAATTTCACGTTCTGCCAGGTGAGCAAATGCCGAGGCTAGCAACGCTATGGAGAGCTTGGGAAATTCTGACACAGCCGACAGACCGGTGATGTTTATTCATTTGTCTCTTGAACTTTGCCTTTGTACGTGTTTTTGTACTTTGGGAAAAGGCGATTTCTGCATTCACAGTTAGATGAACATAGACAAGTCGTCCCTTCTCTTCTTCCCCCCTTTTATCCACAATACATTTCAAAGTGCTTATTATTAATTTATAAAGTGCTTTGTTTCCAGAGCCCGTTCTTAACAAGAAATGAACTAAAGGTCTTCCTAAATGTATGGAGGTTGAACGTCCTCCTATACTGTAAATATAAGGTAGGGCAGACACCCTATTTTTAATATTTTTGTCACTGTCAGCTTATTCTGGGCACCTGAGTAGCTTTAGTCCTTTTTCTGATACTACTTTTATCGTCTTCTTTATGCTTATTATTTGTACTTTTACCTACTTTTTAATAAAAACTGCTTTTTTCTTGTCTGTGTTTTAGCAGAAAGGCAAGTGACGTTGTATTGGAGACCTGGTTTGTTTGGGGCCTTCTGGTGGTTCTTGAACCTTCGTAGTCTGTATGAAATCCTATGCCGTAGGTTTTGAGAACCAGGCTGAATGAGATGCACCGTTAGATGGACAGACGTTATGGGAGTTAGATAATAAGACAGCTGCCTGAGTAGTCCCCAAGGACTGCTGTATTTTGTAACCCCCCTATGTTCTGTATTTTTAGAATATGGTCATATTAGATACACCGTTTTTCTCACTGTCTCAGCCTCCTATTCCCACTGCACCGCTGGCCTGCTGGGTAACCTTCACACATGCCGGTTTTTTCTTTCTCTGCTCCAGTTTGGAAAATGCGGTTGATGATATTGACTTTCTTTGTGGAACACTTTTGAGTTCTGGGGCCAAAAAGCCGAATTTGAGTCAAGTAATATTGCAGTATGTGGATCTTCTAGCATTTCTCTGAGATAATAATGTTATTTTAAAGGGAATGAGTATCTTTTCCTTGTAAGGTCCTGAAGAGTGCTCTATTTCTATGTTAGAAAAATGAAGTTGTGAAGGAGAGTCTTTATATAATATTTCTCATACGAGCCTACAAAACAGCTGTCCTCAGCCTGTCATGAACTTTAGCATAAATTGATATTTGTACTTAATATTATGGTTACCTTACGTTATTGACCATCTGACTTGCTCTCA
Source organism: Sula dactylatra (assembly GCA_013389905.1). Lineage (NCBI taxonomy): Eukaryota > Metazoa > Chordata > Aves > Suliformes > Sulidae > Sula > Sula dactylatra. The sequence continues at coordinate 1,103,843 of WEKW01017778.1, read as the reverse complement.
GCACCTCTTCATGAGTTCAGTACGTTGCGACGTTTTAAAAGCGGTGTGCTAAGAGCCTCTCCCCCAGCAGGCTGGTGTGCTTACAGACGTGCATGCACGCTCTATCCCCGTTGCCTTTTTCTTCCATTTGGCTAAAGTTTGTGGGGAAGCAGGAATAAAACATTGAGATAAATGTAAAAATCTTTATTTATGTGCCCTGTTGCAATTGTGCTGTTACAGAAACATACCACCTGAAGCTGCAGTAACCTGACAGGCGCTGGAGATAAGGTGAATATACTCACTCCAGAGCTAGAAATGGGATTTCTTTTGTGCGTGTTTCCAAAAAGGTTGGGTTTTCTGCAGTGTCTGCCGCTTTTTTCAGCTCTGGAAGCTTTCAAAATATGAGTCCCTAAAGCTGTGGTAGGTTTATTTTCTGTGAGATTTTTTTTCCATAGTGCCCTGAGCAAAAGAATGCAGGTGATCATCCTGACACACCTGGTCACATCCTCCGGTGAATGTCTGTGGGGATTCATTCGGGAGTGGAGCGTGGCTGGAGGTGACCGACAGTTCCTCGCCTTGAGGAAATCAGCCTTTCCCACCCCGGTGCACCTCTGAACAGCCGCTTTTAGGATCTGGAAGTCTGATTGTCCCTAATGAGGTTACTGAGATGATAGCCGTAGTATCCCCAACTGTAATAGTTTATAACCAGCTTGCCTAGAAAAGGTGTGATGCAGCAACCTGTAAATTACTGATGGGAAACCGTTATGAATCCTTGAATCTGTCAAAGGCATAAGTGAACAAGAAGGCACGTAGCTGGCAGTTGGTGCACATTGTCTTTTTCGGCTTATGCTGGTGGAATTTTCTTAGGAAAAATAGGAGCCTACAAATGTTTTAGAAAGGCATGGAGGTTAGACCGTGTCCTATGAAGTCCCTGGAATAATCTTAGTTCTTATATCAGGTCAGATGGATTCTGAGATCTGTAGTATTTTCAACATTTGCTACCAGATAAGGTAACGTACCATGGCTTGTGAAGGTAATAAAGGCTTTTTAATGAGGCCTCAATATATCACTCCGTTAAATCTGGGACATGAGTGAGGAGAAAACTATTTTTAAATGCAATTTATAAAAGTGTGTAGAGATTAGTGAATTGTAAAGGTTTAAAAGAAAGATTTCACTCTCCTTGGTGCAGGGTTTGTTTCTCATTCTTTGTGCAGCTCTTAGCCCAGTGCTGCCCCAGATCGTGGTTGTGGTTTCTGCAAGAATAGATGCCAAAAAGAGGAGTACGTAGGGTTTCTTTTTAAATTCTTTTTGTTTGTTTGTTTGGTTTTTAATTCAAAAAACATCAGGCATGTTTCTGAGTACATCAGTCCTGACCCAAGCTAACATGGATACTTCCAGGAACTGTGGCAAAATCTTGAAGAACAAGGGAGTGTGTTGACTTGCTTGGCCCTGTCAGCTATGGTGATTTCCAAAAAGGTGGTTTACTGAAATGGTCTCGTTTCAGCAACGGAGATATGTGTGTGTGTATATATATATATAATACCCTTTAATACATAAAACCTGACATTTTGGACTTTTTATTTCTGTGGCTTACAGCTTTTTGTGCTTTGTACACATATGAACCAACACCAGAATTTTACAGCTGGGTGTCTGGCTGTGAGCTCTTAAATAAGTTTGCAGATGGTTTTGTTGGGCTGATCCTATTTTCAGATGGGTTGTATGATGTAGGCTTCTTTGGAAGAAAAAGTGCTTTTGAACTCTGAATGCCTACCTGCAGGTTCTTTTTAAAAGTCAAAAGCTTTAAGCTCTCAGTTGCAAGGAAAAGTTTTGCTAGATAGGAAGCTGAAATTCTGTTTTGTCTGTTGTTTTTTTTAACAACTTGGAAAATTCACTGGAAATGGACTTTAGATGTTTCTTCAGCTAGATGCTCCAGCAGTTGGCTTCTGGCTCTAAGCTTAACAGTCATAGTGTTTCTTAAAAGCTATGGAAAATGTTACCTTAAAGTTTGGAAGTTAGTTTTGCAATGATGGTGGCTCTCAGGCTTTTGACTTGCCTGGGTTAGTTTTTGCAATGATGGTGGCTCTCAGGCTTTTGACTTGCCTGGGTTAGTAAGTCGTCTTCTCTTCTTGCAGAAACTGCAGCAAGTCTTCTCTGTCCAGCACTCTGCAGCATTTTTATGTGAATCGCTGCAGCTTAGACTGCGTAGCAGATAGGTCACAGGGCGCCGTTTGTAACAAAGGTAACGATGGGATAGAAATGGGATTTCGGATGCTGTGGACAACACAGGCGTTGATACGAGCCAAACGTTCCGTACAGCACACCAAGTAGTCATCAGGCTGCAATAATATTTTGGTCAAAACAGTTCTGGTCTGGCATTGCACCAGTAACCTATATTTCATTTTCAATTCACATAACTTGTTTTCCTTGTTATTGCTGCATGAATCAAGTATTTTTTCCCTCGTTAAGCTTTTGGCAAGGTATTATATTGTTGTGTATGGGTCTTTCGCTCCCTCTCCTTCTTGGTTAGTCATTTTTATTTCACAGGCTAACTCCCAGCATGAAGCTTGTCCCTGAGAATCTTTGAAAATTGGGACAATCACTTAATTGGCACATTGGCTTCCATTTGGGTTTGCCAATTAAATGAATTCAATTAAACCAGAATGGATACCGTATTTTTGGCAGTAAGTATTAATTTATAGCAATCATTTAATTTTCATTGGCAATGCTATAGAAGCAATTGTTTCTAGTTACATTTACTTTCTTTACAGTGTACGCAGTCTTACAGTACAGTCTTGATCCAAGAGAAAAAAAATTACATTTTCTAAACTTTGTTTTAAAATCCATCCATATGCAACATTTAGCAAAGAAGGAATGATTTAGAATTTGCCAAAGGTGGATCAGTAAAGTTTGCTGTTTGTGGTGATCACCAGTTTTAATGCGCCCTGATTTTGCGTATCTATTTTCAAGTGAATCCGATGTACGTCAGTAAATACAGTGTCTTGCTAAGTAAAGTGTTCGGGTCGTGTATTTACACACCACCACTAGTATTTCTTCTTTTATGGTCACAGGGGATAACGGCAATTAAAAAGGTGGCTAATTTTTTGAATGCTCCCAGTAGCCCTCTGCCAAATTACCTAAGTGCAGGTAGGCATAAGCACGCGTTAGCGTACATGAAGCACTTAAGCCTGGGTTTACTAAGGCGTTAGGGAGCCTGAGTGCCTCTGTTTATCATACTGTGAGTAAACCGCTGGGCTTAGTGGTGTATGTGCTGTGCTGTCAGTAGCAGCTGTGCAGCAGTTGCTTAGTCTGTGCGTGACCAGTCTGAATTTCTTGGGTTTTAGGTTATAGAACCTCAGGTTCAGTTTCAGGCAGTTCCATATCCCAGTGTCTTTTATAATTATCACCCATTTCAGATTTGGGCTCAGACAAGCTGCCTGTTGGTGATGGCATGGTGATGCTCCTTCTATGGCTGGTGCTGGTGACGCTGTTGTAATTAGCCCAGGTTATTCACCGTTTTCAGTTCTGAGAGGCAGCATGAGATGAGCTCGGAAGACTGGATTACCTTGTCATGACCCTCCACCCCTTTTCCTCCCACCCTATTCCAAATAATATTCTCTTTTACACATTTTTTGTTGTCATAATACAATAAATGCCACATTTGTTTGAAATGTACTTATTTGGGAGTTAAAACTTGTAATTTATTTATCTGTCAATCACTTTCCCTAGTCCCAGCTGCTTAAAAATAGATGGAACATCCAGGAAAGGAAAGGAGTTTCTTATAAATAAGTGTTTGTTTTGGTTTGGTTTTTTTTTTTATAAATCAGTATTCATTGCTTCTCAGTTACCATAAAAAAGATGGAACAGTTTTTGAAGGGTTGTCAATAGATTGCTCATCTATCCCCTTCCATTAAGTTAACCCCAAGAGACAAACAAAACACGTCAGAGTATATATTGTCTTGCTAAATGTTGTAGGCATTAATTTTTTTGCCATGATTCAACCTTCTTAATTTTGAAGTGATGAATTCTTCCCTGAAAATGTCGGTAATCTGTAGCCTGATATTTTTATTTAAATCATTCCATACAGTTCTGCCTTGCTACATTTATACTGGGCACTGCTGCCTCGGTGTAGGTCTGCGTGATGTTTGTTGGTATTTTAGCAAATACCGTGGTTGCTGGGGCACAGATGATTCTGACTGCAAAACCCAATGTTTTTGCACTCGTAGTCTTAACAGTTCATCTTGCTTTAGGGTTGTTCCGTGACCATTTGTGCTGGATGCTGTAGCGGCTTGCTACACGTGCTTTTTCCATCGAGTAAAGCTTTCAATTGTTTCTCACCCTAGAAGGTACTGTGTCTCGTTTAGTTAATTTTCCTCAGCTAGCGTAGGATCCATAGGACTGTGGCTGTGACCTGATCATGTGAGGATGTGTGACCTCCTGTGAGTAGACATCAGAGGTGGTTTGCACAGTTTCAGACTGAAAATCCCTGCTCCTCTCTGTAACATCGGCAAGTTTGTCGGCTCCGTGGTATCCATGTGGGACTGGATGTGGTCCTCAGTGGGTTCAAAGTACACCAGGCTTCTCTATTGCAGAAATCTACTTTAAGAAGTTTCTGTCCTTGATTATTCCTTCCCACCTCCCATGCTAGTGTCTCAGGACAGTTATGGTGAGAGAGTTTCTGGGATGGAGTTGGGAAGTGAATCACCGACTTAATCTCATTTAAAAATAATCCCCCAAAAGAAGTTCAGTTTTCCTCTTTCTTTTTAATCTGGATTGTTTCAGGGACTCGGACTGTAGCCACAAAACCAGTTGCAGCTGCAATGAGAGGAAGTAGGAGAGAGTAGCCTGAGGCTGAAAGATTGGGGTGGGAGTTTAAAAAAATTGGCTTTATATCTCTTCAAGCCAGGCTATCATGAAACTGTGCCCTCAGGCGAACAGTGCTCCTGATGCGCCTTCTGTTTCAGAGAGCGTAAAAGAAGTTTTAGGGTCTGTGTGTTCTTGATTTGCTCTGTGGCTTGAACTGCAAGCAAATATTTTCAGCTTGAAAACATCTGAAGTTGCTCTTTGGTATGGTTGTAGAATCCAAAGTTTTAACTGTTGATTCTTGCTTTGTGGCACAACATTTTCCCTGCATTTGTGTATGGCTGCTCTTGGTTTCTCAGCCATAGATAGTCTGGTGTGTTCCAGTTGCCCGCATGTGTAGCAATGTCTTGATTTCTTTGTTGGTTTTTGGTTTTGGTTTTTGTTTTTGTTTTTGTTTTTGTTTTTTTTTTCCTCTGTGCACGTGTTTTTGTTTTTATACCTCGGTCTCTGTTTTTTCCTGAAGTATTGACCTTTTTTGGGGAAAAAAAATCCCTCTGTTTCAGCTAAAAATTTTCTGAGCGCAAGAAAACATCCCTGGAGGACAAAGGTGCTTGCCATCAGTTTCAGCAGAGTTCCTGTTCCTGGCGATGTGAGGAAGAGGTCCTCGTTCACGTTCCCGATTTTGCTGACCAGTAGCATGGAAAGACCTTCCCGCAGCTCTTGCAGCATCGGTGTCATCACGTCACCTCAGATGTCAGACGCATCATGTGTCCTGACCTCACCTGAGTGACGCCAGGCCCTTGCTGGAGAGCGCTGTCCCCTCACATTTGCCAGCATAAGCGCTCGGGTCATCCTTCCTAACCTGGATCAGCGAGCTGGCTCGCTGAGGCTGAGCAGGGTTCTGAACGGTTGGCCAGGAAGGCAGATTTAAGGAATCCTGCCCAGTTATCGTGACCAGCAGCTGGAGGCCAGAACAGGGTGTGTGATCGCAGGCCAAGCCTTCCCAGATAGCACTTGGACAAAGTTAATGAACCGACTCTCTTGTTCGGTTGTTCAGAAGTTTATGGGCAGCTTATGGTATAAATTGCATGTTACAAGTAGACACATTCTTCATGTTACTGTGTTATTATAAGGGTTTGGAAAATTAGTGTATCATGTACTAGTTATGTATTTTATGCCATTGGAACCAGCTCTCTTCATAAACAAAAAGCAGCGTCCAGGTTGGCTTTACATGCATAAATATAAATCCGTGTTAACTCTACTGACTCAGATGTTGGGCTTAAATGTCAAGCTGCTGTTTTTTCTACCTTTCCTATCTTTCTTGTACTGCATTGGGAAACTCCTTCAGTTTCTAAGCAGATTTATACCCATAACCTAACATTGTTATTTGCATAATCACTGAATATGGCCAGGGGACTTAACAGAGTGGTACTTGCTAGTTTCAGGCTGAATTCGTCTCTCTAGGTTTTTGTGTGATGAGGAATTGCTTTCTACCCTAACAACCCAAAGCTCCACTTGCCCCTTTATAACTAAGCCATGATTAGGACCCCCTCCTCCCTCTGTGAAACAGTAGACTGTAGAAATTGTGCATCAAATGGTCTGGGATTTTTGGGGGTGGTTTGTTTTTTTTGTTGTTGTTGGGTTTTTTTTTTTGTTTGGGTTTTTTTTTCTTTCCAGCAAAGAACTGGAATCGAAGTGTTGTGCTCGTTGGATGTTCTATTTTCTGTGGCTTTTTTCTCAAATTTATTTTGTAGGCTGTACAGAAGGACTCTAACCCTGGCTGCCTTTCCCACGCATATTGTATGTGGGATTTTTGTTCTTAAAGAAAGTACATTCCTTAGCCAGTATGCTATTATGTGAGGCTCTGTACTGTACCGCTGCAGCTCCCTGGGCTGAGATCTTTCTGAATGGTAATAAGGCAATCTCACTGCTGCTTCACTATAGCAATGTCAAATCCAAACTTAAAGCTGTCAGGTAGTTATCATGCTAATGTTGTCCTCAGTAGCTAACCATTCAGTTTTGCTTGGTGCATCCATTTTTTGTCTCTAAAACAAATGATAGCTATGAAAGAAAATTTAAGTGTGGGACTGTTTCGCTGGAAATGACCACCATCCTTTGGGTGCATTTGATTCATCTGCAGAGAATCAGCAGGACTCCGTGCATCTCTTTTAAGCCTCACTCAGGAAATCTTCTCGTGACATAAAATCCGCCTGCTTTACAGAGGTGAATTTTGGTCGCAGTGACAATAATAATGCCAAAGTAGGTTCAAGCTGCTCACTCCGTGTCTCGGCTTCCACTTACCAAATTAGTTGTTTTACCTGTGAGCTGGAGATGGTTTTACCCAAGTATCTGTGAGCTAGTGAACTTCATTTGAAAACACAGTAGATGAATAGTTAAGGATTTGTTCTTTGTTCCTTCCAGGCTGATCTATGAAACTATGGTAAATGGATGCCCTGGACCAACTCCTCTATAACGCTAAGTCTCAGGAATGAGAGGTTTCCCTTAATTTGCCAGCTCATGGCAATGCTTAAGAGGTTGGGGTTTTTTTTCTTATTTTTTTTTCCCCCTTTGGAGGGGAGAAGCTGGGAGTAGAAAAAACACACCCTGTGTGGTCTTTTGAAAGAGAAGAATTCACTGTTAACCATGCCATGCAATAAGTACTGGCTAGAACAATTCAGCATTGACAAGGAATGTGGAAAATGGAATTAAAGTCCTAAAGTAAAAAGAAATGATACACATGAAAGTATTTTCGTTATTGAATGCAGATTTCTTAGACGTGGGATTAAGGATGTGCATAGCCAGTATTAAGAGTTTCCCTACTGGAAGCGCTGTCATTTTTTTCACTGGCTTTCCTCTGTCACATTTCTCAGTTACCATGAGATTTTAAAGGCACCTCTGGCTGGGTAACTGTTCCTCCACATACCGCAGTCCCCAAACTGAGAGCTAAATTAAAACCTCAGTATTATCTCTAATTACTCCAGCCATTCTCGCCTTGAGCTACCCCTGCATGTAAGCCAGGCCTACAGCTCTCCTTGGCATGTCAGAAAGGATGTTTCTTTTATCTTTGCAACAGGGATCAATAAATTTGCACTTGGTAAGGAGCTAAGTGATGACTTCAATTAAAAAAAACAAACCAACCGTCTCTAAAATTTAAAGGGTTCAAGTGTTTCTCATTCTGAAAAACATCTTTTCTGTTGGATCTCAAAGCTGTTTCTTTGCACACAGTGGCTTGGTTTGCTGTAATCAGAGTACGCTAGACCATTGCACTCTCAAAGGTAAAATTTATCTGATGCCTTGCTCCTTTCTGAGCGAGGGTGCATAGCCAGCTTCTGCAAATACAGATGGGTACACAGGCCTCTTGGCTATGAGAAGAGGAGCTTGTCCTTGGTTTGCAGCTTTGCATACACGCTGGGTGGTTATTAAATGTGTCAGTGCTGCGCTCTGCTGATCAGACCCTGAATAGCACAGATATTAATTCTTAAAATGGTCAACTGGGAAATGCAGAGTTGAAGCAGGGTGTTTATTTATATTTTTTACTTCTTTGGTAAAGATGCTGTAGTATAATGAGCAACGTTTTTGTTTAAGCTGAGATTGTCTGACCTGGGTACGTAAGCCAGAAGCACTTGCTTCTTCATTTTAAATGTGTCCAAATATCTTAAGAAGCTCTGAAAAATGTAACTGAAGTGTGTTAAAGTGACGCAAACATCCTGCATGAAAATACTTAGGAAGCTCATTTGCATCCACTAAATGAATCAACAGAAAGTGGTACTATGAAGAACTCGGCAGATACTTGCATTTCCATCGTATTGCTGCTGTACCTCTGACATTTTTTGGATGAATGTTGTATCTTCATCAATCACCGTGTGTTTCTTCCATTCAAAAAAAGTGACCCAGTTACAGCCCTGCTGTGCTCAGGTACATTTTAATCCTTTTAGGGAGAGTGCTTGGGCGGGTAAATGTTGCAGAATTGGGCCCTTTCATTTGGAGTTATTTGTAGTAGCTTGGACACGGTGACTTACAGTTTAGTGAAAGCATTTTTCCTTTGCTTTGTTGATTTATTTATTGTGGAGAACCAGGACAGTTGTTACAACATGTAAAGTGAGGGTAGAGAGAGCTTTCTTTCCCTGGAGTACGTCAGTGGCTGTGTGGAGCATGAAGTTGAGATGAGCCATGTTTATTCATTCATTGTGCTTCAGGCTCACTCTTGAGCAGTAATTGATAAAAGCAGGATGGTGCTAATGGAGCTATCATCTTTTACTTTGTAGTTATCAAGGCATTTTGGTAGGACAGTTTCTTCTTGACATTGCAAAGTAAGCTCTGCAAAGACGCTGGTGCCGAGCCAGCTTTGTGTAGCCAGTTGGTACCCAAGATTTGGAATAGCTGTTGACATCCTCGTGCATAAACACCCACTTCAGATCCAAATGTGTGTGCTGGCTCCTTCGGTTCATCCTCTCGCTCAAGTTGAGTAGACCAGCGCTCACCATAGAGTAACAACTTTTACTGAAACAACATTTCTGTTTCCTGCTGTTCTTCAGTGAAGAAGTAAAACTCTAACAAAGCTTGGGGTTTTGGTGGTTTTAGGGTTTTGTGGTTTGGGGTTTTTTTGTTTTTTTTTTTTTTTTTTTTTGAAACCTCTGTGGGGTTTTGTCATTTCTTCCCCCCCCCAATCAAGGGGAAATGAAGGTGATGTAAAAGAAAGACTGTAAGACTGTCATGGCAACCAACTAGCATTTTGAATCAGCTCTGCCATTTTTAGAAACAAAGCCATGTGCTGAAAGAATCCGGAGCAATCTGGTCCCTCCAAACTGGTTTTGGTGAGAGGCTTAAGGTAGGAAGACACATAAACGTTACTGCTTGTCTAATAGTCATTCTTGCTTTGTTTTAACTTTGGATGAAGAGTAAATTTCCGCCTTCAGAAACACCACTTGAATTCAGTAGCCTGGGTACATGCTGACCTGTCAAGTCTTGGGCTGTGTCCGTTCCTGTGTATGGTACCTCCCCAGGGGTTTTGTAGTAGTATTGTGGAAAACCAGTTCACCAGGTATGGGATTCCTGGAGCTTGGTGGGATTTTCCACCCTTTCTTCTCCCCTTCTGCACGCCGGCGCAAGGCTGTGGCAGTAGGAGGAGGATGACTGTGGGTTTCGCGTAGGTTCAATGTTCTCCGCTGTTGAGGACACCACGGTGGAAACTTTAGCACATCATGTTCACTGGACTGTTTTCTTCAATTTTACGTTTCTTTTCAAATTGTGTTACATTTCTGGATGTGAGGGAGACAGGTTGACATGTTTTCTGATAAATGCAATGAGATTTTAGAAGAAAATCCTTTCATATTATTCAGTGGAGTTGTTAAACATAAATTATTTATGACTAAGGTTTTGTGTGCCAGAGAGCCCAAAGCTGGAGTTTTCCAAATAATGTCTATAAAGACGAAAAATTTCAAACTTGGGTGCTTGGACAGCTGGACACTCTGATTCGTAAGAGCTCTCAGATTCCCAGGGGGTTTAGCAGCAACACTTGAAAGTTACACAGGCGATGTAGGTGCTTCGGGGTCCTCCTGACACCCACCGAGCAAACAGCTGTGATGCTTTAAAAATGGCATGACCGTGGGACAGACAGACAGGCGTTCTCCCAAAATTGCTTAAAGCAAACATTTTAGTGGTATCGACCTGCCTCGCATTCGATGTCTCTGTTATAAGATACTGAAGTTCTCAAATATTGTCCCAGCTACTACTAATGTAAGTCTTCAGCGGGCTTTTGCTAGGAGAATATCTTGGTTCAGGGGAGGCTGGTGAAGTGGCGTTGCTCAAAAGCCTTCCACTGAAATGCAGCAGGACTGACGGTCCTCATAAAGTCAATTGACTCCGTTCTGGATCCAGTCCTAATTTGTTTACCCAGTTTCGGACCGAAGCAGATTGATGCAGCAGTGACATTAAGCTGTGAAAATTGGACTAAATAATTTGCGTTAACAGATTTGCTATGACATTACTAGGTTTCCACAGAACAGTGATGCATAGAAAATAGGGAAGCGAGGAGCGACTGATGGTGCTAGCTAGCTAATTTTGAGATGTAAATAATTCAACTGTTTCAAAATGATTTTTAAAATTAAATTACTGTGACACAAAGCACAAAAGATGACAAATCTCATTTAGAGTGTTTTGTTTGTATTTTGAGAGGAGGGTAATCTAGGGTGACATTTTGCGTGCCAGGTTTTGGATCAAAACAGGTACAAATTAGTGGTGAATAAAGTGTGCTTTTTTGTAGCTGTGTATGTTTGGTTTAAATGGAAATTAGCTGCAGTTTATTTTTGAGTAATATGGTTTTTAAAATTGCAATAAATTTCTGCTTATCTATATATTCACCAAGTTTTTTCTGGTCTTAGTACCTCATACCAGACGTTTTAGGTTGCGTAAGATGACCATTCTGTTCTTTTTCCTCAGCTGTGAGAGTGGGGAGAGATTGTTGTTCAGCAGCAGAGTCCAAAGAGCTCAGATCTAATTGGGAAAGCAACCGAAGTTAATTACTGTATCGCATCTCATTGCAGGCCATTTAAATGGATACATGCTGTTGGAAATGGGAGAGGCAGATAGCTCCTTCCAGCATGATTTGGACGTAACTGGGAGGAAGAGGGTAATAGAGCTTTTTCAAAGAGAGGTGCTGGCATTTGAGTCTCCTGGAGGTGTGAGTTTTGCCTACGCTGCTTTGAGTCAGATCCAGGGTAGTCTCTACCCACTGCTGCAAACTGGCTTGAAGCCCACGTTTTTCTGTCAGATTTGTTTATCCATTTTTATACCCCACCAGCTTCTACTGCTGATGGGGAAGAAAAATTATTTTTCTTCCTACAGAAATTCTGTTCCTTAGAAAATTAAGGCAAGCACATCCAGCTTTGCCTAAAAGCAGCTTCCAGGAATGGCACATTTATTACTGTAATTAGTTATTTTCTTATGCAAAAGACCTGTAAGGTTTATTAAATTGGTGATCCTTTTAATGTTAAAATTCACAATGAGACTCTCAGGTGTCCTGTTACATACTGAAGTAATCGTGTGCTTAGTAACAGTCGGTCAGCCAAGGATAGGTTTATTTAAGGATATAAATATTGTCCTTGTTTTTCTTCAGCGAGTGGGTGTGCGCGTTCGGTACAGCTGTGGGACAATGGAGCGAAAGCATTGCTTATGTTCAGGGCTGTGAAAGGCGCAACTGTGAGAGTGAGTGTCTTGGCTTCAGATTTATCCAGTAACATTGAAAAGGGGGAGCTCACTCGTCATCGCTGCAGCATCCGTTTTCCAAGGGTGCTGGAAATCACAGGAATTTGACTGGGTGCAGAGAACGTGCTCTACTCGACTCCTACGCAAGCCGTGGTGACGTTGGTTGGATGAACGCGATGTATGTCTGCATCTGAGCCAGGGTCATCTGGAATCCCCTGTTTCAAGGGAGAAATGGAGACTCCTGCAACATGGTTGCTTTTGTCCTGATCTAGTCGTCTGAAATAGGTGAACTGGACCCAAAGTGCCTGTTTATCTCTGGTGACTATAAAAGTAGCCGGGGGTAGATAACACAGTTGTAGCTGCGTACCTCGTGCGTGTCTGGAGTTGAATGAGATGAATCACTCCCTCTAGTTCTCTTGCTGCTAGTTAATGAATATAGGCATGGTGAATGGTTTTGACTGACTTACTGCGGCTCTTTGCGATGTGGTGAAGCACATGTAAATTTGACCCATGTCAAGGTAAAATGAGAGCTTCAGGGAGGGACATAAGAAAGATTCCCCTATTGGGCTGCTAGCTTGAATTGTACTTGTGTGACACTCAAGTTTTGGGGGCGAGGACCAAGTTGTTTCCCTATTTTACATTGCGGTCTACAGCTGTATTCAGCTTTGGGCCTGATCGTCTCTGTTCAGAGAGCTTTTGGTGGACCGGCTTAGAAGCATTGGTGTCATTAGAAAATGGACTTTTTTGTTCCAGACCTGTAAGAGGGGGAATACTGAAGTGCCTCTCTTCCTCTTGCTTGAGCATTCACTTGTTTAGACATTGTTCGTGTTTTCTATTGCATTGTATAAAGCAGAAAAAAAGCTTATTCAGCTGGTCTCACCCACATCACTAATGAGCTATCTCTGGCCAACATCAGGGTCCATATTTTCCTCCTCCTGCTCTGTGAGGTCTGTGCTAGTCTTCCCATTTGATCACTGCTCCCTTCATAAAAGCCTCACCTAAAACCCCTCGTTCCTCTAGAGCTCAGGGCCTGGTACAGCACAGCAGGAGAAACACGTGGTACTGAGTGTTTCAGAGGCCCCGGTGATGGTGAGTGTTACTCCAGCAGAGCTCCCGGCTTACGAAAAAGCAGCTGGAGGAAGGAGAGGATGGGAAAGCATGACAGAGCAAATGAAAAGAGGGAGTTCTGGACTCACTAAAGTAAATGATTTTTAGTGATTAAGGAATTTTAATATGTTGATGCACCATACCAATAGCTTCAAACATCTTTCTAAAAAGCTCACCTCCCACGTACAAGCAGCTCTGTCATTGACTTGATTTTCTTTTGATTTTTGTATGAGCTATCCAGCTTCTTCCAGTGCCTCTGTCTGAGACTAAGTGCACAGATGTTAGACGTTAGACTTTAACGTTAGACGTTAGACTCCTGCCTCTGGAAGGCTCCTCTTTAGAAGCCAGAAGTAGTAATGAATAAAATACTGGATCTTGCAGTTATTACTAAGAATTAGCAAGGGTCTGCAGCGTGGTTCAGGAAGAGAGAATCACATACTAGATTTTAATCCTGAGGTTCAGTTTTCCTCATTTTCCTTGTCAAAAAGGTAGAAGTACAACTTCTGGCAAGTGTGAGGTTTGAGCTGTGTTTGTACATATATGTAAAAATACATGGGCTACTGCTGAGCAGGCGGTAGTCCATAGTGTGCAGTCACTTTTTAAGTTCGTTGCTTTTTTCTTTCTTCTTTTTTGCAGGCAAGAGGCGCAGATATCCCTGACATTCCAGGGGAGTTGCCGCTCCGGACCTGCGGCAGCACAGCAAGTATGAAAGTGAAGAATGTGAAAAAGTAAGAGCACTGTTCTTTGGTTTTCCTGTCTTTGCTGGGCTCCTAGTTTTGATATCCTGGGTTTTAGCTGTTGTGCTGCAATACAGCTGCAGCATTTCGCAGCAGTTTTTGATAGTATCTTCACCTGAGCCACCAAAATCTATGTGAAACGAAGTAAATTATAGCTAACGTAGTCTAAAACGGGGGGCATGAGAGGTTTTGTTGGCTCTCTCACCGGTTTCTGGCCATAGAAGCAAAGCTTGTTAGAGTTTTGAACATCACTGTTACTGTATTTTTAAATTTTTGTGATTTCTTCCTGAAACGGATTATTTTTAAAAAAAGAACATATATTTTTTTAAAAAAAAAAACACCAAACCAAGGCTAAAGAGAAGCCCAGGCAATGTATAAATGAGGTAATTTTCCCTGTCTCCCTATGCTCTGGGAAGCTAAACCAGGACAAGTGGGTGGCCTAGATATATTTTCTTAATGATATTTTTTCTCTTTTCCTTTTTTTGCATTCTGCCCTGTACCTCTTCATTTCAGTGGGTTTTGCACAATTTTTCTTTTTCAGGGGTATTTTTTTCTTTCTGTTCTCCCAGATTATTTTTTTCTGTGGGCTTACACTATCTTTCTCTCTCTCATTCTCTCCCCGAGAATATAAACCAACTTATTATGCTTGCAGCTAAGGTTTCAAACCTCTAGCCTGCAAAGGGGATCAAAAGTAATCAATATTACTTGACTTGTTTTTGCTAAGAATGCTGACTTGAGGACCAGAAGTCCCCGGTATTGATTGATCTGTGCATTCAGATCACCTCTCTGTAGTGCTCTGATGCTGTAAGGGAAATGGCTTTTTGTTCTAGTGCTGAGCAGCCAGATGCTGCATCTCACTTCCCACTTATATTCCCGTGGGAAGAGAGAGCTAGATAATGACAATCTCATTGGCTCACCACCAGAAATATCTATAGGAGTCTATAATAGCTTCAGCAGAAGCAAGAGCATGTTGCAGAGCCAGAGGATCTCCCGGTCAGCCATCACTGTAGCTGGAGACACTTGGGAATAATTATGCCTCACTTTTGAGTTTTAAAAAGGCAAAGGATAAATAGCATTTGTTCTGCACCCTCAGATACATCAACCCGGGACTGATGGGCTGTGATGCCTTTCACAGGTAAAGTTCTGCTTTCCTATGTGTCTCGTGTAAGGCTGTTCATTTGCACTGCAAAAATGCATTTGTAAAGGTAGAGCGGCTTGTCCCTGCACCGTTTCTTAAAGACGTGGGCTTTGGCATTGATGAAATGCCACACGATTCTTTAAGGATGCAATGATAAAAGCCACTTTGCAATTTCGTTTTCCTTTCTTACTCAGTTCCCTTCTCCACTGTTTTGGTGCATCACATCAACAAACCCCTCTGTTCCCTTGGCTTTAGGGTGAGAAAGTGGTCATTATTTTGTATCAGTAGCTGCATTTCATAACAGTACTTGATGCTGAGCATTGTTTCAGTGATTTGCATCTGTCTGATGGTGTGCTTCTGATGTGCTTCAGGTTATCCTTTACAAAGGGTCATTTCCCGAAGATGGCTGAATGTGCACATTTCCATTATGAAAACGTGGACTTTGGCAACATACAGGTGAGTTTCAGATTTCTTTTATATACAAAACATCATTGTGTTTGGCTGCCAGCTAACCCGGTGGGGGAGGCGGTAGAGGGACCTCCACTAAGGTTTGTTTAGTTTGTTGCAGAAGGTTTAGTGATAACAAATTAAAGCAATAGGGTCTTTTTATTTGGAATCGCTTCCGTGTACTGGGCCAGAAGCTGTCCTCAGCCATGTGGCCACCCCTTTGAGGTTGGAGATGACTTTATTTCCACTGGGTTGGACTGATGTCACTGTTTTAAGACTGCATCAAACATTCATTATTGAGTCAGCTGTAATAACTGCGTGCCTATTTTTAGCTTGTGTGTGTGTGTATATCTTTAAACAATTGTGGGAATGTATTTATGTAAATATAAATAATTCAAATTTATCCATTCTCATCGTGTTATCTTAGCTCTGCATTGTGCATTTCAGCAGCCGTGTCATCAGAATACCAGAAATTGCTAGACAGCCTGAGAGGCATTTCTAGAAGTGTGGAGGCTTCACTCCTTTGTGATCCATCCATCAGAAATGTAGGCAGAAGCTTTTTTCATTGAGCAGTACCAGGGAGGGCTGAGAACCAAGAATCACCACTAGTTTCTCATAAACAGGGCACATCTTGTTCAGTACTTAGAGAAGCAAGAATGCCTCCAGCATCTGCCAGCCTTGTAGCCAAAAAGAGGTTACAACCTTTTCATTTGTAAAACATTTCCTGTAATACAGAGTGAATTATTTACAGCCTTTCATGTTTCCATACTTGACAGTTTTGCAAGCAGAATTATGCATCTGTTTTTTCTGTCTCTGTAAAATTCCTACTGAGAAGTAGTTTGGGTCCTATTCGGGGCTCGTATCTACTATTATTCACACTTAGTGGCTGTAAGTAGGTCCGTTCTACTGAGCACGGGCTGTGTGTCCATTGGCAGAGACACGTACACGCAAAGGCAGCGCAAGTTAGACAAAGTAGTGGGCTTAAGAGGACACCGGTGCAAAAAGCTCAGTGCTTAACAAGGTCTCTGGAAGATGGGCTGCTTGTGCAAACGGGAGCAGTCCTCGGTCTTTGGAAGCAAAACTGTGTTTCTTCATTTTCAGTTTCTGCGTATAGGAATAGTGTGGCTAATCGATGTCTCCGTTTTTTGTCTCCTGGTAATTTTCTGATTTGACACCACTAATTTTTCAGTCATTTTGGAGAGAAGTTGGAGCAGGTGTTGAGCAGGTTTCTGTGTACGCACAAATGTTTATTGCATCGTGCAGTCCTCTGACTTCTCCCTTCCATCATTCAGAGATATTCGGCACGGTGTGCAAGCTAGAGAGAGATTACCACCTTTGCAAGGCACTAGTATTTAAAGCATTTTGAAGGCAAATAATTTAATTCTTTTGTGGGTTTAAGCATTTCTTGGAATGCTTTAAGGATGGCAGGGCATACTTGTAGGGTTGATATGCTGAGATTTTTGTGTTGGTGAGAGGGAGAAGCAAAATCGGGTAATATATTCTTCACAGATTTTCTTTATGTTGTTCTGCCAACAAACCTGAAGCGTGTTCTGGTGGGAAGTTTCCCCAGGCAGGAGCTGGTGCCGTCTAGCACTCGCTTTTGTGGTGTCATTGCTGCACCTACAGCTTTCCATGCTCCTGCTCCGTTCTCCTGTAACCAGAGGAGTGGTCTGGCTGGCAAACAGAAGGGAAGGGGAAAGATAGCTGAGGAAGAAGTCGTCGGGTTGGTTGTTCAGCCCCGTCAGGCCCCTGAGCTGTTGTCTCTCACGGTGTCTGGACGACGGCAGCATGGGAGCACTGTCATACAAGTGTGATTGTGTGTGTGTTGGGGGCGTCAGGTCTCTGTTTCCGCCACTGCTACCTCTGAAAAACCGTACACGCTTAAATAGTCGTGTACCTAAAGCAAAACGTGCGCTCAAATAAGGCGAATCAGGCCCTAAGTATCAGCTCCATGCCTCTTGTCCCGTCCTTCTTCTAAGCAAGATTTCAGATAGATTCCCACAGCGTAATGACTTTGTAATATGGATAAAAATATTTTAAGAACAGAGCTTTGCTCCTGAAATATGAAAGGGTAGGGAATTACAGCATTTGCTTAGCAGAAGACCAGTATTAATGGCAAAATAAATGAAGACTATTAATACAACAGCAGTATTAGCTTACAGACTTAAAAATAGGTTCATATAGGGCTCATACATTTTAATGAAGTGGCATTCATTTTGGTGGCTCCTTTGTGATAACAAGGTAGACTAGAGAATAGCAGTAGGCTGAAGTGACTTGTAAATGACAGCTTGGCACCTAATAGCGAATTACCAAGTTGCATCTGAGGAGTAGTGGGTGTAAACTCCTTTCAAAATCTATTCACTGTTAAAAATTTGCATAGTAGAAATGCAGCATTATCTGGCTGTGTCAGGAATTGTGTAATGCTGTCTATTAACAGCCTGGCCAAATTTCAGATTGTTTTGTAACGTTTGTGTCACTTATAGTATGGTCTCATGGTGCAATTGGTATTAATATCTTGGCATTTCACCTCATGAGATCATTTTAAATTAACTTTCTGAGGTGTATAAAAAGGAGTTGTTCCCTTCTTATCCTGGCACCATGCTAAGAAAACTAGATGCTTTTTCTCTTCAGGAATGTTCTGCTACGCTGCTTTCAACAGCAATGTCTTTTAACCTTATCTGCGTCTGGCCAGCAAGACGCAAGGTTGCGTCAGCAGGAAACTGCTGGTTTACCAGGCAAAGGTAGTTGATGTCAAAGCTGTAGTTATAGGATGGGCTTTACAGATTGCATCAGTGTCAGAAATTTACTGGTGTTTTGGTGAAATACCTCACATTTATTACCGCATTTATTTTTTAAAGCTACATCATTGATTTTTAATTTTACAATGAAAAGCCAAGTTCTGCGTAATAGATTCATTTTAGTCTAACATCAGATAAAGGTTTAGGAGTCTTGTTAGCAGGAGCAGAACTGTGGGTCAGCCTCACTATGGTCTGTATCTCCCAAACAAGATGTTATTAGGCCATGGCTAGATTGTGATTACCCAGCATCGGTGAGGTCGCTTCTGCTGGCTTCCTTCTCTCATAAGCTCCGTTGCCTTTCCACAGTTCTTGGCTAACATCTGCCTCTCCTCTCTCTGGAATGTCAATTCGTTGATATACAAAGCAAACGTTGCTTGCACACGTACTGCTGTACAGGGCATCTTAGTGTTCAGTTCAGCACTGAAGTATGGATTTGGAAGTCCTCAGCATCTCTTTCAGGTCTTACGTTAAGGCAGAAGGGCTCACTACGCATTTAACTTAAGAAGTGCCTAAATCATCCCAATGTAACTTAAAATAATATGTTCACAATCAGTTTCTGAGGCAGCTGATTAAATTTAAGCATGATTTCAGGGTCTGCTAGTTGGAAAAGCTTCCTTCTTAGGGGCTTGGGTTCTTCCAGCACCGTGCGGTGTACTGCAGGTAGGTGAACCAACACGGAAACAGTTGATGTGTACACGCGAAACAGTGCAGCGGCTGCCACACGCTTGTTTGAGTTGAAGTTCAATGCATGAGCATGGTGCATTCAGCAAATGAGCCCAGGCTAATTTGTTTGCATGTACCAGGTTTTGTGTTCGAGCTGTAGAGCTGCTCAAGGTAACTCATTCACGCGTAATTTGAGTATCTCAGTACAGCAGTTGTGTCACGTAGTCTCACCGCCTTTTGAGCTTTAAGGCTTGTTAATACATGGGAATTGAACTACTTCAACAAGACCTTTGTATCTCTAAGTTATACAGAAGTGGAATGATTCCTCCCCCCTCCCTTGACATGGTGCAGATGTGGTTTTACTTAGTGCAATGTGCCATTAAGATAAACAGGAGAAATAGTGATTAGGTATTCCGTAAATATCTTTACTTCCTGCCAGATACAAAGGCTTTGTTCTTCACTTGAAAGAATTAAGAAATTATCTTTAGTTGAGTAGGTTTTAGTAATGGAATATGGAGAGCTGATCAGCTCTGTGCTTTCCAGATAATATTCTTTGCTCCCTGAAAAACACGTTGGTAGAGGACAGAAAGTGCTGTAATGCACACTCATAACCCTTCAGCAATCTTGCATTTGACACAGATTTCCCCTTCGAACAGCACGGTCTCTGTCTGTCTGTGTGTGCGTTGATGGAGCTACCTTCTAAAAATAAACCCCTGTCGGAACAGGAGTGGACTACGGTGCATGGAAGATCCTCTCCTTATCTGTTAAGCTTTGGCACTGCAAGTGGTAGGAGCGTGTTATCAGTGGTAAAGGAAGTATTTGAACCAGAATCACTTCCGCCTGCGGAGGCATCGGCTGCCAGGAATTCCTGTTACGAACTCACAGTATTGTTTGCTGTTTGAATGCCTTTGGCAAGCTGCAGCCTTGCAGCCATGATGATGGGCTGCCTTTCAATGATGGCTGTGGTTTGCGCCTGCAATTGTATCTTCCTGTTGTGCCTCAAGAGTTAGAAGCGGTGCAAGGAGCAGTTCAGTTCTTCTTGTGCCTTTTGTCAGCAAAGCCCGTTGAGAAGATACTTTTCGGGGTCATCTTCTTTAGGTTTGCCTTTTTTCTTTTATTGAATAATACCCCAGGGAAGGGGATGCGGAGAGGAAGCGTAGTTGTCAAGGTGTCTGTGTTAATCATACAGTAAAATCTTTCCTCAGATGGATTGCAAAGGAAACAAAAATGGTTAAAGCCTGACCAGATGCCCTCCTCTGGAGTTAACTGGGGTAGTTTAAGATGCTTCTGCTGCAGCTAAAAGCAGTTCTCTACATAGATCAGCTAGAAACAACAGGAGTGGAGGAGTGCTCCCTGATCTGTGCCTGTGTGAAGTCGGACAGCTTAGCTCGGATCTCCTTCCATCAGTGATTTTAAACCAAGCCTGCTCGCTGCCTTTAGTGTAGGAGGGCTTGTTCGTTCCCCCAGCTCTTCTGTGGGCATGGTAATTTTCAGTATCTTGGCAGTTATGAGCAGCTACAGGCTGCAATGTCTTCATTTATTCCGCTCGTTTGCAAAGTGTTTAAAAAGAAAAAAAAATACTTACTTTAAAAAGCAAAGCATGAAACAGTAATCCCCCTCGCCCCAACCCCTTTTAAAAGATGGAGATTCATAGTAAAAACCACAAAAACTGGCCTGAATTTTGCTCTGTATTGGTGTTATGAAAGACAATTTTGCTGGGTTTTGCTTTGTCTTTATGAATATATGAGTGGTCATGACACGCATAGCCATATTGCACACGAAGCGGTGCTTCTTTTCAGCCTTTCACCTCTGGATGCTGTTAATCTCCCCCCAAAATGACTTTGCAATATTCTGATACGTTATGTTCCCCTTCTCGAAACCAAGGGCTTCCCCTCCCGTTCCCCGTCTTTTCCATATGGTTTCTTTACTGTTGCCTTCTGAAGTGGTACGGGGAGATGCTGCAAGGGCTGCTTTAAGGACGTGGGTATATACAAACAACTACCTTAACAGCGTAGGTGGAAACTGCTTCTCTTAACTTAATAATTCCAGCCACAACTCCCTGAAAATTGGAACAGTCTCCTGCCAAGGTCAACAGATTTTAAAAATTTGGAGTCTCTAGGCCAAGCTTCTCGATGCCAAAAAAGTTAGGAAAATATTCGAGTAAGTTCACCTCAGTTTTTGGATTCTTCTATTTCCTGGTCTTGCATCCAACTTGCCTCTAACTCCTCAGAAAAATTCTTCCCTGGAACAAGATCACACCTGTGAAATTCCAGCTTGTTTGGTTTTCTTCCAGTGAAATGGGGAGAAATCCAGAGTGGGTTTTATAGTGGAAGGGGAACTTCAAGTATGGTGAGTATCCCTCCATGCAACCTTTGCTATTCTTGCTCACACATTTGCTCCTTGTTTTACAGACGTTGTTTGCTGTAGAGAAAGCTAACGGCCCAATTAGTGATCCAGCTTTAATGGGCAGGATTCATGTGAATTGTCCACCAGTTTTTAAAGCCTGCTCAGAAAACTGGCAGGATATGATTTCAAAGCTAAGCGGGTCCTTCTGCTGACCCCGTGGTCATCGTTTTGCTGAAGGAGTTCGCGATCCCCTGAAGGAAGAGGGGGGATTGCTTATGGGGGGGGGGCACGTGCTCAGAGGAGCTTCTTGGTGAGGGGGGGGCTGTCTGTCTGTCCTGCTGGCTGTCAGAGGAGTGTGCGTGCTTGCCTGTATTTGGAGGTGTAACACTGAAATGCAAGTGAACAGCCAGCGTCAGTTTGCTCTGGGCTGATGCTGATGTTCCCTTGGGGCTTTAGCTGCTAAGTCATTCTTAAAGCATATTATATTTGCTCTCACCTTTTTCCCTTTGACTGACAATTACGGAAATCGATAATTTATAAATGTTTATCTTTCTTTATCAAGTAAAAGGTAATTTGAGATTATTCAACTGGCTGGTTATTGAATTGGTTGTCATAGGGAGGAAAGGTTTATTCTGTTAGTATTTATCTAGATTAGCTCTCTTGATTCCATTTATGTCCTTTGTTTTAAGCTGATCATCCAGGTGTATAAATGGAAGGGTAGACGATAACCCACAAACAGTTGTTAAAAGCAAATGATATTTTACCTGTAGATTCAGTTGAACAGGTAGTTCTGCTTTTTTTTCCCCGTCTCCTTTGCCTCTGGATGTTTTTATGAGTTTATAGAGGGATGATGGTTTCTCCAGTGTGTCCCGGGAGAACTGAACCCAGGGCGGTGTTTCTGTGTCTGGGACAAAGTGGCAAACCTGCCATGCTCTGTTGAGGAAAGGATTTTGAGTATTTCCCGCTTTGTGTGTTTCTTCTCTGCCGCCTTAGTATAAGAAATATCACTGTGCAAATTTGGATGAGCGTTTTCTCAGACTTCAATATCTTGAGATAGGTATCTTCTCTTACTCACGTGCTAAGCACTGGCGGCCAAAATGGTTTCAGGGAAATCTGAGCACACTTGGCTCTTCTTTGCAACTGGGGATTTGTGGCACTGCAGTTTGATAAAGTTGACCTCCTGCTGGAATCCAGCTTATTTTTTCTTCCCCTGCATTTAACAGTGAAAACATAGCAAACTTGTTTGGGGATTTTTAGTCTTTATTGGTGCATAGTGGCTATTTGATGGCATGAGTAAATCTTAAAAGTGACTGTAATAAGCCCAGCTGTTAACTTTGGCATTGACCTCCTGCTGTTTGCCACCATCATAAATCATCTTTACCAGTGTGTCATAGAAATGAATAAAAATTGTTTTAATTAGTAACTGGAACAGAGCTGTGTTGGAAAATTTTTCTTCCCTGAGGGTTAATGACCTGAGACAACCAGAAAGATGTATTATATGTGTAATTAAAATATATTAAAAATTTGAAAAGAATCCGTGAGCTCCAGAAAAATAATCTCTATTTCACTAGTGTTTCCATACTTTGAAAGAGGATTAAAAGCCGTACGTTTTTGTATATACTATGCCAAACTGTTAACAGGAATGGTGTTAAAATGCAGCATAATATTGTACTCCTAGATCTGCAAGCGTGCCAAGCTGGTGTGATTTTAATAACTAGCAAACTTCATGTTGATATGATCCCTGAGATTTACAGAAGCAGGGGTGTGTTTTTATTCTCCAGTGGAGGTTTGTCATGCCCGTGGATGTATTAGCTGTTAAACCAAACATCGTTGGGAACATTTACATTTTGTGTTTACTGTACCTGCTTACAAAAAGGGTGGTTTGTTTAGTTTGTGCTTATGTGCCAGAATCTTGAGGTTTGATGACAGAGTTGGCAGCTCAGGGGTAGCAAGTTAGGCTACAAGTTTTTAAACTGTTCATTCATTAGCTGAGCTTTCCAGTGGGGTGTGTGTGTGTACCTTCGTCCCGTAGTTATAAATGTTTTCATTGTACCTGGTGAAGAGGTACGGATGGGACATAGCCTGATCTTGCAAAATCTGTATTCCTGGCTGTCTTGGCTTTGAGACCTCTCGCCGGTTAAGGTGTGTGGGTTTGAGCAGACCAGATATGCTCCATCTGTGTTGCCAGGTGTGCTCGGTGTCCCGGAACCCTGCGGAGACGTGTGCTCATGACAGTTGTGAGATCTGGTTTCCAGGTAGTTTCCAGTCTTTGAAAATCAACACTGCTTTCCCATCTGCTTCACTCAGTAATATAATCTCACACAAGGGCATGCGGTGTGGTGAATTCAAGATTGTTCTCTCTTTATAAAATCAGGGAAGAGTTGTCTTTGTGTGCTCAGGAAAAAGCTTGCCACTGCACTCATGCTATGATAATCTATCTTGCAAGGCAAGAAAATGCAGAGGAAAGCACTTGAACTAATGGTATTTAGATACTACATGTGAAAATGTTTGCTGCACCGTGACAGGATTCTTAATGCAGCGTGTGTAGCTGCACGTGTATCAGAGAGGATGTTTCTAGACCTGCTAAGCTGAGGCCCAAGGTTTGTTGTTTGTTTTACTCGCAACAGAGAGATCTGTGCAGAGGACTTCCTGCGAACTAAACTTCCCCAAGGGTCTGGGTTTAGACAGATTTTTCATTTTAAAAGGGGAAGCATACACACAGGCACATATTCTCACCCACACGTACTATTATAATGTCCAGAAGGCATTTGAACGTATTTGTAGACTTTGATGGTTTTGTTATTTTATCCCATGCCGTGGTGTGTGAGCAGAAGATGGAGGCTTCTGCTTCCATGTCCTGCAGGCAAGGCTCTGACCTTCGGCTCTCCTGGGCATCCACGCCAAAAAGCTCTTTGATCTCCACTGAGGATTCCAAAGAGATCAGTTGCTTATTTCCTCTGAGTTTTCCTTTCTGGCTACTTTGTCAACAGAATCCGCAAATTCGGGTTGCTGTTTTCCTGGTAAAGCAGTGTGAAGTGGAATGCTTCCATCATACGACACGTGGATGTGTGGTTGTGTTTTTTTACAATAAAATACTTAACTGAAGAAGCATGTGGTGCTCTTACCGCTTCTCCGAGACTCTCTCTCCTAAAGTATAACTTCTTTGGTCTCTCTTGAAACTAACTGAACAAACTTTGATTCTGCTAAACAGTTCTTCTTTCCATCCCTCTACCGTATGAATGAAAGAAACATTAATAAAAACCAAAGTACTTGCTGTGGGACATACTTTACAGTTCATGACCTTCCTTACAACCATCCTAAATTTCTACCTTTTGAATATTTAATTCCCCAGAAGGAGCTTTTATGAGAAGCTTGTTTAGGTCTGCGTACATATGTCTAAAGCCCCATCAGATGTTTTTCTGGATGATCGGGGATTGGTTGTGAGTTGCAGAGCTGACGCCTCTAACTACAGCTTTTGGCACCGTCACACTTAGAATTATGTCAGTAATAGTTTAGAGGGAAGACTGTTGCTTAAGAGATACCCACAAATCCAGTATTATAACAATATATAGTGCCATAGACTTTATATATGTTCAGGTTCCATGAACCTGCCTTAAAATTAATTCTGTTCTGTTGGAAGACTGATGAAGCTTATAAATACCGCAATAAAACAAATTGCCTGGAAAAATTCACTTTTTGGGTAGGTGGTATTGTCTGGTCCTGCCAGTTTATGCTTAGATACTAAGAAAAATTCTTACAAGTTACCTTGAAATTGAGGGTAGCTGTATAATTGATCTTTATGGCGCTTGAGTGTTAACCTTATTTATTGCAAGTATGACACATCAAAACATTCAGGCTCTAAAATAACCGATTTTGGACCAAGTTCCCATTTACCAGCTTGAAGTAGTTCAAAAAACCAAAACAACTTCTGTTATTTTTACAGTGTGAGTCCAGGAATTTACTTTGAAATGCTGCTAAATGATTGAATAATTCTGCATATGCCAAGTCCTACAGTGATTATAGGTGTAGCAATCCTGGAATGGGCAGGGAACCCACTGGGAGCTGGAGCCTTGGGCTAGAAAGGATATGCAGGGAAGAAAGGGAAGCGTCAGGTCAGGATGAGGGTGCTGCCTTGCTCAGGTGAGGGAGACTCAGGATTATTGAGGTGTAGTGAAGGTGTGAGACTTCAGAAGCGTCAGAGCCTGATTCCGAGTCCCCTTCCATGCATCTTCTCTTGTGGCTCAAGATTTGATTTAATGTCAGGCTTTGCCATTTGTTTTAAAATGAAATAAAAGCTAGATTGAGTTTGGAAACTTTTTGGAGAAGTGAGCTTTTAGGCTAGCACATGCATTTTGAATTATTAATGCATTTTAGCAGTAACACTAGAGCTGTGATGGGCACTTTGAATACACCCCAGACAAGCTGTGCTGGTTTTTATTTCCCCTGGTACATGGTCCCTACATTTCTTTGAACTCTTTTAAGCCTCCCTATATCCCTCACTTTCTAGCTACTTGAAACTAAGTGGAGTTCAAAGTAAGCAGCAGATCTTTTTCGAGCTGGTTGGTGTTGATATTGAATCAGAGGGCGCAGCAAAGCTTTTGTCCTGGAGTGCTGCTTTTCTCTCGCAACTGGCTTTAACTTTTCCTGCCTATCTAATATAAAGATGAAGAACTCGGGCCATTCGTGGACTCTCTTAGAGACAGGCCAGAAAATAATGTTCCAATTTTCTATTATGATTTTAAGGTAAACAAGGAGAGAGGGAAGACTTGGATTTTTAACAACCAAATACCCGCGTACCCTTATAATTGTTGTGTATCACATAGATGAATTCTTTATTTTCCCCTTGAAAAACAATGAAGATGTGGGTGGTGTATTACGTTTTCTGTTAGGATTAGATGTGTACGTGTCTTGCAAGTTGCTATGATCTGATTAAGGATAAAACAGTCACTGTAGAACAAACTATATCTGGAACAGCAGCAATAATACTAAATCTCGTTGCTACCATAGCACGGCCTTGAATTAAAAAAAGTGGGGACTACGGCATGGGGTTCACGCAGGCCCTCCGCTGTGAGGTGCAGGCTGTGGGTGCTACCCCAGTGTTCCTCAGACAGAAGTTCATTCACGTTTAAATGTGCTCCTTTCGAAGACTGAAGACAGCCTGAGTTACGGCAAGGCCTGTAGCACTTCGCATCTTGTGTGTGCTCATTTAGACAAGGTATTGCATCCGTGCTTGCTGTAGAGGAATGGTCATTCTACACAGAATGGTTGGCGAGTCATTGTTTTCTTTTGGCAACTAGTAAGTTACTAGTACGATACTTATCTGAAATACCAGTATAAGAAAGCAAAATAAGAATTTAAATTTGTCGTTTGTCCACAATATGGAGCTGCTTGGGGGCCTCTTCTGGAACGGTTCCGCTTTTCTCTCTCTGGTGTAAAATAGTGCTTTTCTGTGCGACGGCCCCAGTTTGTCACTAACCACTAATCGCTTGCCTGGTGACTTAAGGACTTGGCCATTTAGCCTGGGTTTCACCCGCCCAGAGAGGAGCTGAGTCATACTCGCGGCTGTGACAGCAGTGTCGGTCCAGGGTGACTTCAGGGGTGCTGCATCAGGTTGGTTTATGCTATTACTCTTATCCTCGTGGTTGTGTTTTAAACATTGGTAATAGCTGAATCATGAAGACCCATTTCCCGTGAAGTCTGCAGAAATTTGGACCGAGTGAGGGCTGCTGGTTTATGCCTCTCCGTGGAGGACACGTGTGTCAGAGGAACAAGGTTCTTAGGAGCTTCCGAAGAGTATGTTACACAGTGGGAGGATTATGCCAAAACCTTTTTTTCTGTGGAGAATGCAATTAAATGCTTAAAAACTAAAAGCCCAACTCTGCAATTCCGATGAGAAGTTCTCAGGTAGAGTCTGCAGGGTGTAGACCCGTTTCCAGTGTGACCCGAGTTGTTCAAAACCCACCTTCCCTGAACTGTCATCTGGGAAATTTAAAGGTTAAAATAATCTTTTTAGATCTTTACTATTTTATCTTCTGCCTCTGGCATCTTAGCAGAATTTTCTAAATTAAAAATCAAAACCGAGTTTCAGATCTGCCTGTGACCCTTTAATGCAGTTTGCTTATATTTTTAACTCTTGAACTCTATACTCTGGACACAACCAATTAAGGTTTTGACACATGGATCAAAAAACCAAGACACCGCTTGTGAACGACTTCACAAAAGCAAATGTCATCCTATTAAGCCTTTCCAAGATAGTTTCTTTAATACCATGAATTAAAGGCATTTTGCTTTACTGTTCTTGCTGCTCTTCTCTGAGTCGACATACAGAAGCTGCATTCTTTTATCTGCAAAAGCATTTTTCTTCCTCCCCTGGGATTTTTGGAAACATATGTGTTCTACTGCTTTTGCCACATGACATAAATAATCTGTGGCAGGCAAGTAATGGGCTAATTCCTGTGTGTGCTTGTGTTCTGGAAAATACAGTTTCATGTTTTCCAGTTGGCCTTTCTGTGTCGGAGTTTGCAGTACAGTTACATATAACCACTGGAAAAAAAAGAGTGTTAATGGAGTTCTCATGGTCTCGAGTGACATGAAATGTCGAAGGTTGGATCGCACGCTGCTGTTGTGCTTCATGATACAGTCCCTATTTATGTGATCCCATGATGGTTTTCAATCGATACCGTGTTGTGCAATTCCTCTCCCGCCTGCCTGAGCTGTGAGGTGCCTCAGCAGCGCTGGGGGCAACCTCAGGACACGAGGAGAATATTTCTCTTATTTTCCTGGCACCTCTGTCCTTACTCAAGAAGATTGTCTATTTGACCTCACTGGCTAGCTGTAAGCCCTTACTAGGGCTTATTTAGTGAACTGAGAGCTTCATTTCTAGTCAAAATTTAGCAGGAATCCATCTTTAGCATCCTGTGACTGACAAGGCCCAGAAAAGCTCTAAAAAACCCCACCTCCCTTCATTTTTTGGTAGTCATAAGATTGCAATTAATATTTAAGAGCGTGGGATGCTTTTCAGTGCAATGTAATGAGTTTGATTTTCCTGGACTGACAGCTCTAGTCTTTCTAAGATAAAGTCTTTAAGAAAGAATATCGCAGAATTACTGAATTAGATTAAAATTGTGGGAATTTCAAAGTAAGTATTACTTTTCATTAGGGATTTTTCTGTGCAAGTCTTTAAGTGCGACAAGTATCTTCAAGCCTTTGTCAACAAGAGTGAAGAAACTTGTTTGTTTAAAGAAGCTTGAGTTTCCCACATAATTGCTTAAGACTTAAGGTTTCAACATGATTATTTCAGTCTTTTTTTCCAACTCATTTATCTTCAGAACCAAAAATTGGTGACAGTGGTGTCAACTATTTCAGTCTTAATGGCTGCATTATAGCACTTTGCCTTTGCTGAGTTGTGCCTTTCACCAGAATTACTGAGGCTGGAACCCTATATATCAACCATTAGGCAATTTCTGAGCGGGAGTTGTGGAGACCTCAGATGAAACATGTCATTTTCAGTCTCCTCTTAGAGATTTTCCTCATTAATTTGGTTGAGATAAAACTAAAACAACCCACTCATTTTAGAGCTTCGGGGCGTGTTGCTGGAATAATGGTATCTACGTATGGGTACCCGTGTGGACCGCTCCCAAGGTTTTAGCCCCTCTGTTTTGGTAGGAAGAATGTTAATGCTAATGATAAAGATATTAATCCTGTTTCCACTGTCAGAATTGATAGATTCTGGAAGTCTGCCACAATGTGGCAGAAATGGGCCTTGTCTCTGTCCTTCCTCCTCTTCCTCCTGTTCAGTACCCCCATCCCCAATTATTACACAGCATTATCGTAATTGCTGTACACGTGCTAATGGCCACGGGTATAACCACGTGGTTGTGTTCTGGAAAACTTCCTTAATGGGTTGAGGATAATTTCATCAAATCACTTAACTCCTGTAAATGTCACTGAATGTTTTCAATG
Organism: Sula dactylatra; assembly: GCA_013389905.1. Lineage (NCBI taxonomy): Eukaryota > Metazoa > Chordata > Aves > Suliformes > Sulidae > Sula > Sula dactylatra. The sequence continues at coordinate 1,074,663 of WEKW01017778.1, read as the reverse complement.
TAAATACACTCAGTCCTTCCTACACAAGGTCTAATTGTGTCGTGTAGCTGTGTGATTATAGCATGATGTGAAAACACGGTATGTGTGTGGGAGGACGGGCTTTTACAGTGCCTTGTCTTAACTGATTTCTGCTCGTTCTGCAACTAGTATGAATGTTTCTCTTGAATTTGGGCGATATTTACTTTTCAAAGCAGGTAAGCACCTGCAGCGTGTAGTCAATTTTTTTTCAATATGGAGAAAATATTTAGGCCTTAGACCTATTACGACTGTTTAGTTACTTGCCAGCTGTATTGTGAATTCCGTGTGCTAGTGTGGGTTGTATATTGCCTAAAGCCGGCACATGCTTTGGGAAGCGGCTGGTGATACTAGAGAAGCTGTACAGGGCTCAGCGTACTGGTGGCGAACCTTGACGTGGGAAGACACTAGCTGGAGCTGTAAGAATACGGGACAGAGATGTGAGTAGCAGAAGACGAGAGCCATGTGTACGCGTGTGTTTGTGCGCATGAAGAGCCGGAGAGATGTAATAAATGCAAGCATTGTGATACCCCCTTGGAGTTCCGTGTTAAAGCCAGGTATTTTTAGTCTGGCTGAAGTTTTTATGCAACATCTCGCTAAGGGGGAAAGTTTTTGTTTTTGCTCCTAGAAAAACTTTTCTTTCTAGAAAATCAGTTTGACTATATACCTCTTCTGCTCATTTTCCAGCCCCCCTTTCCCAGAAGGGAGTAGTCGAGGGGAAATGCTTCCATCTAGTCTATTCCGTGCTTTAGCACTTGCTCAAGTTTTTGTATAAAAATGGATATGGTGATATAAAACATATGTCAGTTTTGCACTGTGCCTCTGAACCCAGCCGCGGAACATGGACTTCCATTTTCTTTGTTTATAAAAAAAAATAGGGCGGGGGGGGAGGGATTTGAGATGTGAAATTTTAAAATGTTCTTTCTCACGCATGTGCACGCGTGCATGGGTGCACAAAATCGTGCTTGCGCCTTCCCCCTCAGCTGAAGTTTGGCAAAGTAATTGGCGAGTAGCTAAAGGTCATAGGCTTGATTTGAAAGCGCTGGGAGTCCTATAGCTCTGTGCTGTGTCTGTATTATATTAAAATGCCTTCAGTGGTCAGTTTAGTCATAGACTAACCTTTGTGTAAAACTGGGGGATGTAGGCATAGCTAAATGCCAAAAGCGCTGGGTTTCACACAGCCTGATTTGTAAAGATGAGTGGTTGTTGATCTTTCCCACTTCTGGGGTCATGGGAGGAAATGGAGTAAGCTTCCTCTCGGCTTTTATCACTTCCTCCTGCCAACTGAGGGGAGATTATTTTCCTTCATTTGCTGCTCCTCTTGTCAGCGAGAGAAGTTAGTATTTAGCCAGATAATAAATAATGCTTGTCCTGGGGAAGGAGTTCTCAGATGTGGTTGTAGTAACACTGATTTCCCCCCCTCACTCCTTTCTGTTTTCAGCCTAGTCCTCCAAATTCTTGCTCAGGAAGATGTGATTTGCATATATGTGATGTGCAAAGCTTGTTTGCTTTTGCTTACAGTATGTTTCTGAAGCTTTTTAAAAAGTTTTAATGGTGGCTGCTTATCTACTGAATACTGGCATGGTTCGTTCATCTTTGTTGTAAAGGCTTTTGAAGACCCTGCAGACCAGACTTGCCGTGGAAGTACACACCTGTGCAAATTGGGTCAGCATTATTTATTCTCATTTCTGCAGTCTACCTCATAATTTGCAAAGGCAGAATTTTGTCATCTTGTTGAGCTTATTGTCTTTATCCGAGCCTAGAAGGGGCCTCTCTACCTGCAGGCAGTGACTTGAAGAATATGGATCCCTCTATACTGGGTGACAAAGAGGTAAAATGGGGCATGTGGAGTAAAGGCTGGGTTTTGCCAGTGCTCCTGGAAGGTAACAGTGACTGATTTGCAGTCAGACTTCAGGATCACATCAGGATAAGCTGCAACGCCCTCCTGAGCCTACGGCGTTACTGGACAGACGGGTCTGTGGGAAGGAGGATGTTCGGAGGAGATTGTGTATCACCTATGGCTAGCATTGTTTTGCAGTTTCATGAATGCTGGTTTTGCTTCCTCTAACCTCCCTTCCTCACTGACCAAAGGGTCCCGCTTGTTAAGAGGGGTGGGGATTGGGGCTGCATGCCAGCAGAACTGCTTACAGAAAACCCAGGAGGTGCAGTTCCTAATGAGATTTCAGATTTATTCATGTCTTGCACCTCCAAATATGGTACAATCAGGCTACTGCCTCCAAGGCTCTTCAGAGTACGTTTGGTTTCCCCTTGTGGGCGTTATTAAGTTTTGTTTACTGCCTTTGCTCCTAGGAGGTTGGTTCCTTGTTACTGGTTCTCTATAAATGCAAAATAAGAAGTGTTAGTCAGCACAGCATGGTTCTTGATTTGGTCTGTCCATTAGAAATAACATGAATACCTTTCTTCGGATGACATGAAGGTGAGAAACCGTAGCACAAACCTATCTACACTCTGAGTAAGAAAAGGTGCTTAGAAGATGTGACAGTGAGACAGGATCAATGACTCCCTTTGGCTAATTAAGCTTCACAGTGCCACCCGTCTTCCCCCCATCAAGATTATTGTTACTGGGGTTTTATTTTGTTTTGTTGTTCTTTCTCCTCCCTTGGAACTCCTGCTGGTATTTCAGGTATATAAGGCATTTTTTCCAGTGACTTTGATTCTTATCGGTATGGAAAAAAAAGTTGAGATTGATTTAGTGGGGAAGAAAACAGACTAATAGCCTAGAGTGACAGGACTGTGTCAATTTTCAGTTCTCTCAGAGGAATAATATGCTTGTTTTCAGCAAATGGAAAAGTAGACTATGACTAAACTATCACTGACCTCCCACAGAATTTAATGGTATTGGAGCTCAGAGAAGAAAAGGCAGGCATAACTAACTCAGTGATTTTAATGCACTTTCCTTGAAAGTCAGCAGTTTTATGAAATGCCGTATGCAGGGAGATAAAAACTATATATATATATATATATCTATCTTATAGCTGTAAAAAAATTTATATTCACTGGCTTAGGTTTTTTTTTTTTTTTTTTTTTTACACTATGGATGAATGCATTTCTCAATAAGCCTAAACAATAACGTATTACAGGTTCTAGGAGGTTTATATTCTTAACATATGTTGCCAGCATATAAAACAAACCTGTTTAAAAATGACGGCCGAAAACTGTAAAGCAATCTCATTCTTGGCCCGTTGAGGCGGCTTTCCTGTGTAAGTAGTTCCCGAACGGGCTAACTATAAAACCGGTCCCCTTCGTGGGACGAAGGCGAACGTTGCATTTGTGCAACGTTGATTGGCAACAGCCAAAGTAAGTATCCTGTTTTGTCCAGTGGTAGACGGTGAAAGAAAGGACGCTTTGTTTTGTGGCAAAGCCACTTTTCTTTTAAATAAATAAATAAAACCCCAGCTCCTTAAATTTAACTGCCTCTTTGTTTTTGCCTGAAGCCACCAAGTGGCTGGTTCCTCTTACAGAGCCGTCTCCATTGTTTTGACACTGTAAATATTCACACAGTTGTGCTGAGCCTTACTTTCACGAAGGAGCAGGACTACATGAGCAGGAAGATAATTTTGCTGGTGTTTTCCTTAGGAACCAGAATCGTTGCCTAATCCCGGCGATAATTTGTGGTGCGATGCCATCTAGTGTGCAGAGGGCTATCAGGCTTCTCGTACGCTGGAAATTCACGACCACAGCGGTCTTCTCTCTGCATCTAATTCCAGGCTGCTCCAAACAGTTGTGTCTTTTGGTGGAGATGGTCGTGAACTTCCAATTTTCAAAATTCTCATCTTGCTGGTTTCTTAGGAATTTTTTGGACTGGGGAGTAGAAAAGGGCGGGAGAAAAAGTGATCGTTTGCCCTGCCTGAGGAGGAGTTTTCTGTGGTCCTGGGCTGATTTTATACCATTTATGTGTGTGTCAGAAATGAGTTTCTGGGGTTTAGTGCGTGTCCAGTGGTTGGTAGGTGTTGTTCCCGTTGCGCTTTCATGGCTTATGAAATACGGTTATGAATCCATGCTGAGCCCCAATCCCTAACCTTACCAAATTAGAGGCCCTTTGAATCGGACTTAGCTGTTCTTTGGACCCGTTGTTGAATAGACTTGTGTGGGAGAAACATTACTTCATCGCTCACGCTGTCTGTCTTCATCTGTACTTTGATCTCTTACCTGTCTCGCTTAAATTCTGCACGTGGAAGAATATGTCAGTAGGACAGAATCCCCCTTCCCTCTCTTGTTGTGAAAAGTGCGTAATGTGAGTGATTTGGTCGCAGGCTCGCTGCCTTTTCCAACACCGTTTTTGGTGTCGTTGTGAGATATCCAAAACGTTTAATTGTAAATACTGCTGGGAGGGGGCTGTGTCTCCCCAGGCAGTGACTAGACCTCAACATGGCAAAGGCTGCCAGAGAGGATTCATTTCTGAATCATCTCGTTTTGGTTTCAGTTAATTGTGAAATGAGACTTTAATAGGGTGTGAAATGGAAATAGAGAGAGGTAACACCAGATGCCTCTATTTACATGTGTTAATCAACACAGACCCAAACAACAACAACAACAAATTAAACCGCAGCCATTCACAGAGTTTGAAATGCTTCACATTTGGCTGGGAACTTTGAAAAATGGNAAAAAAAAAAAAAAAAAAAAAAAACCAAAAAAGTACCACCAAACATGCCAGAATCCTATCAGAACCCTGAAGTTACTGTATTTCAGAAATACCAAATGTGGCTATGGGAACCCATCATTACGTTGAATTAGCTTTGCTTTGAACAGTAACGTGGCAGATATTTACTTTTCCCTTTTTGAGCGTAGCCTCTGGTGTAACGAATAACACACAAGAGCGGGCATGTGTACTTTGTATATCAAAGTGCCTATTTCCAAATGTCTGGTATTATATTCAGCAGGGCAAATTAACTAGTGACTAAAGGTGGTTTCCTCTGGAGACAGACTGGGTTTTTCTTTTTGGCTGCTAGTTCTGAAATGGTAGGCATCACAATTTTATGGGAATTTGTCGGAAGCAAAGTTTGCTTTGCAGCCAGAAGGATTTTTTTAGTTAACTGTTTAATTCAGCTCAGTGGGGCCAGGGGGAGAACAAATACCTGATGTTGATTGTGCTGTAGATAGTAGTAAGAGTTTTGTCTCTGGCAAAGCACATTATGTCACTCCTGGCTAATCCTCTCTATTGTTCAACAGAGCGATTTCATTTCGGTTCCTGGGAAACTCGTGGATTTTGATGGTGTTGCTTGGGGATTGGGTTTGTTGGAATGAGGAAGATGGTTTCTCTAGGAAAGAGTTGAGGCAGGTTCAAGGAACCTTTTGCATTATTCCTCTAGAGAACTTTACAACGGAGAGATGAACGTGAGGATTGTAAGGCATGTTGACTGCTGTGCTTACCAGAAAGTACACTTACACCTGCCTGGTGCCAGGCATAGAGATTCTGCCTGTGACAACAGGGGCAATATTCCTCTGATTGTAGGTGTGCAGTAAAAGGAAAAAAGCAGCTTGCTTAGAGGCACCATTTCTTCTGGCAGTGAAGCATGTTAACCCTTCTTTGAAACGCTGCTTATAACAACAGGCATCTATCTGATGCAGTCTGCCTTCAAGAGTAGAAGCAGCCTTCCTGGCTTCAGCTCATGCCGTGACGGGCGTTCATTCCATGAACGGTTTCCCCCACCTCCCAAACTGTTCCAGCTACGGCCGTTGCTCACCACCGATTCCAGTAATGCCCACATCACCAAGGATGTGACAGCGTGGTGCCCTACCCTGAGAACTGACGATACTCAATACGTGCACTTGGACACTTTTGCCACGCCACTGCTCCTTGGGTTTTGCGCGTTCTTGATGCAGTACAAGGCATTGCAGACTGCAGGGATCCCCAGCGCGGGATGGTTGGGAACTGGGGGGTTCAGCATAATAACCTGTTACAAGGAGCAGTAGACTGGGGACAAGGAGAGTTGTGGCTGCGTGGTGTAGCCGTACGTACTCTGGATACTCTTGGGCGCACAGGTCTCAGTATACCAGGCAGCTTGTAAAGAGCTGTTCCTCAGAGTTCCTCTAGAGATGTGTGTAAACCTGAGGTGTAGTTGAGTTTGTTTCGGCATCAGTGCTCTCCATTAAAAACACAGATTTGCTGTACTACAGTATGTCAAATCCTACTGTTGTTTCTTATAAAACAGAAAATTATTTCGGGGTTTGAAATAGAAGCAGGCTTCTTACCTGCATCCTTGGCTCGTGCAGATGAGAACTGAATGTTGTTTGTAAGGATGCGAGCAATGATTCCATTTAATGAAGTCAATGTAGAGAACAGTCAAAATTGTAGCTGGTTAAAATGTGATTTGTCAGTGGAGGGAATAAGAACTTTTCTGGTTATTTGCTGGTGTTTCTTTTCCCTCCTAGAAGGAAATTAGCTATCTGGTAGGAATAACGTGAGCAAGTAGCGTAACTAGTTTAAAAGGGGGAGCAGAATTTATAATCAGGCTTGTCTCACACTGGTAAGATCCTTTTCAGCTCCGTGTACCTGATGAATAATGTATGCTACTGGTTAGCAAAATACAGGCCAATCAGAGGTACAGCCTCCCTTGCCTTTTACAGGCCATTTCAGGGTGTTACTTGCCTTAGCAAATATGCTTCCATCCTGGGAAGAGGTTTTCTCCAGTGTCGCTTTGTGCCAGCGACAGGCCAGTCTACACATCATTAGTGGCACCAATTCTGTGTCAGCAATTGCTTTCTAATTTTATCAGAGAAGACCCAGGTGCAAGAGAGAATTGGGAATCAGCTTTCAGATGGGCTGAGGGGCGGTAAAAAGAGAACAGGACTTGGAAGGCTACTGCTTACTGATTGCTACCCTGTTTTGCACGAAATAAGGCTGCTCTTGAGGTGGCTTAGGCTATGTAATTTAAAGGCACTGACTTCCTTCATTCCATAATGTTTGTTTTCTTTGTGCCGTTACGGCACCCCGTGGTCTCATTTATTTAGGTGTATGAGAAACAAATTCTGCCAGCTTGTCATACCTGAAAATAGAGCAACCAGTGGCACCTTCTGATAAGTTTCCCAGTGTAACAGTTAAGAAGACACTTCAATGGAAAGGGAATTTTCCAAGGTTTCGGAGAAGTAGAGTTTTGGGGAGTGAGTGAGGGGGAAGAAACTGAAACGGAGTTTCTTTTTAACAATGCTGATTTTCAGTTTCTTTAAATGGCTCTACAAATTCTCTAGGGTATTTTCACAACTGAAAGAGCGAAGAGAAACTTTTAAGGGGGGAAATCATTATCAGCTGATGAAGAAGGCTTTAAAAGTGTACGTTCCTGTACTACGCTGTGTTATACTGTATTGTACACGTGAGAAATGAAAACTGACACGTTGCCTGCAAAGCATCCTCACGTGACTTAGCAGACATCGAGGGTGTATGTGTTACATTACCACGTAGGATATGGACGAGCGAGTGTGTAAAATAGATTAAAGTTTGTTGTCAGTGTGGGCAACAAACAGGGAAAACTGGGAGAATTGCACATGGGCAGGAGAAGGGGTATCAGGACTGGAATGAGCACAGTCCTCTGCCACCTCACTGCATCAGACTCCGCTTGGCAGAGAAATAAATACGAAAAGTGCGCAAGAAGAGACTTTGTTTAAATTGTGCACGCTGCAGAGTTAGACTTAAAATGTGAACTTACGGGAAATTCCTAATGTGTGATGCTAATGGAACAAGCCTCTGTGCTAACACCATTAGATGCTTCTGTGATAATTTGCTGTCAGTTTTTGTGCTGGCCAGCCCGTCTCCGAGACTGGCGGTAGCATCCCAAGCAAAGTAGCTACTTCAAACAGAGCACCATCGAGAGAATAATAAGAAGAAATTAAATACAAGACGGACTTCTGAATGTTCAGGGTAGAAGCTCTTATTGGCTTCTGAAAGATGAAGGCACTGGCAGCAGCCTGCAGCTTCTGAGCACTGACTTAACCCTCTCTTGTGTGTTCTACAACTTCCTCGAATTGGACTGCAAAATTAAACTAGAATTTGGACAGGGAGCTCCTTGGCCAAGCATTGTAATAAAGGCATGAGGCTGTGCGAAGAATCTGTCACGTTAAGATTTCCATTTTAACCTGTGAGTTCAGAAGCATAGATGTGAGAAGAGGGAGCTAATTGTGTTCCCTCCCTTCAACGGTGAAATAAATGCCAGGCAAGGGTAGACTGGCTATAATTAGAACCACTTACATGGTCAGTCATTTGCAAAATGCCTCTTTCTGAATAAAAATGACTAGACCTCGATATTCTGGACTAGCAGAAGTGCTGTGAAATTGCAATAGCCAGTATTCCACGATGTGGAGTTTGTTAGAACCGATAGTTCCTTGAATGGTTAAACGACCTTGCACGCTTAGAATTGAAGCCAAAATTTTGGGCTGAGGGGAAGGGGTGGTCTCCTTGTTAGTGGTTATCGGTGCTCAGGTGCTGAATGATAAAATCCTGACAGGGAATAATGATCTGCAAAATTTGATTTTGCAGATGCCTAAGGATCATTCATTCCATGGTCGTAGTACGGACCCCTTGGACGAGCTAACATATTTAGGCTGTTAACTGAACGGGGAAGATTTTGACAGCAAACTTTTCATCATTTAAATACTTGTTTTCTTTAGGGAATATGTACAGTGAACAGAGAACCGTTGTACCCAGGCATTAGGGCACACATCCTGCATTGATTTGCAGTTTGCACAGCACCAGGGACCGGAGAGGAATTTCGTGGAGCTTTAGCTCTGAGCAGTTTGATACCGGTGGAAAAGAAAGAACGATGAGGAATCAGCTTGCCTTAAACTGTGCTGGGTTTCAGGCATGTGATGGCAGTTTGCTGTCTTTTTTTTTTTTCCTTCTGAGCTGTAGCAGCAGACTTCTATGCCGCGCCTGAACACAATCCCTGCATGCATTCCCTCCCTCTCTGTTTCTCTTGGCTCTTGTTAAACTCTACGGCTTGTCTTGTGGGACCTTTCCAATGAGAGAGCGAGCGAGAGAGAAAGGAACACCACTGATTTCTCTACAGTGCAAATTGAGCATGAAATGGGCAGTGTGGAAACGGCTAACAGGGCTATGGAGGCAGATCTTAAATGCTATTCATAGGCACGTTCATCTGAAGAAGCAGCGGCACCAGGAAGAGAGGAGAGTGAGTGAACCGAATATGGGGAGTTTAATTTGATTTTGCTAGCCTGGAGTTCTTGCATTTCGGAGCTGATGCCTGGAAGGTTTTTTCAATTAGCTGCTGGGAAGCTACGGAGAGACCTGGAACTGTTAGGCCTTGGCTAGGGATCCCATCCATGGAAAGAATAGATCATTGTAGCAGGGGTAAGTAGTACACAGCCTTTCAGAGATCCTCTATACTTGAGATAAGATCCTTTTTGTTTACTGGCACAATATAATAATAATGCTAAAATAAAAACAGCTGGAAGAATGCCTTAAGGATGGCACCAAATGCTAATGTGACAATACAGAATGAATCAGATTGCAGTTTCACAGGCAGTGTTTTCTTTGCAGAATGATCAGATGTAGTGTAAAGGGGGAGTTTATTGCATTTTTGTGTAGACTGTCTTACATTAGAGATTTTTAAGCTAAGGATAACCGTGGCTCTTCTTCCAGAGATTAACCTGTGGCCTTTTGGAAGATTTTTGTACTGAGGAAGTCAGTCTCAAAGCCATATTAATGAGGTATAAGGAATTAACTGGGAGTGGGGCTGGGGAACATCCCAGTACTGGTTTCCTACCTCAGCAGAAGTGAATGGTTGTTCAGATACACGTTTTTAAACTTGGAGCTTATCTTCTACAAATTAGGGAAATGAGAGGCCAGTAAGGAGAGGAGTGTGTTGCATTTTACGGTGCTAGATGTGTTCCAAACCGTCGCTAATAATGCCTAGAACCCTTCCTTTGTTTTGAGGGTAGGCTTAGCAAAGGTTTCTTTTTAAAACGAGAAGTTTTTGTAATTTATTTCCTTTTCTTTGGTCTTTCATGACTCTTTCTTTAAAAATAATCCTTGGCATCTGAAGTAATAACTGTTGATAAAGAGAATGCATTTTGACTCGGAACTTTTATCTGGATAATTTTGTAAACCTATATTACGTGTTTCTTTTTGATGCAGATACGTATGTGAGCGAAACATAGATTTGGGTAAATCTTTAATCGGGTGCAGGGACACATAATACTCATCTTAGATGCTCTGCTGACAGGAACCATAGAAAAATATACAGTAGGCAGATAAGTTTTACAAGATTACATGCATTTTTTTCATTCGTAGCCAGTAAATTATTAACTGGACAAGATCAGCATCTGGGCTTTCTAGGAATGACTTTGTCCACGTGCCTACCTCGGGCATCCCTGCCACAGGCAGCTTAGTGCCATTCCAAGCTCTCAGTAAGCAGTGCAAAGCGGTGCAAAGCATCTGCAAGACCCCTGCAAAATAATTATGAGCGTTACCATTGCTCCTTCATTTGGAAATCGTAAGTCACTGTAAGCTTTTAGGATGTGTCGTAACTTCTCCCTTTGTGCTGGCTCAGCTCTCCTTGTCTTTTGTGTAGCAGAGTTGGACTTAAACCACTTCCTATTTCCTGCCTGTCTTTGCTCATTGCTTTTCATATGGCCTGCTAAGCCTTTTATCCCTTGCACCCAGATTTGCATACGTGAATAAAGGGAATCTCTATACGTACTTTTTTTTCCCTCTGTTAGTTGCATCAGGCTGAGCGACACCTTTCATTTGAGTGCTTGGTCAGTGTGACAAGTAAGAGCTCTGGTGATACAGTACCTGTGTTACTCAAAAATCTGAGCTTAATATTTGCCGTAAGTCAAAGAAGCCAAGAGCTTTTCTGCGTTTTATTTATGTTTGTGTCTGGCTGAGCAGTCAGAGTAGAGCAACCAGGACTGTTTGGACTAGCTGCTTTCAAAATGCTGCACTGTTTGCATGGCAGTGCTTCTCGCACACAAAATTCAGCAGCTCTGAGGTTTAAATTAATTATTTGGAATCTATTTGTTTGACTTGTGGCTTTTGGATTGCACTGATTCCTTACAACACACTTCTGTGAGTAGCCGAGTTTTCCGTTTGTTTCTTTCTTTTTTATCTTTCACGTTTTAAAAGCTATGAATTCATAGGCAACAACTCGATACACTCTGAAGATCTAGGGGCCAAGCTCCTAACAAGTAATGTGCAGCTTAAGGGTCAAATCTCCGAAGTTTGAAACAGAAAGAGAAGTTCAAATTCCTCTGCCTGGTCCAGAAATGTGCTGTTTGCATGATGCGCTCCAAAAGGCACTTTCTGTAAAGACACTCAAATATGTGTTCAGACTCTTTTACATCAAAACCAAATCAAACGCCTCTGCCTGGGGCCTGGTTTATTGTACCTGGAGGTATCTGTGCCAGGAGTTGCCGCAATGTTTGTAATTATATTTTGTCAGCAGTATTGTATTAATGGGAACCCATACCCTCAGTCATTTAACACATCCTTGCAATTGCTTTTATTAAGGAAATGTTTCAGTTATGTGATACTGTTTTATGGCAAATGATTTTGAAGGAGATAAAGTGTGTACCTCAAGATTATTTTAATTTCCTTTTGCCTGCACTACCCTTATTGCTTTCTTTCCTTCCCTTGCGAGCCTGTACAGCAGGCCACGTGGAAGGCTGTAGGCAATGTGCCCATCATTGCTTTCCTCCAGCAAGGTTGGCCGGGGTGTCAGGGCTTCATCATGCTCTGCGAAAATACTGAGGCTGTGGAGCAAGAAGACATCACACATCTTCCTGTGCCTGTCAAAGTGGAATGCTCTGTTTTCTCCAAACAAGAAAACAATCATTTAATCAACAACATGCCATAATAGAGGCTCTGTGTTTACTGAAACCAGATGCGTTCCCGTCTCTGGGACTGGGCTTACCCTACAAGCTTTCTTTGCAATAGCTGTGGTTTTGACTTCCATCATAGGTGTGCTAGCAAAACTGGTTTTTTCCCTTTGTGTTTTATCCCACAGTATGTCTCTTGGTGGTCAGAAGGAATAGATGGAGTCGGTAACTGATTCTGTTCGTTTATCTTCTAGTTCTTAATCCCTGAAGCGCGTGTCCGTGCAGCAGAGTATGTGCACGTCTACTCCTGTGCTTCAGGGCTGCTGGAGCCTGGTTAGCGTGGTGTTGGGTATGGCCTAATAAGCTCTCTTGAGGATCAATTTGCAGAAGGAACACGACTGCCTGCACCCATCTGTACTCTGAGGCACACTCTGGCAGTGATTCCCCAACTGTGGCCACAGTTACTGAATGCAGGGACTTTCCATGTTGTCACCATGTGTAACTTATTACCCTGTTGTATGTCTGGCAAAAGTACAGCCGCCCTGTTGTGTCCACAGCAAACAGTTGTTTGAGAGCCACTGCTTAGTGTCATGTTTCATTGTTGTCTTCTGAAACCCCAGGGCCTGGAAGTAGCTTCCCCCATGAGAAAAGGAGAAGAAAATGAGGTTATCATGGAAGCAAAGAACCATGCGGGAAAGAAAACTGTGAAGCAAATCTGGTAGTAGTTCTGTATTTCTCCCATGTCTTCCCATATTTCGCTACAAGTGAGATAGATGCTGCTTCATACGAAGGAGTCAGAAAATCCAGGTTTCACCCAACTAGGGTAGCAAGCAGTTTTTAGCCTAGTGGCTTTAATGTAAAAAGTTCTGTCTCTAAGAACGTGTTGGGTCTAGTTTCTCTGATGGCCATTATTTCTATAGCCTGGAGTGCATGGAGTGAGGAAGTTCATATAGGGCTTTAAAGACAAAAGACAAACCCACTAAATTCCAACCAGAAAAACCCACAGGTGGCAAATTCAGCTTACGGAGCGTTCCAGAATCTTATATTCTCTTTGCCAACGGTCAAGTGCCCGAGGCACTGCTCTACATGCAGCTGTGTGGAGGGGGTGTTCATTAGTTTTTTTTAATAACATCAGGTATTTTAACTTCATGAAAACATTCTGTTTGCAGACCCTAAGAAGTTGTTTTTGCCTAATGGAGTCCCTAATGGCTGCATCTAAGAAGTTTTTATGAATATTTCATTACTTACGAAGATTGACCTTCTTACACATTTAGAGGAAATAAAAGGGTGAGACCACATGAGAAAACATTTGCAACTTAATGCAGGAAAATCTGGGGGAAAGTATCTCTGATACAATTCTGGGAGATTTTATGTCTCAGCTAGCTTAGGCATCAAATATACTGGCTTAAGAATTAAAACAAACTCCAGCAACATATAGAGGAGCTGCTTGTGTTGGCAGCTCAACCTGGAATCAGGGATTGAAAGTGAGATCTCTCCAAGTCATGCATTTCTGACTGCAGTAAGAGTTAAATTCTGTCAAGGTTACTCCCGCTTTCATCTTCAGAGAGGCGCAAACTAGATCCCACCGCGCTTCATGCTGCAAGAGCAGTCTGGCATGGGTGGCGTGGCGTGGGGAGGATCCGCCTCTCCAAAACTGCATGTGAGATTGGGAAGGGCAGAAGTGACCAGGAATTGCCTTCCATCTCCTCTTGCTGTGTGCAACAGAAATGTGGCGCTGGGCAAGTGTTTTGCCTGGTTTCACGTTTATTTTGCGTTGCTGGCTTAGTTGATTAATATTCCTTAACATGCCCTATCTTTTACCTTTTGTCTAATAGACCGCCTTTAGTATTCAGAGTGGAACTTTCTTGCACCGGTCGCTACGGTAAGCTTAAAAATACCAGGTCTGAAGCTGCTGTATTTGCAGTGGGGTCTTTACTGGCATGTAGTTACATGAGCACCCCATCCCCAGTACCGTGTATTGTTGCACCTGACAAGGGGATGCTTCTGGACCTGCGTATACACAAGCACCTAGCGAGTGATGTGTTGGTATTTATCACCAGGAAAACAAAATCAGCATTCCCAGCTAGAGTGATGTAACGGAAACCAACACCCGACAGACCGATGCTGATAACTTTAGTCAGTGCTAAAAGCTGTTGTTGAATTTCAGTCTGAAGCTGGCTACTGCTTGCATGTAGGTGCCGTGTATTTTTCAGCCTCCCATCTTTCGGGGATATTCCTCTGCTTTGCCTGAGCAAGGGCAGTTGTCTGCTCTGAAGGCGTGCCACTCGCAAAAACCTGTGAGCAGCAGTGGGAACAGCCATAGTAACCTTTGTCCAGCGTTAGGCTCTGGAATCAACCTCTAAATCAGATGCCAAATCCAGGAGTAATTAAGTATCGTGAGGTGCCCCTTTTCTGACGCCTTAAATTGATGCCATTTGCCAGCTCTCTGCGAGAGAGTTCAGGTGGATGTGTATTTAAAAAGATGCAGCAGCTAGTCACGCCACAGGAGCTCTGTTTTTCACATGTTCTAGTCAGCGTGCGTGCCCAGCAGCCTCTCCTCTGTCTTTAAAGTTATCCTCTGCAATAGTTTTGTTTTGTGAAGGAACTCAAGGAGTGTCACAGCTGTTCTAGCCTCTCTCAGAAGTACCGAGATGCGCAGCGTGCATGCATGACCTCATTGGAAGCTTACCTTAAAAACAAAATAACAAAATAACCCAAAGGAGACCTGATCTTGTGCATATAAGGCACATATGGAACTATTATTGCATCCAGTATGATTAAAGCACCTCAAGGATCCTGCTGTGGAGTTAGTATCTGCCCTTTTCTCTAGCTGTGCATATTTATAAATGATGGTAGGATTTATTAGTCTTGAAGGTGAAGCTCAGTTGAAGGGGTGCTGACTGCTGAATAGTCATGCTTCCATAGGAAAAATTGTCTCGTGTGATTTGCAAGCTTATAACACTTCTGAAAGTAACTACAGGCAAAAATACACATCCCACAACCTTTTAAATTTACTTAGTGCTTGTACTTGCATAAAATTCAGCCAAGTACACCTGCGATTTGATGTGAACTTGTGTCTGCCAGGAAGAGAATTTAAGCCAGCATTTAATTTCACCTCTATCACTAGTATTCTCTTCATATGTTCCCATGACATTTTCTGTTAGATCCTGTGATGTTTCTGAGTCTGGAGAAGAGGAGGCTGAGCTTATCACTCTCTACAACTCCCTGAAAGGAGGCTGTAGCGAGGTGGGGGTCGGTCTCTTCTCCCAAGTAACAAGTGATAGGACGTGAGGAAATGGCCTCCAGCTGCACCAGGGGAGGTTTAGATTGGATATTAGGGAAAATGTCTCTACTGCAAGAGCGGTCAGGCACTGGAACAGGCTGCCCAGAGAGGTGGTGGAGTCACCATCCCTGGAGGAGTTCAAAAAAACGTGTAGACGTGGCACTCGGGGATGTGGTTTAGGAGGCAGGTGGTGTTGGGGTGGCGGTTGGACTCGATGATCTTAGAGGTCTTTTCCAACCTTAATGATTCTGTGATTCTGTTGCACTCTGCTCAGTCCATGGGGGAAAACCAGGATATCCTCACGGGAGCATTTTGCCTTTTTACTGCAGAGGTGCGTTTGAGTTTAATTTCAGCACCCAAATACAAAGTTGAACTACGCAGTGAACCTCGACGCCAATATTACCGAACTTATGTGGCCAGAAATAATCCAAGTGATGCTTCTACATGGTTGTAATAAACGCACTTTACAAAACTGACATGAAAATTCAGCCGCCCTGGGAGAGCTTCGCTTGCGTGTCTTTTACCCTGGTGCTGATTACGGTTGAGTGCGGCAGGCCTGCGGTGCTTCACTGATTGTCTGGAGATAATGTATAATACACCATGCTCCGTGCAGCTCAGACGTGTGGCGAGTGATTTTGTCACACGCGGTTAGCTTGGAGTAGCAATCTGTTACAGGAGATGCATTTTCTTTTTTTGTCTTGTTGAGCTCTGCTTGATATTTCTTTGCTGCTCTTGGGTACCGCCTTTGAGATTTCAAAGGGATGATTTCAAATAGCGGTGGAGAAATTGAGTTTCAGATATAAAAATATTCTTTAAACATTTCTTTCTTGTCTTCGCTTTCATCATTGCTTCAAGATATTTGTGCTTGGGTAAAGAAGCCACTCTGTCGGAAGTGTTCTTTTCCTGCTCTGAAGCCACAGTTCGGTATGAAAAGGAGAAAGCAGGAGAAGATGGGAAACTATGTGGGAGTATAATTAGTACATTTAGCAAGATAAATCTGGAGGGAGGAAAAAAAGGACAGAAAAATACACTTCTGCTGTCAGAGTAATTAGTTAGAAAATGTTTCCCTGTGTAAAAAGATTTGCCAACCTAAAACTTCAAATATAATACAATAATAGCTTCAAATATATCAAAAAACGGGTCTTGAAGATGCCCATTACAAGACAAACCGATGTAAGTAGGGGACTCGGGTAAATGAAGACGACGTGGTGTTTGAATCACCAGGGTGACTTAGGAGATAGTGAAACTATTGTGAAAGAAAGGGACTGGAGCCGAGAGAGGTTATAAAAGCTTTTCCTTGTAATGAGCCTGCATCTCTGAGTTTGATCAGTGTTAAGGCGTTTAATTTCTTCAGGGTTTGTCCCAAGGATATTTGGGCCCTAGAATTATTTTTTTAAAATAAAGCAGCGAAATATTTCACAGGAAAATTAGCCTCATATTTCTTGCTCTTGACCATCAGGCATACTTTTCACCCAATACATACATTCCAAAGTGATGCATAAAGGTGGCATTTGTCCTGTGGTTTTTCCCTCGTCTGATTTGCTAAATTGCACAAACATTGTAAATTAACGAGAGGACAGACATCAAGGAGACATTAGAAGTGCGGTGGTTTAGAAAGAAAAAAAAAGTCCATTCTTAATACTGTCAGAAAAAATTATCAGATGTAATAGTGGTTTGGAAACTTAATGAGCTTTTGCTGTGGCTGAGTATGAGCGGCAGAAATTTCAGTTGCGTGTGTCTGGCTGCGTTCGCCAGGGAGTTAACCTTAAATTCCATCTCGGAAAAACGTAAAAAGATTACCAGGTTTCCTTGGAACAATGACACATCCTCTGCCAGGAAAAGCATCAGCCTTTCCACTGACTTAAAACTCCTGGCGAAAGACACTTCTTCAGCATTCTTGCCATCTCTTCACTCCTCGAGATTTCTACAGATGTGCGCTGTGTTTGCGATGAAACCTGCTGAAGTTCTGCTCGCCCGGGAGGCTGGTTCCCTGCCATCTGCCCCATCACATCCTCTTCCTCCTGCCTGGACCACTGGGCCAGCGGCTGTGTGGGGCCACGGATGGACGGGTTGTGGCATAAAGTGAAAGGGGCGGGTCTGCTCATGAGGCTTACGTTGCTTGTGCTTTATAGCAAACTTCCAATATCTCTCAATCTGTAGGGAGCAGCTGTATTCATTTTACGTACTTAATGACTTTGGCCACGAAGTGCATTTTTCACATGATGAGAACGTGCGTTCGCGTTGCATTACGCACAGGTAGGTGCAATTTGTCCATTGCTTCACAGCAGGTTTTATGGCGATGAGGCATGTCTTGCAGGCAGATCAAAGCAAATTGCGGGCAGGACTCTACGTTCAGGAATGCCTCGGTAGAAGCACGTGCTGTTCAGGGTCAGCGTCTTGGTACGAGAGGCCAGAAATGTGTCTTGACGGCTCAGGCTTGGTAACGGACATGCGTGATGGTGCTTACGTTTTGCTGGCAAAGCTAGTAATTGCTCCCTGTGGCTTAATACTGTGTCGATTATGTACTCACGGTGACACTAAAACTTTTTGCAGGAGCCGGTCACCAGTGTGCAAATACACTTCATGCATGAACCGCAGACTTTTAGGCTTTCTACTGGCTCCCAATCAGTGCATCGTTTTCAGAGGAATTTAGATAAGAGCTTGGGAGATGCTGTGTGGAGAATTGAAATGGACTCCCAAGAGATCGTAAGAGTTACTCCACGGGCTTTTGCTGCTCTCCAGAGTGGTCTTCCCAGGGGATGTCCCGAGTCGGTGTAGGCTCCACACCTCTGCCATGAGATGGTTTCTTGGTGGACTGGTTCACTTAAAGCACAGTGGTGCAGGTGGGTTTGGAGTTTGGGAGGAATGGTTCTGCTCCTTCTACCTGGCAATAGATAGGGAGAAGCTTTGGAGAGAGAAGGAATCAAGCATATTTTCCTAGCCTATAGTTTTAATCCTCTAATTAATTATCATCTAATTATTTAATGCCTTCCATGTTAAATTCTAACCTTAACTGTAATTCCATTGAGGGTTGGGATTTGGGTGTTTTTCTTTTATTTTCTGTTCTGTTCTTTTATTTTTTTAAATTTTTATAATATTTTTTTAGCCGCAAGATTTTAAGCTTTCGATAACAACACTGTGCAAAACGAGTTATGTCACTGGAAGCAAGGCAAGTTCATGGTGTTAGTTATCAAACACACACAGGGTAGATTTGCCAAAGCTCTTGTAACTTTTTCTTTAAGTACGTGCTGTTCCGCGTGCCATCTCTCCGCCAGCGGCTCTGTGTTACTTGTTGAGATACGTGTGTGCGAGTGAGATCAAGAGCAAGCGTTCGTGGCTTTATGAAGCAGAAGATGAAATGAGTTTTGTAGACAAATCAAATGTATGCTTCGCGAGCTTTGCACAAATCATCCTTTCCTCAGGAGACCTGGTTGATGGAGTTAACATCACTTAACAAACAAGGGAAACGGGGAAATTAAAGCCAAAGCTATCGGAATGGGCTTACTTTGACATCAGGGTCAGAGGCGTGGCTGGGAGGAGCGGACACAGCCCCGTTGACCTGGCAAAGCAAAGCCAGCTCTTACCTGGTGCGGATTTGGCACTTTATTTAGCAGCCAACATTCCTAGTCTTGGCAACAGATTTCTGTAGTGCTTTTCCTTGAAATTATTTTTTTCCTAGTTGCATTTTTCATTATTTCTCTGCCTGTGGTCACACTGACAAGTGAAACACGCTCGTGAAACAGGGCCACTAAAAAGCTGCCTCTGCTCTAATTAAAGCCCTCTCCGCAGTCACTACCCCTTGCTTTTTGCATCTCTGTGCGGGGAACGTGGCAGGTCCCGTGCGCCTTCCAGGCAGGTTCACGGTAGGCTTGAAATTGTGGAGCCCCAGAGAAATAAATGAGTCTTTAAAATGCCTGCTGCTTTCCTCCAAGCACAGATCTGCCAGAGTTTGATGCAGGGATTATTCCCGTAGGGAGAGCAGAAGGGAGCTTCCAAAGCCACTTTGGAGAGGAGAGATGAGAGTGTTTGTTTTGTTCCTGTTTTGTTCTTGCGAACCCCTGTTCTGGAAGATAAATGCACACACACACAGAATTGTACTCCGTAAAACTTTAGAATAAGAGTTCTGAATGTGCCGCATCATAACTAACTTACCCCCCTGTTTACTTTGTTGCTGCTTATCTCTACAAGAGGAATAACCAATATATTATCCTCTGCGGGAGACTCCTGTAATCACTGTCTTTATCTGCTAGCTTACTGGAGATGAGCTGCTTTTTCTCAGACAGACCACATGAACTAGAAGCATTTTTAAGCTAGTCCTGACTCGTATATACGATCGGTGAAGTCTTGGCTAGCAGGCTCTGCTCTTTTTGGCAAAATTGTATAGGAACCAGGCACGTAGCTTAAATTTGTCTTTCAAGTTACGGAGGTGAAATTGTTACTATTAGCGTGGATTGGTACTGTGAGAGCCTGACTGTGTCTCCAGCTGGCCTCCTGCTCTTCGAAATCTTCCCTGCTACTTGGTTTATTATCGTTACCCGTCGTTTGGCACATCATTGTGTTAGGAACTACAGCTCTTGCTAGTCAGCTGTGCAAAGTGACACAGCGTGAATTTGCAGGTAGATGAATGAGGAATTGCCTCCCTGCTCCAGGATTTAATGCTCTCATCAGTTCTTTGTGGGTGTGTGCAGAAAGGCAGAGGGGAGACTCACAAGCTTGCCTCTACCTGCGTAAAGACAAATTTGAACGATTCCTTGACGTAACGTTTATAGCGCTCTGAGTTAGCCATACACCTGTTAAAGTGTAATGTGTTCACAGGACCATCTTTAAGCCTTTCTTTGCGTATCATAAAATGCTACCGCTGAAAAGACGAGGATACCATAAACCTAATTTATGAAGTCATTTGTTCTACTTGTGCTAGCTAAGCATACGCATTCCAGTAATAAATGAAGCTAACAGAGCCTAACGCATGACAGTTGTTTATTGGGTTCAGGAAGTTTGACAGACATTTTGAATGTGAAAAACGACCATTTCAGGTTATATATCAAGCTGTATATACAAAGTATGCTGTTTAACGCTTGGATCAGTTACCATGAATGCTATTTACAGATAATTTCGGCTATCTCGGATGATACACGTTGAAACTCTTCCAGGGGTATTCGCGAGACCCTGCTGTCTTTGGTCTGTCCTTTAAGAAGATGAAAATCAATTTCCCAGTTTGGAACCAACCAAATTCTGCCTGAGTGTCATGTTCACAGTCCACTAAGGTCAAGAGAGGCCTTTGCTTTGTGCTCCCGGGGTTTCAAATCAGGCCCGGGTGCACCGGTACTTCTAGGATGTTTCGTTTATAGGGGATGCTGCAGGAGGAATGGCTTTTAAACATCATGACACCCACGATTTTTGGAAAAGCGTTATGCGTGTCTATTAACAGAGCAAAACAAAAGTTATGCCAGACGCGGAACAGGGAGCATCAGCAAATACTCATCTTCCAGGGTATTTTGCCACAAGGACAGTTACGTTACAGGATAAAACCAATAGGTTTTTCTGTGTATATGGTTCTACTCTCTCTGTCTCTCAGTAGGCGCGAGGCTGGCTGCAGGAAGAGGAACAGTCGTTCAGTTAGCTTTTACAACTTTACTCTGAAATAAGACAGTTGCATATATGTAGGGCAATACAATGGATTTAAAATGTCACGCCTCACTGCAGTGAGTTTCTCTGAATGGGAACATTCACAAGCACTGAAGTAGAAACTAGCTACATGGGTGTGAAGTAGATGAATATAAATCAGTAGGTTAATCCTCAGGTAGGTATGCTTTTTCAAATGAAAAGTTTGGTGTAACTTAGTCGTCCTACACACATGGACCTCACGCCTACAGATGATTCACTTGCTATATCTGGAGAGTTCATGTATAGACTTGGCTTGACTCAAGTCCACACTGGTGTAAATTACAGTATATGCAAGAGGAAAGGTGATGCAATTCAAGCTTTGTCTTAAATTGCCCCGTACCTTTTTCCACCTTGCACCACGTTGTGCAGGATCAGGCCTCGAATATGTTTAGGGAGCTGCTGCGTTTGTATGTTGGCGATCTCATTGCCTGGCTGCTGGCTTTTCGGGAGACGGAGCCTGCCCGAGTGAAGCGGAGCCTGCGGCGGTGTGCTTTGGCACTGATACGCTTAAGGGACGCAAGGCCTGAAATTTCGTCGTGGGTGGATAGAGTAGGTGTCTGTAACCTAAATAAGCACAGGGAAGATTAAAGGATGGAAACTTTTCTCCCTGAGTAGGGAGCCCACATTTGATTGAACTGGAGCTCCTTGTTACCTGACAGACATGGGAAATACCTCCAGCCATCTATTAGCTTTCCTTTACTGCGTGCTTTGTTATTCTGTTTTCCTTTGACTGTTAGTTTCAGAACTTAGTAGCCCTTTAAATGTGAAATTTGATAGCAAAGAATGATGATAAAGTGTGGGGGGAACGTGCAGTGCAGAAAAAAATAATGGTCATACTTAATCACATTAATGGCAGCAGGCTACACCCTGTCACACACATAGAACAGTCACTCTTACAAATCTTTAAAATTGCCTTTTTCTGGAATGCCCTTTTTTAGTGGAATTAAGCTCACCATGTGAAAGCTCCTCTGCAGCAGCTAGAAAGATTTATCTCTGGGACTGTATTGCACACCAACCTCATGAGGATGTGAGCGTGCGTAAAAATCTTTAAAGTTCTCACTGGAAAGCTTTAGAGAAGAAAGCTCGCTTTGAAGGGAGAATTTATAGGTGGAACAAGAGGCTGTCCAGAGGCTGAAAAAGAGAGCGTGCCGAGAAGGTGGTACAGGAGAAGCTGCAGCAGTGGCAGAGGCAAACATCTCATGGGTTTTCTAGAGAGGTGATTTATGGCGGAGCAAAGATAGTATCCAAATGGAGGTGGCGCCGAGCGGATTTCATCTTCAAGAGCTTGCACAGTGTTTTAGGACTTTCTGTGTCTTAGTTACGTAAAGAGCAGCCTCAGCGAAAGGTTCTTAGGTGTCCCAAGGTAGGTACAATTCTTTTAAACTGCTCTACACTGTTAGGCAACAGTGAAGACTGAAGGTGCAAGCCTGATTTCTGATGCGAATCCTTTGATGGAAAACTTGCATTTGCTTGCCAAAAACGTCTGCCATAAAGCAGGAGGAAGTTTTATTTGCATAACCAGCACGAGGGAGTGGTGAGCATTTGCACACATGCTCCCTCTTCCTCTAAATACATTTAGTGTTGTAAAAGTATACTAAATTACGGCGATCCAAAGATTTTCTTTGGTCCAAAAATCTCTTTAATTATCTGCCATCATGTATGCAGCCATCAGAAAAGAAATTAGTATTCAGGAAGTTATGTCTGGTGCAGGAAGAGTGCTGAATTTGTGTGCTCTGCGACTTCCTCACGAAGAGGAGAGAGATACTGGCAAAATGGAAAGTTAAATTCGCTTTGGGTATCGGTGGTTGTTTATAGCTAAGAGGACTTTGCCTTACACCTCTCTCTTTCCCAGGAGGTACATGCCTCTAATCACCTGGTTCTGATTTTCTCTTGCTTACGTTCATTAAAATACAGCAATTTGTGATTTTTCTCCTCAGTCTTTTGTTCATTTCTGCTTTCGTTTGCTGCTGGGTTTTTTTTTTGGCCTTAGCTAATTATGATTTTTTTTTTACAGACGTAATTTTTTATGCACAGATTTTCCAAGAGAGACAGCGTTGTTCCAAAAGACCTTTGTGTAAAAAGTCCTGGACTACTCTTCTTCAGCGCTTTCTATTTTTAAGCTGGCATTGTTTCTGCCTAAGAAAGAAAGCGAATAACTCTTCTGGCGAGCAGGCAGTGCTTTCACTGTACAATGTAATGTCCATCGTACGAGGAGTAAAGGTAGCAATGATGGCTGCGTGTGTGCAGAGAGGTTGAGATGCCTCATCCTGTTCCGTGCTTAAGGGATTATTTCATGGTTTTCTATTCCTGGGGCTCTGCACTGGATAACGATCTCTCTTTCTTTCATATAACAACTTTTTGGAAGATATTTTCTTTTTTGATTTGCTTTGCAAACAGTCTTAATTTGCTCACGCTCACTTTGTAATTTCTGTTTTCCGAGAAGATCATTAAATATAAGCCATTTCGAGTATAGGACATCAAAACTAGCGGAGTAGCAGGACCAGCAGTAGGACTAGTCAAGGTGCTCAGTACGTGTACAGGAATGACACGGTTAAATCTCTCCTCACTGCTCTGAAAAGAAGCACATCCTGATGTTGTATTTAATGACTCTCTGTGTGATGAATGGTGCCATAAAGCTCTCTGTTGTGGTAAATTGCTTGACAACACTGAAATTAGGAGATTTGTTTTATTATCTAATGTCTGCCTGAACATATAAAATAATAAAAAAAAAAGAATAAAATGGCAGGGGTGGGGGGGGTGGGGATTCACTGTTATCTGATGCATGAATATTTATAGATGCCTTTTCAGCGAACAATTAATTTTGCAGACTTCTAAGCTAGAGGTTTAATCCCTGGCTTGACCAGTTTGCCTTCCTATGATTGTTTTATTTTTGAACTATATTTTTATTTTTAAACTGTCAGGTGAGACGCGCAAATCCAATGGCATTCGAGGCTCTGTGTAAGCCATGAATGCTGTATATTTTCTGTCTGACAACTCCAGACAGACAAGCACTTCCCTGATTCCCTGATACTCAGCATGTCTTGGAGCAAGTTGATGTGGATGTTGTGCTTCATGCATTATTACATGCCTGGCTTATCCCTGCTCACTGACCTGGTCTTTCTCTCTCCCTCTTCTCTCCACCCCCTCCCCTTGGTGTAGCTTTCGCTCCCGGAGGAACAGAATGAAGTAACGAGAAACGGCTGTGAATCCAAGGAACTGGTCTACCTTGTACAGATCTCTTGTCAGGTAAATGCCATGTTTTCTCCCCCCACCTCATTTTGCAGACTGTATTGCATTACATTTGGCAACACAGCCTCGTAATATTTTGATATGACACTTTCCTGCTGCATGTTTGGTTTTTCCACTTCTTCACTAGCTCGGTCCTCAGAAGGATGCTGTCTGTGGTACTGCGACCAGCTAATTTTAAGAAAAGGAGCATCGAGGGGAGGAAAAGGAGCCTGTTAAGCAAATAATCCTCGCTACAGTTTGTGCAGAGCTGCACGGTGATTAGCCTAGAGACACAATTGTGCATGCTTAGACTCTGCATACGGACGCCTGTCAGCTGGGGGGGAGCGTACATTGACACACGGACGCACCAGCTACATAAACAGAGGAAGTACGTGAGGGAGAATGATGGCCAGTATTTCTGTTGATCAAGGCGTGCTGCTGGCAGCCAGGAGATGGGGATTCTTGATCTGTTCCCAGTTATGTCTCCAGACATCTGGTATGAAATTCTCTCACTGCCTCTGCTACTGTGGTACCAAAATGCTTGGGGCAGATAAATCAGCTGCTTTGTAGCACCGTTTCCCCATCTGCCAATACAGGGACAGTGACTTTGTGAAATGCTACATAATAGGTTATCGTATTTTAATACGCTGAATAAAATTGTTGTTTGTAGGAGACACATCGCATTGACAAATTCAATTGAGAGTTAATACCTGTGTTTGGGCATTTTTCTGGTCTTAACACAGCAGTTCCTTTCAGGATTCGTCTCGGCACTTCCTGAGCGTCCATCTTACCAATTTCTGCTGAACATCAGTGGGAATCACTGTGGTGTCTGTCCCTCTCTTTAAAGCTCTCTTTGTGATTCTGCTGCCATTTCCCAGGTACTAAAAGGAAGTGTACGGAATGGGCAACCCTGTGTTGCCTGCATTTGAATCGTGTGAGGTGGGGAGGTATTTGCTGTCGGATTGTACCAGCATAGTGGCATTGCTACACACAGAGACAGGTTGTGAATTTGCAGCGTGCTTGCTCTTCTGCCCTGACTCTGTGTGCACGCTGGCGTGGTGTGCTCGGAGAGAGCGTCCTGCTCTGTTTTGAAGGTGGAGCTTGGCGCAAGCTGAGCTAAAGCAGCGTAGTTAGTATGACAGAAACACGCCGAGTAATTCCTCTCTGTTGTCAACTCCTACGGTGCAAGTACACACGTGCACAATGTATATATGCATTTATATATAAATAGTGCTCTTGAGAGAGGGAAGAGAGGCTGAAAGTGAACATCTCTCAAAATTGCCTGTGTTTGGGCGCTTTGCTAGTACTGTTCTAACCCAGCTCTAGCCAGTTCCGTACAAAACAATCACTTTTCAGAAAAGCAATCCAAGCTAACAGGCAGCACTGCACAATTCAATGGTGGACACATGTCTGTGTTCCAGCCAAGAGCAGTACAGTGACCAAGAGTGAGACTTTTCAGGGGACTTAAGGAAATTAGAATTTCAATACGTTTTGAGTTGCTCGTGTTTGGGACTGCATTCGCAGTGCTTAAAGCAGAGAGGAGCCTTGCATTCTTTCCTGACTATTTCAGGGAGCCTATAGAAATGCCAATATCTTATAGAACAGTTTTTCTCTAACCCTGAAGCATATCACTTCTGATCTTTCTACCTATCTTACTGACATCTCTAAAGATTAACAGGACACCTTCAGGTATAATAGTGTCCTTAAACCCTGCAGAATATGTTTGTGCAGGAGCAAGCCCTAGGAGTAGCAAATAGCCAGTGCATAGCGTGCAAGGCATCGATGGTGCACTGATCGAAGTGAGCCCAGCTGCCCAGCAGCTCATCTGACACCTCTGTGAGAATCTCGGATGCTTTGCAGGGATGTTTACGAGAATACAGTCCAGAGATTTGATTTATGAGGGGACAATGTGGTGAATTCTGTGCCTTGACTAAGGAAGATGCTACAGCAAGACTTAGCCGAGCTGCTGTCCCATAGATCCAGAGGCCGTGAACCATGCCCAACTGCTGCGAAGGTCTGTTACCTTCTTTTTCAGTGTTCCTAAACTAAAATGAAAGCACTGGGAGTTTGCCTCATCACTTTAAAGGATGGGCATAGAACAAGTCACCTTTTCCTTTTTTTTTTTTTTTTTTTT
>WEKW01017778.1:1028958-1048062 GCA_013389905.1 Sula dactylatra | reverse complement strand
CCGTTGCCCTTCTTGCCCACACGGGCACGTCGCTGGCTCATGGTCACCTGCTGCCCACCAGCACTGCCAGGGCCTTCCCAGCAGAGCCCCTTTCCAGCAGGTCAGCCCCAACCTGTACTGGTGCCTGGGGTTGTTCCTCCCCAGGGGCAGGACCTGACACTTGCTCTTGTTGAATTTCATCAGGTTCCCCTCGGCCCAGCTCTCCAGCCTGGCCAGGTCTCGCTGGATGGCAGTACTTGCTGAGGGTCCCTTCGTCCAGGTCGTTGATGAACACGTTGAACAGGACTGGACCCAGCACAGAGCCCTGGGCAACACCGCTAGCTACAAGAAAGTTAAAAGAAAGTTTCTATTTGGGTTGGGTTTTTTTTTTCTTTTCTTTTTTTTTTTTTTTTTTAAGTAATCCTTCTGGCTAGCTAGAAATGCTCCCCACCCCAAGACTGTTATTACCTCTTGCGTGTTACTCTACGTCCCCATCTCTGATACTTACAAAGCTGAGAAGCTTGTGGCATCTGGATTCAATGAATGGAAAGGCATGGAAGTTGCTGCACAGCTGAGCATCATTTCTACCGTGGAGATACTTCACCCCTGACATCTCATGGCCTCTCCTAATGTCCAGGGAAAGATTTCATTCTATCACGTGTTGGATGCTAGCGGTGTCTGGATGGGTTTGGCTCCACGTTAGAATTGAAAGGGAGGTGTGAAATAGCTCATGGAATGATAGTGCAGTGGGGAGAGATTTTGGCAGGACGCATCTGTATCAGGCCAAAAATACTGAAGAAGGGAGAAAAAAGCCTGTGAAACAAATTTCACTTTGCTCGCCTTTTGGATATGCTACTAGCGTTGGTGTTCAGCCTACTGCAGCAGCTTGCAGAAATCTCCTTGATTTCTCAGATGGACACACAGAAAACAAAGTCTGATAATTAAGGCTAAACCAATATAAATTTAAAAGCTTTAAGCTATATGTGATTTCTTGCAAAAACAGATAACATGGGGACGAGCAAGGGCATTTGGCCATCCTGGCGATTTTAGATTACGGACCTTAGAGAAATAAGCTAAAAACCCTAGCTTTGGGATTGAATACATTGTACTGCTGTGCCTTGCCCAGTTTGGACTGCACAGATACAATCTGTGTGTTGTGTGGTCCATAAAAAGACATTTATTTTGTCATTTCACTCGGTGGCAGACAACAAAACCAAAGCTTTTGAACATCAGACTTTTAAAACATCCAGCTCAGTCTTAGCTGTGTTTGGCAGACTACGGCTCGGCATTTACGCTAAGGAAGTTCTATCCCACCCTTCCCCATCTGTAAGTATAATTTTAGTGGTGTAAAGAGAATTATTGTTTGATGCCTGTTTTGCAAACCCTTCCCAGATAAGGTTGGAAAAAAAAATTTTTTGGAGTTGTGTTTGTGACACATTTCTGCTGCAAGTCAGCTTGTGAAATATAAGCTTTGTGTGAGGTTCCGAGGGGTTTTTTTAAGTCTCTATTCAGCTTTTCTTCTGCTTAGAGACCTCAAAAAAATTAATCCAGTCTACTGGCTCTTAAGAAGAAGTAGGAATATATAGAGTGCTGTTCCAAGTGTTTCTGAAAAGTGGAAAGATAGGATTCTTCTTTTGATGTCTTTGAACAAATTGAAACGTGAAAACTAGCAAATGACAAAGGTAGGGTTTTAGATCTTAGTGGAAAGAGCTGATGATTTGGGGGTTGGTTTGGTTTGGTTTTGGTTTTTAGAGCAATGTAGGTGGATTTTCCTTTTTTCCAAGTAAGATTGCACTGTTTAACTTCTATTTCTAGAAGATTGCTTTCAGGACATGTGCAGTTACTGCTGCTGAAAGATTGCTATTATTGAAATAAATGTGAACAAAATCCCTTTCTATGATAAAAGAAGGGGTGGATGAACGAATGAATGGAAATGAGACTTTTTTTAAACAATCTACAAATGCCAGAAATCTGAGGAAAGATTTTTGGGAAAAGGAATAATGTTTTGAGTTTGCACTTTCCCAGAGCGCAGACAGATGCCACGTGCATTTTTGCTGGGGAGGAAGACGTCTCTAAAGAATGTTAGAGACCCTTTCTTGTGTGGGAAACAGAAGGATAAAATCCTGGGAGGGGTGCTGTGAGGTCTGTACCTGTGAACCTCTGAACTCTGCAGACAGTAATTGCAAGCCTTAACAATAACCGTGGTCCTTAAAGGACCACAGGGAATGTCTGAGACCTTTATGAGTTTATGCGGTACCTGTAGGCTGCGAAGGTCCATTGACAGCGTTTGCAATCCTTGCTGAGTTCCATGGGGATAAGCAAAGAATTTACAAGGTCTGCAACACATTTAAAAGGGGTTACTATGTGTGGTGAGAATAAATCAACAAAAGTAAGAGCCTGCAAAAAGTTTGAAATAGGCTAATCCATCCAGCATGTTTTGTCGAGTTGGAAAGCGGGCTGAAAATATGCCTTTTTAATGTCTTTGGATTTGTTTGTGTGACATTACAGCAGCAACTACCTGCATATGTATTTAAGTATTACAACATAAGAATGGCCAATCTAAGGTTTTATACTGAAAAATGAAAGAAAAATAAAAAGCATGCAGTACTACTTACAAGGTGAGATTTGCGGTATTTCTACACTTCCAACGTTGGGGGTTTTTTTGTGAAATTTTGAATGGCAGGGAGAGAACAAGAGACCGGCTGT
The DNA here is from genome assembly GCA_013389905.1 of Sula dactylatra. NCBI lineage: Eukaryota > Metazoa > Chordata > Aves > Suliformes > Sulidae > Sula > Sula dactylatra. The sequence goes on along the minus strand of WEKW01017778.1, from coordinate 1,045,377 downwards.
GAAAATGTTCAAGTTCTCAGGGAGACCTTAAACTCTAGCCATCTCTTGTGGTTTTTGTTGTTCGTTTTCATTATCACAGGTAGATTGTTGAAACAGAAATGACAGGCAGTAGAAGCCAGAGATGTCAGACCACGCAAGCATGAGTGATGTTTAAAAAAATCTTCGGACTAGATCTCATGATAGACCCCTAAACACAAACTGACTGTTGTGATCCCAGAACAGAGCCTCACTACCATCTCTGTTCCCTGCTTTTCGTGGGATAATGCCAACGTCCTGCAAAAGAAGCCTCTTTCTGCTGCAGCTTAGGTAGATTTCTAAGGCTGTTCTCAAAGCAGGAAGCTCTCATGGTCCAAGCATGCGTTTTCTCCATTTTCCTGCTTGCATTTGCAGACCCCACGCTGGCAGCAAGCTGAGCCACGTGGCTTTGTTGTACAGGATGCACCGTACTTTGCCCTGTTCCTGTTTTTTATTGAAGGCAACCATTGCTGTCTGTGCTGTGTTCGTTTTGATTGATAGAATAAGGTCTCTGATGTATTAGATGAAGGCATATACGCAAATCTATGCCACTTGTATCTCCCAGCTCTGCCTCGCAGGAGATTCAAGCTTGGTATCTTGTGTTTGAAGAACAGTATTTGCAAAACTCCGAAGGCAACCCCATCCAGCGTTCCACGGCTGGAAGCGTGGTTGCAATAATAAGTGCTTCAAGGGCAGCGGTGAGAATGCCAGGAAAAAATGGGATCCAAGTAGGAAGAACAGACAGGACTCCCCATCCTGGGTGGTTTGTGGGGAGAGGAGAGTGGAATATCTTTTCACAGAAGCAATGTCTTACTCAGACTACTAACGTCTGAAGTATGGTTTGCTGGTTCTGTCTGCCTGTGCTAGTCCATACTAAAACCCACAAATTGCTTGCAGTAGGATTTTTGAGTCAGGCATTCGAAAACCTTTTGTATGATTGTTTTTTGTCTTAAAGGCTTCTTCTTTAATATGTTAAAATAGCTTCCTCTTGTGTGATTGAAGCTCAAACACCTAGAGAATGGTTACTGAGTAAGTGCTGCTAACATTCTTCCTGTGAAAAGCTACAGTTCTTAGAACTTGCCCTTTAGGGTCATCTGTTTAAACACACACATATATACTTGTGTGTGTTTTAGAGACATATGAAGAAAAAGAGAGAAAAGCTGGTCTCATCTTTGTTAATGGGATATAGGTATGCGGGGCATCCAAGCTGGATCCTACCCAGTGCAAAATCTGTTTTCAGAATATGTGTTAACCTGCTTCTCCTTTCTTAATATAGAATTTTCTGCCTTGGTTGTTTAAAGAAGATTTTGCTAAGCAAAACCAGTTACTGTGTGCTTTTATTGAAGAGTAAATTCAGGTGAAGTTTCACATTATGCCTGCTGCAGCCTCCTGCCCCGACCCATACACCTCGCCCCCCTCTTCCACCTGAGCTCTGATGTCCATGTAGCTGCTGGATGAGCCCTGCCAAGGAGGAAAACCAAGCCCAGCCCCTGGGTGGTGGAATACTTCCGTGGTGGTGCAGCTGAACTGACGCAGGTGTCAAATGAACATGCACTGAACTGCAGGGGCACGCTCTGGTTTCACAGCGCTAGCTGCTTTGTACAAACTCCGTGTAGGGACCCTCAGTGCGCCCTAAAGCTTCGCCTGCCCAGAAGGGCTCAGGAAAGTTCCTCTGGTTTAAAATGCATTAAAATGCTGGTCACCATCGTGGCCTTTCCCCCCTAGCTTGTCTTCTGTGTTTCTCTTCTGACGCTTGGTCCCACTTGCCTGAAGATGACTGCAGCAAAATGCCTAGAGAAATGTAACTTCCGCTGACAGGTTTGCCCATGAGAGTTCGGTACCTCATGTGTTTGCGAGTGTTTGAAAATCCCTGTTGTGATACTGGGTATTTATTTATAAGTCCCCCCAAACTTTTTAAAACCTGACCACAGACCTTTTATGGATTGAATATTTTGAGCCTGTCCTTCCAGATGTTCACAAACGTTGAAACCTCTGTCCTAAGCATTTCTCGGGTGAGGAGGGCTGTTTTACGTTAGTCAAAAGAAAGCAACTAAAATCCTTGTTTCCACAATGCTAATCCATCACTTGATGTTCTGTGCTTGAATGGTTGGTCTTAGGTCATATACTTCATGCCTTCTGCTCTCAACCGCGATAAATAAAAATGAAGTGACAATAGTAACGTGGATTAATAAAGAATGTACGAAGCTGGCAAGCGGCCTGAGAAGTGCTGTTGGGCTGCGTTCAAAGCTGAGGCGATGCCGAAGCGCTGCCAAGGTGTAGTGTCTTTGAAAAACTTGGGTCTGTTCCAGGCTTTTTGAAAGTAAACTAGCATCTGTAGGGAAGAGAGAAAGTATTGAATTGCATTAGAAGCCTTTAAGAACTGCATAATTAACATCTGTTACTCTGTAGCTGTTACGATAATACTAAAGGATAAGTTCATTCGTTAATTAGGGTAATAATTGTTAAGGACAAGGGTACGACTGACTGGTTTTGGCGTTTTGCTGCAGAGCACTGATTTGGGTAGGGCAGCGCTGTGGTGTGCCGTGTCCTTTTCCTTTTTTAAAAGCATATTGCGCCGTACCCTCCGTTCATCACGGGAGTTGCACGTAGCCCTGTCGTTAATTCACACGAGCGGTTTAGGCGTGTAACAACGGAAGTAGCAGTTTTGAGGTGAAGAGGATTTTTGTCCTGTTGTCTTCGCTGCCTTTCGTTCTGAGGCGTACGGGCAGTCGCCAGGACGGCTGCATTGGCGTCTAGGAGATGCACCAGCAGGAAGACTTCCAAGAGTTGTGCCACTTGCTTGCTGTGGCCGTTCGCAGTATGTCTGTGCTCTTTGGGACTATGGAATGGAAACAGAGGAGTTAGCCGTTGCCCTCTGTGCTGCGCAGGAGGATGTAATGAATCCAGGAGCGGCGTTGCGCTGACCTACGGTGGCATCCGTGTGTCAGCGGGGCTCTGGGGTTTCATTGCCCAGCTGATGGGACTTGTCCTTCACTCCATTCCCAGACAGAGAGCAGATTCAGTACTCTGGTGTGTAAATCTATCCACTGGTAACAGGAGATGAAAAATTACTGTAGTGCTTAAACTTTGGTATTTAATTTCTCCATTCATGGCGCTCTGATTTTTTTTTCCTCTGTAAAAACAGATTTTGAAGGGAACGGGGTCAGCATGGTCTTTTCTTGTTCTTGACTCTGGATGCTTGAGAGGCAATAACAGGGTTCTGGCCGTGCACGGGTTTTGAATCGAATGATTTATTTGTTGAGTGACACTGCAGAAAGAAATGCTGCCATGGCACTGCTTGTGCGAAAGCACGTTCCTTCAGCAGGTGCAAACTGAGGTGCACTTTAAGCTGTCCCGTCGGTATACCAGAGATGGAGGCTGGATGTGCTCCGTGTTAATGCCTGCGGCTGTAAACTCCAGTGAAGAAATGGTCTGGTGAATTTATTTGAAGGTGGTTTTTACTGGGGAAAGAGAGTATCGGAGCACGATAGCAGCCTACCGGTTCATCAGACTTGCGTTGGGCTGAGCTGCTGTGCGGTTATTTGTGCAAGGGAGCGGTGAGTGACACATGGCAACAGCTGCTTTCATGTCCTCTTAGATGCTTTTCTGTGATGGAAACCTACCAGCTGAAGTGAATGGTCAGTGTAGCCCTAGCCTAGGAAGGGATGATGAGCAAGAGGGAAAATTCTTTCTCTGAATAAAATGCCGTATCACATGAATGCGCTGCCATGAACGTTTTTTTTAAGCAACGGAAGCTTTTACACTTATATCGCAGTTTGTTAATGTCGTGTCCTTTGGGCGTTTTGCCTTCGGAAAGCAAGCTCTGAATTAGAGATCAATCTTCTTGTACCCAAATTGTATTCTACTTAACTCTGAAGCAAAAGTGAAAATCACTGTTGAAATCTAAGAGGACAGGATAGCGATTATGGTTTCTTTCTGCAAGTGATGCATTTTGGCAGGGCTTCTGATTGTCATGTGGTGCTTTGTAGACAAGGCTGGGCCCGGCCACAAATTGAAGAGGACAGTTGGCTTTATTCTGAAGAGACACTGAATCCCGCCCCATAACTAAGCAAGTGTAAATGCATTGCAGAGGAGCAGCTCCTCTACAATTTTACTTGTTTTAAAACTCCTCCAGGAGCTGAGCTTGGTTCAAATCCAGAATAAGAGGAGGATTGTGGTGGATGTTCCTGTTTTTCTTAGCTGCCTTGATGTTTATTCCTTGTAGAGCAGTATAACATGCACACATTTGTAATAGCAATACTACAGTGCCTGTTTACTTGGGAAAGCTGACAGCCCCTTGGGCAGATAGTCCAAAGCCATTTCATCCAGTATCGTCCTCTGCAGGCTGCAAAGTTACGTTGATCGACAAGTAATGTTAGATGTTAGGTAGCTAAGCAAGCATCGGGAGAAAGACAAGGTGTGCAGTTAACGATGCCCCAAACCTGAACAACTTGCACGTAGATAAATTTCATAGGCCTTGGAAGAGCACCTGCACTTCCAAACAACAGATTCATTGGGCACGAAAGGTAGGACAAGCAGGTTAGTAAAGAATATTCAAAAAAAGGCACTCTCAAGGCACAGAAACCACATCAAAATAGATGTGCGTGAAGATGCTTTAGCAGTAAATCAGAGATGTGCCATTTTAATTGTTTGTAGCAAGTGGTTACTGTCCCTGAGCAAAGTGGCAAAACCCTCAGTTTGGAAAGTTTTCAAGTGCTATGTCCTACCAGTTACCCTCAGTGTGCACCTTGTGTAGTGAAACTCTGATATTCTGAAGAAAATTTGTAATTGAGTCGTTTTGGTAATAAAAACACTGAAGTGTTAAATGCCGTTGTCTTCCTCAAGAACTAGAGATGCTTTGCCCAACCGTTTTTACGACCGCTAATTAAAAATAAGCTTTGCTTTAGAGGAATTGGTGACAGAATTCTCAGGGGGAACGTGATTGAGCTGGTTCCTTAAAGCTTTGTATTTATTAGGGCTTTCCTGGAGTTACAGAGCAGGTTTGTGCCCCAAGTGTGCTAAAAACTGTCAAGCAGGTGTTTCTTGTCACTGCGTGTCATGTAACCCGTGATAAGCTGGCCTAATTCAGCAAGCACCAAGATCGCGACTCGTTGAGCAAGATTTACGCCTTCAGCGTGAAACAACTCGGAGTCAGTTCATCGTAAGAGCTGCTGTGACTTCCCGAGTTCTCCGCTTCCTTGGCTGGTAGCCTCCAAACTTCCCGAGCTGCGAGCGTGCAGGCAGGCTGCGGTGGGACGTAGGCATTAAGCGTAATTGCAAACTGATACTGTCAGAGACCGGAGAGCCGGTTTGCAATCAAGGGCTCAGGCTTTGACAGATAAGAAGGAACTGACTTTCTGGTTTTCTAATGATGCATTTTTTAACTGAGCTGTGGTTTTAAAATACTGTATTTATTTCAAACTTTGTGGTTTACCTTTTTAAAGGACTCCATTAGGGATATTAGATATTAAAGATGGCCTGTCTTAAATGTTTCATCTCTTGGGTCTTGGCACCGCTTTTCAATGTTTCTTCTTAAAACTGATGTGTGCAGCTGCCAAATAAGCAGCCATTTTTCCATTTTGGCTCCAGCTCTGTTAACAAAACTCCTCCGAAGCTGCTTCTGTTTCTCATGCTTTCTAAATAATGTTTCGCCCTGCCACCCCTTCCCTGGAGTTTTGGTCAGCTACATCTTTAACATACCTGCTTGCATACCTCTTTCCTTGAAATGTTCGTGTGTTTTATCTTTGTAACCCTACCCAAAGGAGCAGGAGCAGGCAGAGATGCTCCCTCTGGCTTCCTGTGATAAATCGGGGGGATGCAAAGGGAACGGAGCGCCGGAGCGGCCACACTCCCGCGTGTCCCCAGGAAAGAGCATCTCTGACTGCCGCTCCCGGAGGCAGAGCGCAGGGATAGGTGGGCCACTGGCCTGGCCCAGCGGGGCATTTCTTAGGATCTTAGCGATATTTTCCAAATACTGTTACCATTTTTTGCTTCATTCTGGGGTGTCGAGATTAATGGGTTTGTAGTGGAAGCAGTGTCAGACACAGCATGTTTTTAATTACTTCCATGCTTCCAAGTTTCTGTTAGTTTGTAAGTGATGTGGTAGATGTGTGTCCTGTTGCGTAGCGACCGTAACTGGGGTTATGGGGTGGTTTTTCTCAAACAAAGTTTCCTGATTTTGGACCTACAAAATCTTTTTTTCCTGGCAATTAGTTTTAACAAAAACATGCTTATGTGCTTTGGTCACTTAAAAAAAAAATATAAAAATATATATATATATATTTAAAACCCCCAGCTGTTTCCTTCAGTGTTGAGCCCAGGAGACAAAAATGCAGATCTATATCTGCCGAAGCTACTGTTGCTGCAGCTAACCTCAGGCAAGTCACTCTGAAAGGTTTTTTTGTTTTGTTTTGCAAACCTCAGGCAAGTAATTTTCAAAGGGGTTTTTTTTTTGGCTTGTTTTAAAGGAGAGTGGTGCTTACTTTGATGAAACATGGGCTCCTCTCTGGTTAAGCGCTGAGTAGATTATAGCACATTTGGGGCACAGGGTAAAGAGGGCGTTGTATTTAAATACGTGCAATGCCCATATAATCATTGTAAATGTATATGCATTCACTCATTGCCTTGCTACCTGCAGGACAGCAGAATTTTAGTTCCCGTTACTTAGCAGTTGGTCTGTTAGTGGCTTTGAAGTATTTCCTTTGTGGCTGTCAGCTCATGTTGGGTTATTACTTCTAATTTTCTGAAGTGTAGAAAAGCAGTCCCCATGCTGTGGCCGCCCTCCCCTTCACCCCGGTCTCTCTCTGTGACCTGTTGCTCTTACGGTATAATTTTGCTAAAGAGACGATTGATATTGAATTGTTTAAATTATAACATGTCAGGAGAGCAGGGAATTTCGTTTACCAGTTGAGAGCTGTAAATGCTGTTTCAAGTTCATTAGGCATCTGCCTGCCTGCCATTCAGAAATAGGCTTTCTTGTGGAAATGGTTGTTAGGATTTCAAACGCCGTCCACGTGGTGTGTTTGTGTTAGGTCTTCTTAGCGTGCCCGTATTTCTCTGTACCTGTACAAAACCAATTGCCACCAAAGCCTGAGCCAAATGTTTGCCTGCTGTCTGGATGCTTCTGGCAAAGCTGCTCTTCTGAGTGACGGAGAGATGACTGGAAGGTCATGGCTTATTTCAGCTTAGCCCTCGGAAAGCTGCACGTACCTGAGCGAGGTGCGTGTCCAAAACCGGTCAGAACAAGCGGGAGTAATAGTGCTGTCATTCAGACCAGGCCTTGGGCAGCCTTGTGTTCCCACGAGTGCTTTTAGTGTTCCTATCTGTAATTGGAATTGGGGAGCACAAGGAACTATAATTTTTAGAGGCAAAAAGCTGCAGTGGCTTCCATTAAAATATCTTTTTTTCTTGCTGATTGCAATTACTTGATAATAAACTGATAATTAATGCTGTAAGAGATTAATTTCTCCTGTGGAATAAGGCTATTAAGGATTCACCACATAAATATACTAAACTTTCTCCTGCCTTCTGCCTTGCAGTCTGTCCGTCCGTTCTCCTCATCTCGTGAGAGCTGGTCTCTCGTGTGCGTTTCCCGTGATCCCAGGTGGAGCTCAGAAGTTTAAGTGCTTCCATCATTCTCACCTTATTTGAAGCTCCCTCCTCCCCATATTTTATTTTCTTCTAAACATACGTGCAGCTGCCTGACAGCAGAATGGGTATCACGCTGCAAGCTGCCGGTGCTGTCTTCCAAGCCAGGTCAGCTCCAGAAGCGAACGGACGTATTCCTGATGGAGCTGTTACTGTGCCGAGCTCTGCCAGCTGAAAGGGGCATGGGAGCAAGTGCTGATGTTTGTTAAGTAAAATTTATGCATTCATCGGTGGGGTTAAGCTAATGCAAATGTCTTCCAGCTTTAGGAAGAGCCATAATGTGAGTGTTCCCTGCCCTATGGTGTGGGGACAGAAGGAGCAAACTGCTGCGGACGGATGGTACCAGGGGCAATGAAAGCGAGCATCCAGCCGTGGCCTCAGGGTGAGACCTAGAAGCGTCCTAGCCAAAGCGCCTTACGCTGCTGAGTGTACACTGTCATTCAGAAATCAAGTAGCTTTATGTTGTTGCCTTAGTGCAAACTCCCTTTAACTTTTAAAGATTTACAATTTCCTTAAAGTTATAATAACACACCAGAAGTCATGAGATCATCCAAGACTTCAGCTTAGGTAAAGCCACCTACAGCACCAGCTAAAAACACTTCCTGGGTAAACTCTCAGTGATGGATTTGATCAGTCTTGTTTTCTGTTTTGACTAAATTTCTAAGCCATTTTCCAGTGTGACTTGTAATAGAAAAAGGGCTGAAGGGTCACGCTGGAATAACATACAGAACCCAAGACCCAGACAGCTGTAAAAGTCACCCACATGGCAGAGTTAAACTCTGCTGGTGGATGCTGGCATTTTTCCAGCCATTTAATAACGTGGTGTTTTCTTACTGTAGGGTCAAACTGCAGTGACTTTTGCCATGTACTTTCATCTCATTTTCTGGTCTCGGTCTCCATGCGGACCGGTAAGGTTCATGAGAGCATCCATGTGATTTCTCTCAGGAAATAAGCATTTGAACCAGAAAAGAAAGGTCTATCCCTGTCTTAAAATAAATAAATCTTAGGTGCTACAGAGAAAATGTACTCAGACCGTGGGACAGGAAAGTTGTGCGTGCTGGAACTCAGTAGTACCCTGTCCGGCTTGAAGAGGCATTGATGGATGAAAAGGAGTCCTCTCTGCACAGAACTGGGCAGATTCAGCTGGTAACATAGCCTTTTACAAAGTGGGGAGAGGAGATTTGTAAATCTGTATTATAAAACTTGTGTATATCTGTTTTCCAAATGAACTGTATCACAGATACTGACGCAGACGAACCTATTTGCTTCTCTAGTGTTAGCTGGATGCCTCCGAGTAAGCCATTGACTGTTCAGTGCACAATGGGAAGAATTGCTTCTTGCCGGATCCCAGGTGAAAACAGTTAAGTCCACATCAAAAATATTCCGGTGTGGAACTGGCCTTGAGCTTTCGGGCCCCCTCTTAGAAACGAGTAAGGTTTTTGTACTGGTCAGTTGAAGGGCGTAGGAAATGATGGAGCAAATGTGGGGTTGTTTAACTACGGGAATGAAAACGCAAAGGCTGTTTTAAAATACCCTCCTCTTAAATTTGCTTTTCGCAGTCCAACAGTAACCGAGCAGTACTGCAATAAGTAACATCTTTCTGCGAGTAACGAAACAAACCATCGCTGAGCCGCAACTGTCGTGCCGTGTGTTGGGCTTGGGAAGAAAGGGAACAGGGAGTGATGGTGCTGCTCGCTCGAAGCCTCGCCAAATGAGCTGTGCTTCAGGGAGGGTGTAAACCTCTCCTGGCCATGGCTGCTTGTCGTCCTTCTTAGGCCATTTGACCAGCAGAGCTAAAAATACTGCTTGTGGAGCAGTATTCTGACAAGGTTCTGAATCCTTGTCCCTCGGAATCTTGTCTCATGCGATGTGGAGCCTGGGTAGCTTTTTATGATCTGTGATCTCGGTATAATGGTTTTGCTAATGGAAGGTTCAAATCTCTGGCTCAGTAGAAATTAAATCATCAATTCAGTAATCTCTACTCATTTTTTTAGCGTGAGATTTCTTCTTGCTTTGACAATTGGAAAAAAAATAAGAAGCTCTGTGGAGCGTGCTGAAATCTCGCCAGTCTTTCATCATACATTTAATCCTACACAGCATGCAAGAGTAAGGGAGAACAGATCAAACTGTAGTAAGAGTAGGAATAAACCCAGACTTTCCATTTTGTGAGCAATTCCATAATTGTCACGATGCTTTTCGTAGTGAACATTTCTGTAAAATGAAATTCCAAAGAATACTTTGATTTCATTTGAGGGACTTTTTTTTTTTTTTTCTTCTTCAAGTCAGTGATCAATTTTTCCTTTTAAAGATCGTGAAACTCTTTTATGGCACTATTGAAATCTTCATTTGAGACTTGATTTTTTATTTTTATGAAGTTTGTCATACCCAGGTTTGTAACTGAAGGTCTGAATCCAGGAAGTCACTTGCCTGTGTGCTTAACTTCACCTCTATTCTTATGTCCCGTTGACATTAATGGGATTTAAGCATGTGGTTCTCTAAATCAGGACCACCAATAATTAAAGAATAGAAAAGTAATTATTGAATTGGAATATGAGAGGGTGATCAAAATCCTGTTTGAGCAACAATTTATGGAAATCATTAAGAATGTGAAGAAGGCATTTTTGCCTTATGGATATTATATGCCCAAAGCACCAGTAATGTTTAGCTTTGCTATAAACCACACTTGACAACATGAGACCAACTTAACAGTCACTTACTTGTTTCTACTATTTTATTAACTCTCTAAATTAAGAAAAGAACCCTTTTGCAAAACCCTTCCAGCACTTCAGAATTTGCAGGAAATGGGAGCAAGATGTACAATTTTTATATTGATATAGTGAAACATTGTAGTATATTTGATATTGAATGAGGTCACTTGTTTCTGCTGCTTTGGCTATGCGACTCTGGAAGTCTAGCTGAGAGAATGTAGTCTTTCCTTTCTTGTGATTTGTACTGGGGATCTGAGGGGAAGTGCTAAATGTTGTCCTGTTCCTTCCCAGATTGCTGCAACGATTCTTTTAATTGCACCCCCTGTAAATATGGCTGTCTTATTTTTGCTTAAAAATTTGTCACTCAGGCTCCAAATCTGCAAAACCTTTGCTTAATACAACTTTTAGAACAGCCTAAAGCATGTATGCTTTTTGAATGTAGTTATAGCAGACTTAAACCTGTACATTATTAGGAAACATTCACGTTTAGGGTGCTGGGATAACTTTCTGCTGGGTGGAAATTTGTATTATTGCTCCCGAAACCGTGTTCTGTGCTAAGACATCATGCGCAGCCATTCTGAATGGGACTGAAGAATGGGCAGCCCCGTTCCCATAAGTATCCTGCGATCCTTTGGCACAAGGGCCTGAAATCCAGGGCTGTGCTGGCAGGCGCTGGGCTGACTTACCTCGGGCTGGTGATAGCGGTTCTGGCCTCCGGGCGTGTGCACCACCCCTCTTATGGAGGTTGCTGCTGCATCCGCAGGGATGGCTCGGCTGGTTGCTTAGCAGCTGCAAGTTGGAACTGCTGCAGTTTTAAGGTACAGGAACGGTGGTTCTGGGTTACCTTTCTGCACCACGCTCGGACCGTGCCGGCTCGGTGCTTGCTCCGCGAGTTGTTGTGCAGCGCAGGAAGAACCTCCCAGAGAGATGGTGGGGCAAGAAACGCCACTGCTGCCGCGAGGTAAGCTGTCCCTGCTCAGGAATCGACTTCCTCGCTAGCTATTAGCAGCCTCGGTACTGTGATCGTGGAGAAAGGGTTTCATGAGAAGCAAGGAGAACGCTGTCCGTACAGTCCGTGCTCTCCACAGCTGATCCTGCACGCCCTGTTGCATGGACCAGTAGTTTGCTGATCCCAACTATTCCTGTCTTGTAAATTTAACTCTGACTGTCTTAATTCATGCAAAAAAGAGACTGAAAATCTACAGTCCACCATTTAAATTTAAAATATCGTGGGATTAATGACAGATTTACATTCGTTTGACAAATAGGTTTCTTATTTGTGTGGGTAGCATGCGAGATTGGCTTGAAATGTCCCCCTAAGTGCGGTGGGCAGAAGCAAATACAAGATTGCAGCGAAATCTTTTCTGGCAAAGAAGAAAAAGATTTCTCGGTCTGTTGTTTCTTACATCGGTGACTAAACCTTGCTCAGCTGAAGGTCATACTGGCAACTTACCAAGAGAGCAAGAACCACTTAATTGCAAAAGACGGAGGAATTGGAAAGGCTGTCATCTTTTTGAAGATAATGAGACTTGCACTCCTGTTTTTGTTCTTCGCCTTTAGTCGAAAAGGAAAATGACGTAACTTAGAGAAATTACAAAGCGTTTATGTCCTGTGTAGATACCCTCTTTGTAGGCTTGTGAGATATGGGCGATTTCTTGTGATACGAAAGCAGAGTTCATGGGCACAGTACACGGTCTAGATTCGTCTTAAATAAATTTGACAGAAAATAGCTAGTACGCTGGATTACAGGTTTTACATTTACAATTGCCTTGCAAGCTTTGGATATTAATAGGAAAGTGATGCTTATCGCTTTCCTGAGAAGCAGATGAATATAGCAGAATTGCGACTGGGAAGTCAGAGTCGGCCACGTGTTTTTGTAGCCCAGGTGAAGAGGACATCGGGTCCAGAGCTCCTCCAGGTGTAGCACAGCAGCCCTTGGGTCACTCTGTACAGCTGCGTTCCCCATGGAAAACTGGAACGATGCCGTGTCCCCTCGTCCACCGTGCATTTCCCTGCTTCCCGTACTGGTTGCCTGGCATCCCTGTGTCGCTTTTAATCCTTGGCCCTGCTTCTGAGTGGCCGTGTAACCTGGAGCAATCTAATTCTCTGTCTTCTGAGTCCTTGCGCTGCTAGCGTTGCTGTGCTGCAGGAGCACCAGGGCTGCGCGGCACGGCTAACATCTGTTGCACGCTTTGTTGTTTTTCTCATCCTTTCCCTAGGGAGACAACGGCATGTGGAGTGGGAAGCAGAGTGTGTAATGCTGACAGAGATTTCTTTTTTTCTTTTTAATTATGGCCATACTGTTGATTTTAGGAACTAAAGTCTGCAAAAGCGCTTTGCACTTGAAATAGAAGGCGGGGAAGCTTTGTGGAGGTCCGTGGTCACTGAGCCAGGGTCCACTTCTGTAAAACAGGAATAGTCTTATTTCAGGGGCTGCATGGGAGCGTTGAGAGGATTAAAGACTGTTCACAACACGCTTTGACCTGTAAACTGCTGCATTATTACAACACTTTTTATTGATCATAATGGGCCATGAAGCATTTAGAAGTAATCATTAGATATTAAAAGCTTCACAAAGCAAATTATGCTGTGCTGCCATGGTCCCTTCCTTGTCCCCTGAAGCAGCACGTATCTTGCCAGTATTTTAATTGGGGAAATGATATGCACTCAGGAGTAAATCTTCAGCTAGTGTTATTCATCATAGATTGTGTTGTTTGGTTTTTTTTTTTTTTTTAAATTCAGCTGAAGATTTGCCTGGGGTGACTGACAGAAATTTTGCAAGCTTCAATTCTGCCTTCAGATCCCTGATTGTATATTCTTCTCTCTGTGTGGAATCTAATTTCACGCTATTTATACAATCATTTTGTAATTTACGTTTGTGCAAAGACACCTCGTGTATGAAAACGCTACAAAATCCTTGTAAGACAGGTGGAAGTTAAAAGCTTTGGAAAGGTCTCATAATGCGGGGCCACATCCAAACCCATGGTTAAATAATTAAAACAGGAGCACCAACAGCTGGTCTGAGCGTGAGTGGCTGTCTATAAATTAAAACATGAAAATACTACTAAGGCGCTTTCATCGCTTTCAAATGTTTTGAGAAGAAAGGGGACCGGATCTGCCTGCTACTTCTGCACAAATTTTCATTTTCCTCACCTAACCCATGGTGAGGAGCTTATAAAAATGCGATTCTCTTTGCTCTTTATGCAGGGGAGGAGCTGGATCGTGAAGCGGAGTTATGAAGATTTCCGAGTACTTGATAAACACCTTCACCTGTGTATTTATGACCGGCGCTTCTCCCAGCTCTCAGAGCTACCCCGCTCCGATGCCCTGAAGGACAGTCCGGAGGTAAATTATCAGCTCTGTAAACATCTAAAGCACAGTCGCCAGCGAGGGCTTGGAAGGTATTTTCTAATATGTACAAAGTAGTTCTAATGTGGCCTGGGTTAGACTTGGAAATTGATTGCCAGTAATAAGATCCGGATGTGTTTTCTACCCTTAATTTCAATGATCTAAAGGGACGTGCCCTGCAAGTTCACATGAATAAATGTGCTGCGAAATGCGAAATGGTTATGGAGAGCGTCAAGAAAGAGGCTGTCCTGTTAGTACCTTATCTAAGAATTTTGTTACGTCTTTGGAAACTTTTTCAATGATGTGGGTATTTCCTGACTGAATGTTAGCAACTTCACATTCCTAGGAAATCATGCTGTTCTAGGGCTGCAGCACTGCAAGAGTAATCCCATTTGGAATGCTAGACTTGTATTTATAAACTGAAGGTTACTGAAGCTGGTTTTTAAGAGCATTTGCACTAGTGCATTATTTAAATGGCCTTTAAAAAGCTTAAAGAATGGGGTTTTTTTCCTCAACGAGTAACAGGTATTTTTCATTTCTTACTCTCTTCACCTGGAATATGGTGAGCTGGAATTCCTTCGGCTTCTTGCCTGTTGATAATATAGAGATTTATTCACGTCCAAAATAACCTTCTGGAAAGTAGCAGGTGCGTCTTGACCGCATCATTTCAGAAGACGTGGAGAGGGAGGCAATGTAATGCCTGGCCACGGAGGTTACCTGAGCCAGCAGAGCATAACAAAACCGTTCGGCCTCAGTCTGTCTGCAGGAAGAGCGTGTGTCACGGTGACGGACAGTGCCCGCTGCTTCGTTTCGCAGGTCGCTTATCTCCGGGACCTCTAGTTGTATGTTTGCCCCCTACCATCAAGCACAAGTATGAAAAAATCTTGACGTGCGGTGTCGGAAGGCGAATGTTGCCTGCCCACGAGATGGTAGCTGAAAAGGGGGATGAGGAAATTGAGGCCATTCCAAGCATTCGAAGGAGAATCCATTCAGGGACTGTAAATCAAAATCTGTGTTCTTTCAGCACTGAGTGGGCGAGGATTGACTGCTTTTGAGCAACACACAATGGCTGAAATCAGTGCCCCGCTGAAGTCTACAGGGCTTTTGCCATTGAATAGGGGAAGTTGATAATGTGGTCCCATTGCTCATCAGAGAATCTGATTTATAGTTGCTTTGGTTTAATGCAGGCTATTTATGAAGAGAATTTAAAGTTTCTAGTCTCTTAAATTCAGCAGAAGAAGGAATATTCAGGATAATGAATTCCTGGATTTATTTTTTCAAATTATGTTTTAGGCATTCCTAGCTCTTACATCTTTATTTGTCCAACTGATTTAATACGTACTTTTTAGCATGAGGCTGGAAATCTCTGTAAGCACAGAAGACGTAAAGCTGTTGAACAGCTCTACTGCTGTGAAATGTGGTTCTGCAGCTGTGTGGTGTCTCATACTATATTTTTTATTTTGAATTGACCACATTTTGAACAGATGTTTGAGGAGAACAATGTTTTAAACAGGCCTACAAACTCTGGGCTACAATACTGCTTTATAACACTGTCACTGTGAAGCTTTGGAAAGACGTCACTAGCTTTTGTTTAACAAAAGCAAGTTTACTATTACGGAAGGGACATTGCTAAGCGTATTTTTAAAACCCTCTTCTACTATTTGAAATATTAGTCTTTCGCCAAGGGGTCAGTCTGAGGTGCCACATTCTTAAGGGTTTGCAAGTGGGTGGAACTGGCAGCCAGTGTTTTGTTTCACTAAATGGTTCTCAGATGTGTTTGATGGCCATAATACAAATGATTTGTTTGTATGTGAAATTCATGGTGAGACGAAGGCTTTAGATTTAAGGTGTCTTGACAAGAGAAATTAGGAAAATCTACATATTTTATACAAATGACATTATTACTTTCACAGGGAGCTGCTTCTTTACACTTTTTTTTGTGTAATTGTAACGCTGTATGTGGTTTGCTGCCCTTCTTCAAATGACAGGTTGCCTTGCAAAAGAAAATACATTTCCATAACACTTGCCTATGGCAATGGATAATTTGCAGTCTCACCAAGTCTGGTGTATTAACAGAAAAACTGCATGACTGTTTCTTTCTGTTCCAGCTTGTCACCCAGATGCTGATGGCTTACCTGTCACGTCTCTCAGCCATAGCAGGCAACAAGATAAACTGTGGGCCTGCTCTCACATGGATGGAGGTATAGTCTGAAGCTCAGGTTGTTCTTTGTTTCCTCACCTTAGCAGCAGAGCAAGACACAAATGTGCTCTCTTGCCTTTCCAGAAAGAGGTATAATCCTTCCAGACCTACCGGTGTCACTGAAATGCTGTCCTAACAGCTTTATTCCCATTACAGGCATGTAGGTGGCCACAAAAGTTATAGAACAAACAGAATCAGATCCAACGTTAACATTATAGGAGCTTTTTTCCCCTCTTGCTTGGATTTTGTCACCCAAAGACATATCATTCTGCCGATATTCAGAAAATAAAAGGAGTTGGCAATTCTAGTGCAGCGGTGATTGGGTCTGTGGACCGCCTGGGAAAGTCCACTTCATGGCTGAAGTCTCTGAGTAACAGGTTGCAGAAAGCACGTACATTCTTACGGTCCATTTTGGCAAGGCAATACTGCAAGTGCGGCAAGTTTCTAAAACTATTGGAGCTGTCCCAGTTATGGCATTTGTCTCTCCCCCCTCCCCCCCCC
>WEKW01017778.1:998602-1028934 GCA_013389905.1 Sula dactylatra | reverse complement strand
CCCTTTTCCTAACTTTCCTTGCAATAGCTACAGAAACAATAAATATTATCTGCTCCTGTTTGCCATCACTGTTGGCTAAACCGCTCAACAGAGCCTGCGTTGTGCTTGCAGCGGCACTGTTTGTATATTGTGAATTGCAGCTGCAGCTTTGGTTTCTCTGTTAATGGTCTTCGACCATCTTAAACAATAGACCTTATTGGGCAACGAGTGCAGGGAAGAATGGGGCTAAGTGATCAAGGCCAGCTGTCCGTGTCAGCGGTGCTGTTGCCGATTAGCCTGCGTAGCGATATGTGTGTTTTTCCATTGCCTGGTGACATTGCTGCACACCAGGAATAGAAACAACTATTATTAGACTGTTGCAATTAATTTTTAAATGGTTGTGATAATGCATTTTCCTGCAATTTTCCCCGCTGATATCCTCCTTACCCTGAAATCCTTTGGGATGGGAAGAATCTTGGAAACCTTCTCAGCACAAAGGGAGGAGGGAAGTTATAGAGAAAAATGAAACTGTAGAATTCACAGCAACTCAGTGGACCTAGAGATTACAGCAAACCTATTGCACGTGCAATACAGAATAACCCTTCTGATGAATCTTACAAAATTTTACACGAGCACAAAAATCTTGGAATTTTGAAAGTAGGCTGATTGCAGCAGGGGGTGGGAGCCACGTTTTCTTAAAGCAACACAATTTGGTGTTAAAGGGAGGTTTAAACATTCACTGGCGTGCTGCTGTTTGTACACAAAGATGCACAAATACAGTATTTTTGTCATTAGCTGGATGGGGACATACGACCTTCTGGAATACTCTTTATGAATTGGTCTTCCTCTTCCTGCCCGCGTGTGCTGTGCCCTCCGCTGTCTCTCCGTGCTCTCCTCAGGGGGCCCCCAAGCTGTGCTGTCTCTGTTAATCAGCTTGAAGTCTCTGCCATGTATGAGCACCAATAAAATGCCTCCTCGCTTGTCCTCAGCTGCCTCATGGTCTCCCATGCTCTTTATTTCAGATTGATAACAAGGGGAATCACCTGCTAGTCCATGAGGAATCATCCATTAACGTTCCTGCTATTGCTGCTGCCCATGTTATTAAGAGATACATTGCTCAAGCAGCAGACGAACTGTCCTTCGAGGTAAATAATTAAAGGAGCTGACGTTCCTTGTGGTCATATATACAGAAGAGCGTAACGTGTGCGTGTCTCTGTGTGTGTGCGCATCAGGAATATATTCAGACGCTTTCAGAATGTTTTGTGAGGTGAGGCTTAGAAGATTCAGTTAAATACTCGATTTGTAATGGGCTGGACACAGGGAGGAGTTCAGTCATCTTTAAAATATAGCTTTACTTGGCATTAGTGTCTTCTGATTAAACAGGCACTGCCAAGTGCTCTAGCGTGGTCTCTGGGCGGCGGCAGACCCTGCATAGTTCGTACTGTACAGCGTATTAAAAGTCTGTTGTATCTGTTCGGGAAGACTGTCCACATATGTGTGTATGTGGACACAAGCCAATTTAATTATTCATTGGCCAGTTTACATCACCTGTGTTCCTGTTAGCGAGCCTGTGTCTAAAACCATTTTTAAGAGCTTCTGCTCCCATGAAAAGTGAAGACCCAGACCGTCAAAGGCTTTGGTACCTAAAGGGCAGGTGATAATCTGAAACCGTTCTGAAAGCCGTACTTGATGCAGAGGAGGAGCTGCTGTGGAGCAAGGGTCTGGAAGATCGGACCCTGGAAGGCTTTGGATGTCTGGCTCCTGTCTATTCTACCCAGAAAGCAGCGTTTTATGCTCTGATTGTTTATGTGCAGCGGTGCTATCAATGGAGTATTCACAGTGTTATACAAAAAAAGTGTAAAGGAAAGCAGTTAGTGCCCGAAGGAGTTTTTGTGATCACGTTCTTAGCATGCAGTGCAGGAAGTAAAAATAATAGCGATAGTCTAGTGCTGCCAGGGTTTTGCTGATATTCAAAATGGAGGCAATTATTTGTGAACACCAAAGAACCACGCTGATCAAAAAGATGCGCGGGATGTCATCTTCCAAGTTAAAAATGCGTGCAGGCTGTTTGTCGGTGTGTCAGTATTAATAAAAGCACTCAGATGGCACTCCCTGCTTGTAAATCTTGCAGCTCTGTGCCAGCAGGCTAACTTGGCCTTGCAACCGTCATGCGGTCCAACAAGTGGTTGTGAGGCATAGTATACAAGCGGGGAAACCAAGGCACACGTGGCTTTCCGAGTTCATGCAGTGAGAAGCCTTGGCAGAACAGAGGTGGAAGACGATCAGTTGTTTCACAGCGCTGCGTTCTGTTCCCTAACCCAAAGCATCTCTTTGTGTTTAGGCTGAGGTTAACTTCTAATAGGCAATTGCAAAAGTGGCTGGCTGGCATTTGCTCCCCGGTACGGAGGAAATTACCTGGCTTCTCTGCTCATTGAGGTGACAGCAGTCTCCTTAATGGGAATTGGCTTTGCTGTTGGCTTGCTATTCCCTTGAGGAAATCGGTGCTCTTCCCTGTGTCTCACGTTATCCCTAGCTGAAAAATGGGGATGCGTTATCTTCTTTGTAAAGCACCTTGAGATCCATCAACGTAAAACATCTGGTAAAAGTTGGCCATTGCTGCCAACCATTCTTGCTATAGCTAGCTGCAGTATTTATTTAGGTTCTGCCCCTTCTGCTCTGGCCTATCTCATTTTCTACTGTAGAGGCCACACAGATCTTGATTCCCACCAAGCCAAATTTAGTATTGATTATACTGATTGCCTTTTGAACTCTTGCGGTATTACTTTTTTTATGGGGATGATCAAAGCTTCAGAAAACCTGTTTGGTCTCCTTGGTCGTTGTCCTTCCTGGTGCTGTAACACCGCACCTCCTCTGTTCCTTTTCTAATTCAGAAAAGCATGTTTTGGTCAATTTGTGAACTACAAAGGGAGCTCTTAACTTTTTGCTGTGAAAGGAAACAAGACGACATACGTCAATGCCTACATACACATATATAGGGCATGTAGTAAAAATTAGTTCAGCTACTTGAGGATATTTTCCAAAGTGTTTCACACCATCGCTGCTTACTTAGGTCTGCAGTTTAATCCGAACGCTTCTGTACCCTTTGGCAGAGAGCCTGCTGCTTTTGAGAACTGTTTCCTTGTGAACAGCTGTATCCTGTACGCTGTATAATGCGGTAACTCTTCTACCTCACAGTTGGATTTTACACAGGCAGATGTCTCCTCAAGACTGGCATTGGTGCAGTTGCTCACAAGTTTGACAGTTTTTCGCAGCACTGAAGAATGCAGTTGTTTGAATCGTGCTTTCCTCCTAGCCACATTGCAAGCTGCGACTGACGTTGCCGATCTTTTGCAGGTGGGAGATATCGTGTCTGTTATTGACATGCCACCAAAGGAGCTGACCACGTGGTGGAGAGGCAAACACGGCTTTCAGGTAAGCACAAGGATCAGACATGAGAGCGCAACTTAAATAAAGGCAGGAAACTCAGCAGTGTGTTTATCGAGCTGCTGTGCCTGCACGAGATTACTCATGGATGTAAGCAGAGTGTCCTTGCGTTGGCGTAAGAGGACTCCCCCTTTCTCCCTGGACTTGGGCTACAGCAGACACGCGGTCTTCACAGGAGGGTCTCTCCTGTGTAAGTTAGGGATAGCCATGACCCTGTGATCGACAGCTGGCCTGATGTTAGTGGAAGCTTATGTTGCACTGGCCCCGAGACAGCTGACACTGTTACTCAAATCATCCCATTCCTTCCACTGTCTAAAACTAGATCGGGCAGAACGTAGAGGATTCAGAGAAAGCCGGTTGATAAGACACTGCCACGGACCTGGACAAGGCACCCAACTAACCTGTGCTTTCATGTCTGCATTTATTGTGTAGTGTTAATAGTACTGGTCAGTGTAAATGTTATAGCAGAGATTTAGACAGAATTTTCAAAAGATCCTAATCAGACCTGGGAGTAAGGTACCAAAACTTTTGCATCAAGAAGGCACTTCCCCTCCAAAAGAGTTTTTATTCCCTAGCTTGGATTTTCTCATTAGGAAATCTAAAAAAAAAAAAAAAAAAAAAAAAAAAAGTCTTTCTTTACGAAACAAAACCCCAAAGCTACTGGAGGTTGGGGTAACTGACTTTCTGCCTCCTCGTACTGCAGTGTGTCACATTGCAGCTCCTTTCAAGTAGGAGGGATTTTCATACTGCAGTTGCTGTCTGTGAGTAGGTGGAATTATGAGTTTGCTCTGGAGAGGGTCAGAATTGACCAAACACTTGTATATTTTGCCCTGGAAGGTCTTCTCAAAGTACCTCAGATTTTCCCTGACAGACGTTTCTGTGCCAGATCCAGACTGTGGTTCTGCTGTCATTAATACCAGGGCTGTGTGCAGCTGGATCTCCCAACGCTACAAATCCCATCCGAATGGAGCGTTAGTTGTACGGTTACAATTCCGTCCGATTAGCCAGAGCGTGTGAGATACGGCTTTTGTTGGCTTTCTATCAGATGTGGGAGTTCAGATAGCATCTTATTTGTAAAATCAGAGCAGGGTGGGCATATGATACCTGCTCTGAAATGAAACCCATTTCTAGAGTTTGCACGTTGACGTTTCTTGAACACACTTGACTGTTCTTCTAGTTTTGAACTGTGTTGTGTCTGTGCGGGACTTTTGTTCTGCTCTTAGAAGCCCTAAAGCTGTATTTGCCATACTGTCAAAAATTAATGAAATGCTTTAGTACTACTTGGAACGATCAGGCTATGCCGCACTTGACTTCCAAGTGAATCCATAAAACAAAACAAAACTACTTTGTGATCTGTGCGTAAGCGCAGACACTTTGCAAAACGCTGATTGATTGCAAGTGTATGGTATCCCCACGCAGGATGTAGGTTCCATTATTCAGTGCAAGCTCCCTGCTTGCCATCAGGCTGGCTGAAATAGCGACAAGATATGAGGAGCATCGTTGGTGATTAAAGACACAAGAAGCGAGGGAGCTCTTTTGCAGTGTGTCACTGCCTTCTGTCTCTCAGATCAGAGCAATCCTATTGTGCTTTCCCAACATAAAGATATGTTGATGAGCAAACCGCTTGAAAAAGGGGTTTGTCTGTATTCGTGCACAGTCAGTCTACTGACACGACAGTTCTGAACATCTGCAGAAACAGAGCACCATATTTTTGCTTAACAGAAAATTAGGGGTGGAATAATCTTGCATCTTAAATTGTAAGCAAGAGTCTTTCACAACGTGAATCAGGTCGTGGCCACAGAACCACACTACTGGAAATGCAGCAGCCATAAGATACCTTTCAGTAGCTCTCAGGCTGGGTTTGCACAAATGCAGAAAATGAAGTTAGTGTGTTTTAAGAAGTTGCTGCCTGTCAGCTGAGACAGGGTACCAGACCATCTGTATGCTTTCGGCTCCTGCTGACTGCAGAGTAAAGCTAGTTAGCTCGGAGGTGGTTTTCAACAGCTGTATCTCAGTTGACAGGCAGTAATTTCGTAAGCTATGCTAACTCAGTTATTACTGCATAAACATATCTCTTCACACCACCATGGATCTGATTTGCAGAGAGGTGCGTTTTTCCTGTGAATTGACAGTTTTTGTCATTTCTTTGAAATGTACTTATCAGAGCTTTTCATTTCCATGAAGCACCATCAGCTACCAAGAGTTGCAAATTCTAGCATTGTACAAAGAGGGAGAGGCTTTTTTGAACCTGTGTTTCAAGATTAAGGCCCACAAGCTACGAGTGTAGAGAAAAAGTACATTTCCTGTTGTAATGGAGGTTTTTGGCCATACTATCTGCTGCAGGGAGAAAAGAATTCAGAGAAAGGAAATTTCCCTCTGGTGGTGTTATCACCAGACCTAGAGATGTGTTGCAGTTCAGTACAGAACTGTACTTGATGAACCCTTAAAATGAGTGTATAGGTGAAGGCTGTTGTTCTAGTAATATGTGTAAGTACTGAGGAAGCTGTGCAGCCTTTAAAGCATTTATTGTAGGCAAACAATTCTGTTCCCATTTAGGAGCAATAGCCATTGTAAACATGATAGCAATCTGTTGATCCAGTCATTTTAATTAATGAAATAAATCAACAAAGACTGTCTTGCCAGACGGTTGTGATTCTGAGAGCAGATAAAAGGAAGAGGTCCAAAGACCAAATGTTTGGACAGTTTGTTCATGTTACTTCTCGGGTTTTTGCTTTGTGCTAGGAAAGGAGCAAGGTTTTTAGCAAATGAACCCCAGCTTACATTATAAATCATGTCTTGATAGGGGGAGAGCAAGGTTTTGCCGAACGTGGAAAAAAATTACTTCTTGACTTAAAAGGACTTACCTGGTTTTGTGCATTTAAACCAGCTGTGACTTGTGTACATCTGGGCAGAAGTGCATTCATTTCTGCAGGTCCCCCCATCCATTAGAAAGGGGGGGTTGTCTGTGTTGTGCAAATGAACACGAGGCAGGTCTACGGACATCAAGAGAAACACAAATCTGATAGGTTGCGAGTATGTTCAGTTTGAGCTGCAGCTTTGATTCAGCACAGAAGTCGATTTGTTCTTTGCCGGCCAGAGCTACCCTTCAGGAATGAATCACCATTTTTCTGTCCTTCAGATTTCTGTGTTACAGTTGCGGGTGCGTTTCTGCCAATACCTCATCTAACGCCTGCATTGCAAGACGCTTAATCCTATGCGGAACAAAACGACCCACTAGGCTTCTTATCATTTTCTCTGGTTAAAGTAAAATTATTTTTGAGACATTTTTCCTCAAGCCTTTTTCTTTTCAAATGCCCTTAGTGAGTCACTGCTTACAATGAAAGATTGTTACCTAAATTACAGCCACCTCCACATTAACAGCCTTCCAGCCCTCTTTGTTCTCCTCTTCTTTTTCTTCACGCTTTGTCTTTTCAATGAGTAACTCTTGTTTCAGACAGCTGAATCGCTAGGGACAGGCCCTTTTTTGATGCACAACTGCCTTTTGATGTTCTGAATACTTCTGTCTTTTGGGTACAGTTTCATTAGTTCCACTGCTGCAGAACAGCAAGCTGCACAGCTGCTGGAGGTGACACAAAGCCGTGTACCAGAGTGCGCATATACGCGCTGGACTGGACTTTTTCAGAATCAGCCTGTGCTTACATGAGCTTGAACTGGTTGTGAAACTGCAGGCCCTTGCATTCAAACCATGTTCCATGCTGAACCTGAACACAGCCTTTAGGACTGAATGGGTTTCCCAAAAAGGGACATGTTCTGTCTTGGACTGGTCAGGAGTAAAACAGGCTGTTGGTTGAGAGCAGTTATTTTTTTTTCTTGTGCATCATTTTGTAATAAATAACATGTATGTGATGTGAACATAGGGTACCGATTAGTAAAAATGGCCTGGGAAGGCAGAGCACATTTTCGTGGCTAGTGTCGCTTTGGAAACGCCAGTTCTTAAATGGGAAGCTAAAGTTTGATTTCTGGTTCACGTACGTTTATTTGGAAACTCGGTGCGAGAGGCAGCCATCTGGCTGGTGAACAATAGCACCTGCAAAACAGCCGATGTGCAAGAGCCCAGCGGACATGTCACCAGAGACGTCATCTTTCAGCCAGACGGCCACTTCCATTTGTAGAACAGCGCCAACTGCAGTAACAGATTGGGCAAAATCATGTCTGAACTGGTTTGCCACGACCTTCCTACTCTGCACGCATCCGCTCTGCCCTTTTTCTGGCGGCACGTAGCAAAAGTTTGCACGGGCACAAGCGCTCGTACCCGCGTGTGCTGGCGTTTCCCTCGCCGTCCCCGACCGTAGGAGCGAATGCGTTCGAGTTGAGCAGCAGAGATTTCTCACACCTCGCTATAGGAGCTGACCTTTGGTAGTAACGTGTTCCGCACTCAGCTGCCTGCTACCTCAGCCGCTCCGGCAGGTGGGAATGTTAAAGGAAGAGCCTTTGAGCAGCCTCACCTCGCTTCCCAAAGTACAGCTGGCGTACCAGTCAGGAACAGATAATTAACGTCCCACGCAGGCATTCTCTTTGTGAATCAAAGAAATTAGAAGAGTTTTGTGGCCAGGATGTTCGGCTGTCTTTTACAAGAGTTCAGGATAAGAGGACTAACAGTCCTGTTCCTACTGTAACCGGTGCCTCTCTGAAATGGGTGGCGAGTACCTTCTTCCCAGGAGCTGTACTTCGGGAAACTAGGCGAGGGTGCCTTGCTCTCTGCCCTAGCCACTGCTGTGTAGTTACTTGGCGAACAACGTAGTGAAAATTCCGCTCAGGAAAGCCAAACAAGCAATAAAAAGTTGATGTTTCGCTGCTTGGTTTTGCTAGCCTACCATGATTTAAAACTAAAGGAGAAAAATTTTTGAATGAAGTTTAACCCATACCCAACCCATTTGTGTCGCGGCTGCTTTCTCATCCGTTTGAATTCCCTCCTTGTACACCAAAAATTATTACTGTTACTTTGACTTTTCCCCTTAAAGCCTCGTGAATCTTCCAGTTCTAGCAGACGCTGGCATAAAAGTGAAAAAAGATGTAGTAGCTGTTGCAGAAATGTTTGCATACAACAGTGGCCTGTGCTTTCCTCCTTTGGTTAAGGTGTGTAGTGATTTTTTTAACCTTTAGGTGACCTTGTATTTATCTAAATATATACTACCCGTGCTATTAATTTTCGTATGTTGCCAAATCCTTTAATCCTGGCTCAAGCTCTAATAGTGCCTTGCTACATCTGTTGAGATTAACTCTTGGACTAAACTCATTTATTTATACAAAATAATGGAAAACTTTCCATGGGAGGAAAAGCAGCCTCTTTTAAGTGGGTGGGAATGAGGTGCAACTTATAGGTTGTGACCCTGAAGATGATCTCTTGGGATCTTGCAGGAAAAGCTAGAATAAATAAGTCAGAAAATGTAAGCCGTTGGAACCACGACGAGTAAGTTAACATCAGAACTTGTCAACGCTAGCACAAGTGAAAATTCTCTTTCCCTGAAAGATCCGTTATAATTATTGATTGTGCATGTGGCAAAAATGATACCTTGAGAACAGGTTTTATTTGGGAAAGGTTCCGAGGCATCTAGAAGCAGTGACATAACCATCTTGGGTCGTCTTTCGTTTCTGAATTCGTGTTTAGCTTTGTACATTGCATCCAGAAACAAGAGAAACATTATGTTAACAGCAAACGAGCTTTTGATTACAGTATGGGATTGTGGACTGGATTTAGATCCGCCGTTTTTCATTATGATTAATGGAAGGTTGGTGTCCAAGTACTTCAGGTTTCTTTACGCATCTCAGGCGTAGATGTTGTGGGCAATTAAAAAGAGGTCTCAAAGCTCTGAGAATGAAAGAAATGATATCGCTTCAGCTGTGGAGCCTCCCAGATGTATCGTTTGTGTGGTGGGGCTGAGACTTTCACTTGGATGTGTACGTTTTCCCTAACCTAAAAATTGTCTCATGCATCTCTTGCACGGGAAATGTCCACGAGAGACTCTTAGCTACAGCAAAGTATTTCAAAGCCATATCATATATTTTGTTTAAATACCAGTACTTTTTGTGCATGTACCAATCAGCCTGTTTCTCAACATCTCCTGGCAAAGCAGCATCGCTGAGCCATGAGCTGCCTGATGAAGGGCCCCTGTATGTGATGCTAGTATTCATGCTGGTTTTCTTGTGCTAATCGGCACATTTCTATCCATAAACTGCACAAAAATCACCGCTACATTCTATAACTCCAGGATATCATCTCCCTGCAAAATTGGCACACCCAGCTGAGCGAGTGGTCGGGTGAAACCATACATTATCTTGGTTTGTGGATGGGTTCTTCAGTTCCGTGAGTCACTTGAGCTGAAGCGTAATGCACGGGCCAGTCTCAATTACAGGGAACCGTAGATCAGAGAAGTGAGGTCTAGTGATCCGTGGTGCTGCTGTTACAAGTTCTGTTCCCATGCTGTCATAGTCTTAACAAAAAGCATATTCCAAGTCTTCAACGTTAAGTATGATGGATTACAGTTTGTCCTCTTACTTGGACAAAATGTTGCCTTGCTGGATTTTGGGGGTGTGGGAAGAAGTTATCTGGTATTACTATTAACTGTTGCTTCCCTTAGGGAATTTGGAATTGCTTCAGAGTCTGGAGTGTTTACCTGGACACACCATGCATGACACTGCTACTAAATTGCTTGAAGATTTATGGGTGAAAATCAGCGTGGAGTAGGAAGGAGAGTTTTGGTTTGTTTTTTTTTTTTCTTGGAGACAAAAGGGAACTGTCTAAGACGAATAAATAGAGAAGGGACTGTTTGCCAGCCTGGCAGTGCTGCCTGCCTTGCGGCTCCAATGAATTTCATAGATGTGCTAACATGACTGGCAGCAGTCCTGGCCCAGTTCTTCTGTTTAGATGAGCTTGGGGCCCATCCGCTGGCTCTTTGCCATGCATTGTTGCAGCACTTGACCAAACTGTGGCTGCGTGAAGTGACTTGATGCTTTCAGCTGTCCAAATCACATGCCTGCCACGGGACAGGAAATCCTGCTTCTGGCTTAGAGGGGGTGTCTCAGAAGGGTGGTGGTGCTTGAATTACATGTCACAATACAGAAGCTGTGTTGGGTGAGGAGGTAGGATATCGGAGCGAAAAAGGTCTGGAAATAAGTACTGGGGGTAAAAGTTGCCAAAGGCTCTGGTCTGGCTTGACTTTCACCTGGGACAAGACTAAGAAGGAAGACACTGTGGAGAGGAGGCTGGGATGCTGGGGAGCGTAAAACTCCTATCTGGTCGGATCTTAGCCTGAATCCTTAACTAGTAAAAGGGAAATAGTTTAACTTCTCCCCAGATACGGAGACCTCTGAGTGGCGTGTGAATTTCTGCAGGCACATCCTATTTCAACAAAACTTTAAGATCCTCCCCATCCTCTAGTCTCTGGCCCTTATGCTGGTTTAGACGGTCCCACCAGCATTTCTGAGTTAGAGGGGACGCAGGGAAAATTGCTGTGTTAAAGGTCAGCGCAGGAACGCTGCAAATTAGCATTTAAAAGTAATCAGTCCCAGGACCTTGCTGTGAACCAGGCACTTGGAGATGCCTTTATTGCCGGCGATGCTGGCAGCAGAGAAGAAGCTGCATTCAGTGGTTGTCAAAATTTTTTGCATAGCACTGCTCTGTGGTAGCCCGGGGTGGGTCGTTGCTTTTGAAGCATCTTCAAATATTTGCTAAAGGGAGTCTTGCCTCTGGGGTTTGTTTCTGGAATATTCTTTCTGTTTCAGCTTGATTAGCAGACCCACAGATAAATCATAACGGTTAAACAGCTTGTGCAGCATGTTTGTCAGCTGTTCTCTCAAATCAGCTTTCAGTAACGGATATACGGCACTATTCGCCCTTGTCCTTTGCTGGTGGGGAAACTGAGGCGCGGTGGTTGCACTGGCTTGTCCGTGTGCTGAGGCAGATACGAGAGTGCACACCAGGAGTTCTGGCTCTTAGAGATTTTTTTGGTACATCAGGCTGTTTCTTCTAAAAATACTTGGTTTTGTTTCTAGTCAAATTACTGGGTTCTTAGTTACAAACGTAGAACTCATTTTGCTCTGTGTATATTTTATTAAACCTGTTCTCAGTTCGAAGATTGCATTGAATTCAATTTAAGTAAAACCGCATTGAATTTTTTAGCAAGGTTTTTAAACACGCTTAATTTGAGTGCTTCAGGAGTATCCCTTATTGACCACGCTCATCAGATCCAGCACGAGCAGTAAGGCTGGGACACAGCGAAGAGCTTTGTGCATTCAAACTGTTTTCTAACTTGTCATGCAAGAATGTGCATTTTTCTGTAATGGGACTATAGAGACATGCAAATATATTGACCCATATTTGATTTTCGTTTTCTAAAGAAATAAAATGTTCAAGTGCTTGTGAATATAGTATTTTGACAGTGGAAAAAGGTCAGGGCTTGGTGAGATTTGAGTACAGATAATTGAGATGCTAAGAGCTGAAACCTCTTGCTCTCTTCATTAAATTTCACGTTACATACATGGCAGCCAGGTGCAGGAAACCCAGCTGAAGTCTTTCTGTCTCTCTCTCGAGTTCCACTTGAGATTTAAGGGTGTGTAGCACACTTGTCCTCTCCCCTCTCTGTTGCAAGTTGAATCTCTTGGTCCTGTGGACCAAGCTTAGAAAGCAGATGTCTCACCGTGTTTTACAGAACTAATCATTGGGTTTGTAGAGTTTTTGGCTGCATCGTTTCGAAAAATTATTACTCTTATGCCGGTTGTTTTATGTTGGATAATGTTATGGAGCATCAGGCAAGCAGAGTTCAAGGAAAATGTTTAACAGTTGCTGGTTTGACAGTTCAGATCTTAAAACCACTACATTCAATATTCTGCCTCTTTCTGGTTTTGCTACAGGTTGGATTTTTTCCCAGTGAGTGCGTTGAACTAATTAACGACAAAGTTCCTCAGTCCGTGACCAACTCTGTGCCAAAACCAGGTATGTATATTAAGTTTTATGATGCAGTGAAATAAAATGGAGTTATCTTTTTGGTGTTCTATGTTTCATATCTCCTTTATACATACCATGTTATACTCTGTGTGTTGATCATCCTGTATACATCCTATGTGATCCCTTCTGTGTGTTGATCATCCGCACATTACTTCTCTCTGAATAGTTGCCACTGGTGAATGTCTTTCATCTGCGGTGTTTTGTAAGCTAGTATCAATGTCCATCTCCTGTGTGATTTGAAACACTTCAAGCTGGTAAGAATTTAAGATTCCTTCAGCAATCTGTAACTAGGGATTCCATGCAATACCCCAGTTCTTGGTGTCCAGAGGGTGTTGTATGTTAGGGGTTTTTTTTTTCATACAGAACATGCAGGCGACCCAAAAATGTTTCTGCTGACTTAAACGGAATAGATTAATCAGGTACTAGAAGCTTCTTTCTGTTTGGGGATTGATGGAGAAAGTCAGATATAACAGAACTTGGAATCGTAATTGCTTCTGCTCTGGGTATATGACTCCATTTGCTTCCTGCTGCCTTCTGGACAGTTTTGTATTGTATGAAATACAGGCAAATTAATACCAAGCTTTGCTGATGAAAGGAAAAATAAATAGAAAATGAGAGCTTGGATCTGATTCTACTGTCAACCTAGTATACACTGGAAGTGATTGCAGTTAGATGTGCTGCGCTGGCATAACTGAGATGTCTGCAGAATTTACTGGTGGCGAGCCTTTTGTTTTATTCTTCTGATTTTTCAAAAAAAAATTATCTATATATGAAGATATATCTGTTTATTTTTTGTATCGAGAGAAGCAGTTTGAAATTGCTTCCTTAAAACGTTCTGCAGCCCACGAGTTGAGTAGGAAAGCTGGTTAACTTGGTGTTCTTCTCATCTCTTTTCTCTATTTTAATGATGTTCCTTATCTTACAAGATTGTTGACTTGATAGGTTAAAACAAATAGCTGTGATACAAAAGTTGGACTTTTAGTAAGGGAAGTGCATTTTATCAGATCTTGCGTTACAGCTTGGAACTTTTGGTTCAGTGGTAAAAAGTCATGAACACCCTGAGCTATGGGTGCCCTGCATTAATCTGCATGCTTCAAAGAGCTGACAGCTTAAGGAAATAGTTTTCTCAGCCATTGGTATCTCCAGCCTTTGTTATTCCTGGGAACATGCAAATGTATTTGCTGGAATCAGTGTCAGAGATCACCAGCAATTCAAAGCGCTGCAGCAGGTGGTCATTCCATAAATCCAGTATCTGCCTTTGTTGTTTGAAGTTGATCTCTAAATACCGTGATCAGTCACTTCTCTGTACTCTAAAAGCTAAAGCCTGTAGACAAGGGCAGCTTTAAATCTAAATACAGGCCAGGCTGATAGATACAATCATAAGTGTTTATTATTAAATAGGGCTCAGGCAAATAAATGTCATGAGCTGCTAGTGAGTAGTTTCTTGCTATGCTTTAAAGAGAGATAATGAAGCAGCACAGATTAATAGATTCTATTTGGCTTTAACAACACACTAGGCAGGGGGTGGATTTCTTCTTTCAGTCCTGGGAAATGTTCGTTATGAAGTTGATACCAAAAGCCCAAGTCCTATTAAAAGTAATAAGTTGAAAGATATTGCCAAGTCATGAGGCTGTCCCTGTTGACCTTCCCCGATAGTTGCTCGATGCGAGCAATTCAAGGCAAGAGACTACTCTAGAGAACACTAACAAGCTTTCAGATACAAGGATTGCTAGAACAGATGTTGCAGCTGTTTCTGTAATCCTTCCCTGCCCTTCCTTTGCACACAGATTTTATGATAGCATTTCTCTGCAGCATTATGCTTTCTGGTTTTTCCACCTTGGGAAGTAACAGCGCTTGCATGGTGGAGGCAGAAGCCTGGAAGACTCTGCCTCGGTTGCTACAGAAGTTGTGACTTGGTGGGAGCTAGGAGGAGTTAGGGAGGAGGTTCCCGTAGTTAAGGCGTGTTGAATGTGATGTTGGAGAACTCGAGGAACCTATCTGCCTGGAGGAAAAAATGATGTGTGAAATACAGAAGGGGTGAGAAGATGAAGGGGGAGGCAGGAGTTTCACTTTCCTGGGCTGGGTTACCACGCAGCTGCGCAAGCCGAATGCCTCGTCAGCACAGCGGGGAGGGTGGCACAGGGGCAGAAATGAGTTGCTGGAGCACCCTGAGTGGCTTAAGTAGCACTGCTGCGAAACGTGAAATCGGATCTTTCAGGGAGGTTCCTCCAGAGCCTCGCTAGGAATTGCATTGCTGGGATAATGCAGCTGAGCTTAAATTTTCCTCACCCCTACTCCCTTCATTTAGTGTATTCTAATCTATGGCTTCAACATGTAGGGTATTTCTTGTACACGTAAATATCCACATCGTTTTCTCCCTTCGCCTATATTTAAAACATCAGATTGGCTTTTCCCAGGGAATAGAGGTTTTTCTGAAATGAACCACCTGGAGCTTTTGTCCTTACTCGACATTAGCAGGGTATTTAATCTAGAATTAATGTGAAGTTTTAGATCTGGGCTTGGTAAGACGTACTTATCAACGTGCAAAATTTATTTTCTGTAATCAAAATATGATGTGTAGAGCATCTAGGACATTTTGTATCTGCGGCATAAAGCGCTTTGCCATGAAGGAATTTACAAACATAGAACTCCTTGTGTAGTTTAATTGTCCGTAGATTTGGCTGGGTTGAGTAATCTAATGAAAAGCAGATGGAAAGCAAAGAACTTCCTGCCCTGTGTTTTTATTGTTATTTATAATTAGAGGTTTTGATTTGCAGGAGTGATGGGGGACAGCATTTTAACAGACCCATAAAATACTGCAATGGTCTATAATGCAGTACAAATAATGACTGAAGTTCAGCTGAAACTGAAGCACAGGGAAGAGGTTCAGGTGGTTGGGTTCAAGTGCAAACTGTGCTTTTAGAAGCAATATTTTCTTGGACTGTGGAAGCACATGCTTACACCAGTGATAATGCAGCCAGCGCCTGAGATAAATGAAAGAAAATGGACCACAGAGGAAAACTGTCCATTTTATTAAATTCTGAAAATTCAAAGTAATAAGAAAGAATATTGGTTTTGCCTTGACTCACCTCTGAAATGTATTTGACAGTGAAATTTGGGTTGTCGAAGCTATCGCGTCCCAAAATACCCCTCGGGGTAGGTATGCTTGCGGAGATGTATACATACGTGCGCATGCAAGCTGTCACCTGAAAATTAAAGTTCATTATCGCTTAACAAAACTTTTTAGCGTTTTCCTTTTTCAAACTTTGTGCACACGAGAAAGTCACACAAGGAGAAGAAGGGGTGCTCGGGGGGCCGCGGAAGTTACCTGCTGAGAGTGGTATTTTCCCTTCAGTATTGTACTAAGCCCATGCCCCGGGTTTTTTCGTGTTCAGTGCTGTAAGAAAATGCTTTTTTTTCAGGTGGGATGCGAACTGCGACCCTGGCTGTTTCTATTTACGTAAAAAGCACTGTAAAGGTCCAGGAAGGTAGTGTGGGCTCACCAAATCCCAGTTTTCTTAAGCGCTTGCCTTTTTTCTAAATTCTTCCCGTATTCTTACTCAGATAAAATACTCTAATGATAAATTCTTAGCCTAAATTATTTTATTGAATTGATATCTAATATTTCATAGCTAATACCATTTGCAGACAATTTAGCTGAAATTCAGTTCTACAATAGATGGAATCAGCTCGTATTTATAAACATTTTTAAAGTCATACGGGATGAAAGGTTGCATTTGAATTTCAGATGTTCAGTGAGAAGGGAATCTTTTAAATATTCATTGTGCTGCTTAGAAGAAAAAAATCCAATAGCTGTTTTGTTTTTTCCTTCTAAGTAAACATTTGGGAATTGCCTGTAGATTGTGGCTGTGTTTACTCTTCTCATTCACTCCTGTTCATCTCTGGTTGGTCTTTTCTGGGAACATGTGCGTGTGTGTGTTCACATTGTCCCCACTCATCATTTTGGCATGGTTAGCTGAGACATGCTGCCTGTGACTGTTATCTGTTTCAGTCCGTTCTTCCTCATAATTCTGGATATTCGTAGTTTAACGTTATTTAAAATCACATGTCACGCTTCACCTCATCCATGCAATTTGTTTCATGTCTTTTGCTATCGAGTAGCATCTTGCTGTGTACCAAATCTTCACTGCGGTGTGCCGTGGCACGATCATTTGTTTGAAGGTTTCTAAACGTGGTTGCTGCTGGGGAGCATCTGGTTTCAGTGGGCAAACCAAGACTAAAGATGCAGTTTGCATCTTAAGTTAGACTTAAGTTAGAGCTTAAGTGAAGAAATGGGGGATAAGAAGGTAATGTTTCCCTTTCCTTTTTTTCAAACCAATGAGCGGTTTTAAAACTTTGGGGGTCATTCTCACCAGTTCCTAAGTCTTGTTAGGATAAAAGAATGAATAACCCCAGCAGCTCTGCCCAACTTTAGGGAGGATTTTTCAAATTCCTGTCTCATCTGTTCATTTAATTTAGATTTAACAGGTTAACGTGCTTTTATGATATGCAACTAAGGACACATTAAAGGGTGTTTGTTAGGATTAGAAGCTGTTGTAAATGAATAATTTTTTTTAAACATAAATTACAGATTAATCTGGGCCAACACGCCAAATACAGATAATCCACTGAACTTCAGGACGATTGAAATTTAGGTCTGGATCAGGCAACAGACTCTGTTCTGACCCCCTGAAGACTCTGGTGCAGCCCTGAATGAATCAGTTTTAACTGCAGGAATGCAAACTGAGTTACATACGTTGTGTTAGAGCTATTGCAATTGTAACACCCTTCAGAGGTCATGCCTGGTTTGAAACAGGCTAGTCGCTAATTGCAGGACGAAAAAGATTGTGGGTTTGTTTTTTGTTTGTTTATTTGTTTTAAGTAAAAATAAAAATCAAGGAGAATAAGGTGCAAATAGAACTTACAGTCTGCAGATGCCTGGGTTGAACAGCCATTTGACACTGATGAGTGCCTAATGTCTTCATTAGTGTTTTTATAAGGAAAATATGGAAAGATAAAATATATGTAATTAGTACCGGTGTTGTTAATCTTATGTACGCAAACCAGTTGTTTGGCATTCAACCTGGAACTGTCTCGTTAAAGCCGAATTAAATGAAAACTTCATTGAGCCGAGACAGGTATCCGTTTCCAGCAGGGAAGCAGACAGGGAATAAACACACCAGCGTGCTCAGGGCCGCCAAGTATACAGCTCTTGATGCAGAAGACAGCAAATGTGCTTTCAGTATTGACAGACCTAAGGACCAATCCTTCAAGAAATCATGTTCTCTGGGCTCCTGCGGAGCTCAGGCAGAGCCGTGTGCAGACAAGGCTTTCAGGATGAAAGGATGTGAGTGTAAAAACTACTTCTTTAGGAGACTTGCACACGTCTTTGAAACGTGCTGCAGATATTTCTCCAAGGCTCTGAAAGCCACCGTGATTCAGCCTCGTGGGCTGGGTGTTCAAATGGGGACTTCAGCAGGACAATGCCAACTTGCTTAAACCCCAGATTTGAGCTGGTCTGACCTGTGGGAAGTTATTTCCTGGACTTTGTGTTTTCTCTCTTCCACCCAAAGGAAAAAAAAAAACCAAACACGTGGGGCTGAGGCAGCAAGAGCTGAGTCTCTGCCCTCTCTGCAATTAATGATTTTTCAGGAAGAACACTTTTTGTGAGTAGGAAAACATAGCTCTGAGGCAGTTTTACCTTTTTGTTTTGCACAGAAAGAAAAATAAGATCAAGCAGTTGTCTGCTTTAGCACCATTAGAAATGGAGGAAAGCTAAATGTGTAAGGAACCAAATTGCGCAAAAAGTAAATGTACAAATGTGGGAGTTGTTTTCTTTTGGAAGTGGTTGGCATTGTCCAGCTATACAAAGAAATGTTACATCTTCCAGCCCTGTTTCTGACTCAGCAAAGTACTTAAACATGGGCTTAACCATAAACACAGGCTTAGCAGACACTGGAAGTAATGCAAACAAATCCCCTGCTTCGCTGTCTTGCTCAGCAGGGATGGGCCTTGTGCTAAAAGTTCAAACAAGCAAAGTGTTTGGGGGTTTCCTTGAGCTGGGACATACTGGGTGGGGAATTCTTGGATCCTAATGGATTTCCAGGGCGTTTAGGGAATAAAGCACCAAACGACTTGAAGGATTGGGTCTGCGGTCGTATTTTGCGCTGTGTGGAGCCTAGCTGAGCTTTGTATGACATTAATCCATTTTCAGTGGGTGCACGTTTTAACCAACTTTTTTTTTTTTGTTTGTTTGTTTTTTTTTTTTTTTTTTTTTTTTTTTTTTTTTTTTTTTTTCTTTTGAATTGTACCTTCCCAGTCTCCCCTGCCCACGGAGCCCGTCCAGCATCCTGGAGCTACTTCCCCCCTTGTACGTTTTCATTTATTCCTTTTTGCTTCTTTCACTCTTTCTCTCCCTGTCTCTCTCTGTGTCTCTCTTTGGTTTTTTTCCTTTTTTCTTCTTCTGTACATGCAAGCCAGTAGCACTGATGCTTTGAAGGATATTCAGGGAAACCAAACCAAACCTTTAGTCTAACATGCCTTTTTAAAAACTCTTTGGACATAAAACAATACAGCAGGAAAACAAAGAAACTGATTCTGTCTCTTTTCTGTTGGAGATGATAGAATCATTTTGAATCAATAAAACCATAACCGAAAGAAATTAAGTGCCAGGCAACCAAATACGAATGTCAGTTTGAAAGAAAGAGAAGTTAAAAATGGGTGACAGAGAGGAATTAAACATGCCTCCGAAAGTTTGTTAGAACTTGAAAATCTTCAGAAGCAAAGATTCCTTTTTTTTTTTTTATTAAATCAGAAAATGCTGTTTGTGCTTAACATCTCACAGTGCCCAAAGGGAAACTGTCAAGTTACGTGGGAGCGGCTTACTTAGCCAGAGTCCTGCTTCATGGTGCCGTGGTCCTTTTTAGATCCCGCTAGTAAAGTTCTCATTTACACGTATCGACTCCCCCCTGGGATGTTGTTCGGAGTTCATAAATCAGTCCTAAAACGGGATATGCAAATACTGTACATAGATACATCTAGCGAGATACGTTTGGGTTTCAGATATGGTCACGGAGAGTGCGTGTGGTGAGGCTTCTTCCACTGCATGTATCCAAACCAACCACAAGAGCCAGGGAATATTTAAACTGGGGTAGCGTTTTCGAGAATGAGGGCAGTTTATTGCTATGACTGGCTACAACCACTGATAAATAAATAACCTGCCAAAAAGTTTGGGAGGAGTCAGAATAGGGAATGCTTGTAAAACCCGAGGAGCTTCCTTTGGACGTGCAGGTATGGAGGAAAGAATCTTCTTAGTTTTCTCCTCTCCTATAGTCAAGTTCCTTGAATCCATGAGCCCTTCAAAGATGCCATTCCCACTAAGGATCGGTAGCAGTTAACTTCAGGTAATAAAGGCAGGGTTGGGCTTTTCACCCTTTTTAACATGAATACAAAGAATGGCCAGACTTCTGGTTACTTAATGCAACCGGGAAGGTCAGCGTTCAGGGTCACTCTCCTTATTTCAAGCTGTTTGTGAGAAGGAAAAGTTCAACACTAGAGCAGCTATCATACTTCTGCTCAAAGGTATAAGGCTTATTAGTGGTTCTGCTCGTTTTTCATGTGAAATTAATTTCTTTTGACAGCCATGTCCCTTTGTGAGTCATGTCATTGCAAGAGAGACTAGAAACTTGGCTGTCGCTGGGCACAGAGCACCACTAGAGAGATCGTGTGCCCCATCGCTCACATGCCTGAGCGCTCCGCTGTGGTCTGCGCTGGTGGCTCTTGTTTATAATATTTCCGTGGCCCAAAGCTCATGGTTGCATGTCTTCTGTAACTAGTAATTTAGGAAGATGCTTTATGTACTTTTTTAAATGTGGAAGCTTTGAGGTCCTGTTCAGGCTTTGCTGGTGTTAGGGGGAAGTTACTTTCTGGGCTCATGAAGCAATTTTTAGACACTGAAGTTCTTTTTTGGCCCTCAGCTTCCCCAGATAAAACAAGCTGAGATCTGAATAAGGAGGCAAGGGCTGAAATACGGTTTTGAAACTGGGACAGAGTGCCTCTGAAAACGAGCTCGAGAACTTTAGTCTCCCAACCGTACTGAAGACCGTTATCGTGCAAGCTGCAGCTGTGTTTAAAATCACTAGCACCTGCCGACCTAAATTGAGACCTTTTTTATGTATTTTTTTTAAACTCTTTTTACAGTGACAACTCCGTTTACGGTGGTATGTGTACGTAATAAGTGTGTTTGCACTGGAATCGCGAATCAGACCGCGTACACTGTGGTCGCACCTGAGCCAGCTTTAAGCCCAGCTGTTCAGGTAGCAGTAGCATCCACCTTCATCCTCGAGTTTTCTTGGATTTGGGTGTTTACTCAGCTTATTTCATCTCACCTCATCTTTTTTGCTATTCACCCTGTGACCTTGGCATATCACTTCACTTAGACTTCTTTTTGCACGCAGACATTGCTAGTTAAGAATCCTTCAGGTCTAGAACGTGCCAGAGAAGCACCACCTTAGAATGCATGACGCTGAAATCCGGATTTCTCTAGCACTGTTTCTCTAATTGCTGTCTCTACAAATTAAATTGTTCGTCTCCTGCAGTTTGTTCCAGGAGATATTTTAACTTTGTCCTTTCTCTTGCCTTCTGTCTGTCCCTTTGCCCTCTTCCCACCTGACCTTAATTATGTGCAGATTTGGAGATGGATAGTGTAAAGCCAGGTTCTGCATATGTTACAGAGGCTCTGAACCAGTCCCAGCTGAGCTCAGGTAGAGCCCATTACGTACAATTAGTCTCTCAGTGTCCTAACCAAGTCTAACGCTGTACGTGATAGCAATAACCATTTACTAACACCCTAGTTTCGGTTACAAAAGCTAGATGTAGTTGAAATAGTTTATTATTAGTTTTTGTGTAATAATATCTGTTGGCGAGAAAAGCCAATGCCTGATTCTAAGAATCTGCCTTCTCGCGGGCAGATTTTCTGCAAGTGATTTCATTCAAGTCAGTGAGTCCAAATCTTAAGAGTAATGCTTAACAAGCCTGGGTCTTGCAGTGTGAATGCCCTGCAGTATCAGTGGCTACGTGGTTGTTAGTCCATGTATCATAAATTAGCTTCTTCCCCCCCTCCCCCAACTGCTGAATTTCTAAATATAAAGTGTTCTTCTTTTCCCAGGCTTTCAATTTGTGCCTCAGAAAGGTACCTCCAAAGAGTGTGCCAAACCCTGTTTGACCATGTTCTGGAGGAAAGAACTTGCTTGAATAAGAGAGAAATGAAATGTGGTTAAATACTATAGTTTTATGGCAACGTAAATGACCCTAATGTGTACCCAGTTGCACAGTGATAGCAGAAAACAACTGTGTTGTGTTGTCATTGTCATGACAACGTCGCTATAGGTTTTCAGAACTA
Organism: Sula dactylatra; assembly: GCA_013389905.1. Taxonomy (NCBI): domain Eukaryota; kingdom Metazoa; phylum Chordata; class Aves; order Suliformes; family Sulidae; genus Sula; species Sula dactylatra. The sequence continues at coordinate 1,007,146 of WEKW01017778.1, read as the reverse complement.
ACATTAGGTAAAATTAAAGTGTTCCAGTGGAACTAAGGAACTGAGCTATGTCTCTGGTACGTTTTATGTACTTAAACAATTTGATCGTCGGTTATTGAGCGGTATTTGGCAACAGACATTTCAATTTTTTTGCTGTTTTGTTAAATCATATCTGGACTTTTGTTTTCCTGGATCTCCTAAGTGCTTTGCAAGAAAATGCAAGTGGAATTTTAGGAGAGGCTGAGTAACAAACTGTGTAAGTTCTGGTTTCCAGCAGGCTAGATCAGAGCTTTACAGTAAGGCAGGCAGCATGTCATACTTCTTGCAAAGTGTTCAGACAACATGTTGCCCTCTTACGTCCCTCCATTTCAGCCTCAATGCAAAGGGACTAGATGAAACAAATTTGCAGGGTAACTGTACCTTTCATAGAGATCATCCCAATCCGTCGGTTGGGTAAAATGAGGCGGTTGATGGATATTTGATATTGAAGTGGTGCTGATAAATACAGCCAGTCAGAGCTCACTTGGGTCCTGCTGTCCACACCGCTGGTGTTATGTTTCAGCTTATTAAGGAGGCTACTGATTGTGCAAGTCGGTGATTTTAAGCGCTGGGTAAGTGGCAGGCATCTTTTCTAATTGTATTTCAACTGACTGCAAATCTTCTTGTGGTTGCCTTTGTGTAAAGCTCTGCCACTGCTGAAATCCTTGTCTGTATTTCCATTGTTACCTTCTGAAGTCACCAAAGGTAGATTTATTTTTTAACTAGGCTTTAAGGCTTTCTTATACAACACTTACTACAGGAGTAAGCTTCCTTTTAAAGAAAGACCTTTTTTTAGCAGTATTATTTTGCTGGTCGTTTGCAGCTTGGATACGTTAGGAATGCCAAACTTAGTCTTCCATAATTACGTTGCATTTCTTGCTTTCAGTGCAGTGAATTCTGATAAAGTGCTTATTCAATCGGAATCGCTCCAGTAATTACCTGTTTTTAAGACAAAGGGGTTTATTGCCGTGACTGCCCAGGACTGCACATGGCTCTAAGACGTGCTATTGCAGTGGTTAGTCTTTTGAGTCTTTAAATTCCTGCACAGAATTGAAGTACAAACCAAAACTGCAGCAGCCTTTTCCTGTTAGTTTTTCTTTTCCTTGGAGTCTTCCCTTCTCTTTGCTCTCCCTCCCTTGTTTCAAGTGATTCTTCCCCCTTCTGTCTTTTCCTTCCCATTTTTTGGCAGAAATAGACAGGGATGAGAACTGTGGGCTGATCTGTGGAAATGCTGCTATATACAGGATTCATCTGGTCTCCTATGAAAGTCGCACCATAAAATCTGTGATTCTGCCGGAAAGTATGAGTGTGAGGGAACAGCTCCCTGGGGCCTGCGTGCTAGGGACAGATAGCGACAGAAACTCTGAATTAAACCCTGAATTACAGATTCTGTGTTCGCTGGGCAAGTACGCAGGGGTGTCTGTGAGCATCCCAACGGCAGCAACGGGCGTCCTGCCCCTGGGTACTAAAGAGTCACTCCTCAACGCTGTCTGGGGGAGTGAGTTTGGCTGAAGTCGATTGCTTCAGCGAGCCAAGCAGCACTGAGCTGCGTGTTTTGGTTTGCCTTTTCAGCAGTAGTTCGGGAGAAGGAACCAGGCAGGCCTCCGGCTCTGCGTCCCCTGCTCCAACGCTGCCTTCCCCAAACGGGGCACAGCAGCCCCCATGGCTTTCCCGGCAGCCAGCCGTTGAGGCGCAGCCGTTCCAAGACGATGCGTACAGCTCAAGCTGTGAACCGTCTTCTAAACGCCCCGTATCCCTTTTGCAAGTTTTTGATACGTTTTCCTCCAGAGCTGCATGAAAAGCCACCCGAGGATTACTGAGGTTGCGCCATAGTTTATCATTTTAGGAAGCTGCAAGAGAGTTGCAGGTACCTACGGACGCAGGTGCCAGTGGATAGCAGTTCTGGGAGCCCTCTGCCAAACTGGGAGCACTGGATTTCCACGGAGCGTAAAAAAAAGTTCTCAAAGTGTCAAGTATTTTTTCTGCACACTGCAATGAACCTCTGACTATGAGAACATATTTTTATATGTAACTTGATGTTGAATTTAGCCTTCAGTGGCAAATCTGAAATACTTTTCCTGTCCACCTAAATAAAATCTCTAAATCTTGGCTAGCTCAGAAGTGAGAGACGAGCAGGAATTTTAAGTATTTCAGATAAGTTCCTCAGATACATAGCATTAGGAAGTCAATGTATTTTTTTTCTTCCTTCTTAATCCTTCAATCCTTTAACAGCAAAGATGTTTTCTGACAGTAGTAGCAAGAACCAAGCCTGCATTTTAGCCGTATTTTTTAAGCGCCCATGGTTGTGTTTCTTACCCACAGACTCAGTGGAGTTTTAGGTAATGTTTGTAGTTGATGCAGCATTTACAATCTGAACAAAAGATATTTCTGTAACATTTCCTAGGTGCTATGGAAACACATCTTGAGGGTTATCGGGGATTTGTGAGTAAATTGGTTGACGTTTTCTTCAAGAGGCCTGGATTTGAAAGCCTGGAGTTGCCCCTGTAGAAGAGAAGGAATTTGGGTGTTCCTGCCACGTCTGAAGGGTCTGGGGAAAGCGGGTCGGGGGCAGAGGAAGCTTGGCAGGGCAGGAGGTTCCGTGGTTTGGGGGAAGACCAGAGGAGTCCGGGCTAAACCAAAAGGGCATCTGCAGGCTCTAGGGACCCGGGATGAGGCGAAGGATACGGTTTGGTTCTGCTGTTTCATTTATGTCTTTTTTTTTTTTTTTTTTCCTTTTTTTAGCTGAAGTAAAAAGAGAGTTTTCTAATCTGTTACAAGACCTGTTTGTCAAAGCCCTCCCAACCCCCAAGAAGAGGAGCCTTTGTAATTTCAGAAACAAATGCCATGTGTGCAAAGCAAGTATTTTACAGGGATAAGGTATTGCACATGAGCACAGCCGGGTACCCTGTGTCATCATTCGCACAGGTGCAAACCGAGTGAAAAAGGTGATTGCCCTGGTGACCTTCTGGCTTCTTTGTACAATGTCGGTAACAGCACAGGTGCAGGGCATCAGCAGATGAGGCCTCTGTCTCCAACCTCAGGCCAGATTTGCACTAATGTTTCTCCTGGCATGGCTGAGCCCGCTATAATTATGAAGAAGATCGCACCCAGAGCTGACACAGCTGATCTGCTCCCCCCCTCACCCCCCTAAATTAAAAAAAAAAAACCCAGCAAAAGCACCCTAAGCACCCAGTCGGGGTGTAGGGGGGTGTAGGCACAGCTGTCCCGGCTGTCAAGGGGAGTAGCAGAGCTCTGCCAGCTGAAACATCCTCCATCAGCATATCCTGCGTCTCCACTGGGAGGCACTACGGGTGTAAGTACAGCATTGGAAATGAGCCTCGGAGAGTCGGAGGGAAATGCCTGAAACACAGGTAGGAGGAAGAGATAGATTAATTTCTGTGTTCCCTGTAGTGCACTTTCTTCCTTGCGTGTGGTCGCTCGTACCCTCAGAGGCTTTCTGAAGAAGTTGAACCTGTAGGCAGCAGCTTCAGGCTTCCTGCATTTTGACAGGTAATTTTGTGGCAAGAATTGGCCGTGTTTCCTGGGGAATTTTAATTGGAAAAGAAAGCGAGCGAGAGTGGTGTATGGATCCGTGCACACTCTGTACGCATCAGTTGAGAAATAATTACGCAGAGCTGTGTGTTGTGCAGGTAAGAAGGAGACGTGTTAGTGTTTGTGTTATGGAAACGTTCATTGCGTTCGGGGCTGGCATGCTTAACCTTTCCTGAGCGGCTGAATCCACCAAAATAGGATGACTACTTGTGAAGTGAAGCGGTAAAACTTGGCGGAGCGCGGGGGTGTTGGAGGCACCAATGTGCTATTAATAAGGCCAGCTTTCTTTTCACATGTTCTGTACTTCTTTCTCACTCTGCCTGCTCTCCACTTTTTCAGGTTGGGGCGGGAGGGGGGGTTCTTATTTTTAAACTAGATACTTTTTCCTTTCTCATAAGCTCTGTCAAAATGGGACTTAACTCTAATAATAGTTGGCTTGAGCAAAACTCCGCAGTTATGCTAAGAGCTTTGAAATCATGGGAAAAGGTAGTTTGTTCTGCTCTGCTTTTCCTCTTCTTTTCTCCTGAATAATTCGGTAAATCGGTGTGGGAGCCAAATTGTGGCTTAGAAATATTTTCAGGCACCTTTAACCTTAGATGATAGCACATAGCTCTGACTTCTTCTTGCATTGGCATATGGATTTATCAAGGGTCATGCCGGCACGTATCTCAAATCTCCAATTAAAACCTGGTCCTGTTAAGTTCGCAAAGGCTGAGCAGCTACGCCATCACCTCTCTGTACGCAGAGGAGTGGTGCTTGGGCTCTCACTCCATCTGGCCGTCGCTCTGATGCCCGGAGGGATCAGTGACGTTGCTACATCGGCAAGAAAGTGTCTGTGTGAAACTATAAATTAATGTTAAAAGTGAGTGGTGCTGGAGAATATACGCTGGGAAATCCATAATATTTGTCTGGCGCTCTCAGAAGGTCTTGGTTTAGACACAGCTGTGGCGTATGTTTGGGAGGATCCTTAAGTGAACACGTAGGAGGGCATATTGTCCGCTGCTTGGGCAAGATCTGCGGTGTGTTTCCGCCAGAAATCCTACACAAGCAGCCAAGGCAAGGCTCCTCTGCCCCTCTCCGTCCGCCCTCCTTTTCTTCCCCTCTCCCTGTAGTGAATTTAACTGCCGCAAACCTCAGGTCATCACATTACTCTGGCCTTTAGGACTTGCTTTGCTAGCTCATGAATCAGCCTGTGTCTGTGATTAATTCAGAAGACTGCTGATCTGAAGTTTCATCTGCCGGATTTCATTTAAGAGCTTGTGTCAGTGCCACACTCATTCTTCAGCATTTAATCCTGTAACTGCAGTGGGAAGCTTGCATCAAATTCTTTGACTTGTTCTCATGGGAACTTGCTTTTGCTAAAGGAAAGGCAAGTGAAAGTCTTCTGCTACCCGCTTGGCTATGTATGACATCATTCCTAACCCTGTTTTTACCTTTGTAAATGGAATATTTGGAATATTTTCCTTGCAAACCTGGACAGCCACGGCAGACCATGGCTACGTCCACCAAAAAAGCAAGTCACCATGTGATTGTCCAGGTACCCTGTGGCACGAGATACCTTTATGTCAAACCTGGTTTCTGTGAGCTCTGTGCATCAAATCAAATCGTTCTGAGGTTACCCCACGGCAGTCTGTTGCTGGTCTCCTGGGGTTTCTTTTAATCTCCCGCTCTGCTTTCATCTAGAACCTTCGTTTCTCCCCCAAATTCTTTTTTTTGTGTGTGTTTTGTGAGTATTTGATTGCAGGATAAATCTAGCTGGGTAAGAAGCAGCATTGAAAAATACCGGCTGTTTCACTTCTAGTGATGGCTTGAAACTTCCTTCGGTGGTTAAATTTGCAAAACCAGAACGTGGAAGAAGCTACGAGGTATATTAATAACGTTTTTAGGGTACTCTGCCTTCCCAGTGCTTCTGACCGAAATAACTTTTGGAGGATAGGTTAAACTTCAGAATGCTTTAAGGATTGAATTTGTGACAGGCATGTGGATGGAGCCTTTTGGTCTATGATTCAAATCCTTGGGCTTGTTAGCTGTGTTCAGAAGACAGACATTCATTATCTGCCTCTTCTGCTCCACTGCAAGCTGATGAACACATAAGTAGCGGCGAATGCATCTCTCTCATTTGCTTTCATTCCTTAAAATTGTCTGGCAGAAGAAGTTAGGAACAGCAAATAAGACGCACATGTGAAGATTATTTTATTATTTTCAGTCAAGAGATTCAAAAGAAGCAAGAGGGCATCCCAGTAGGTTCGGGACCGCGGGGGGCAAAGAGCCCGTAAGCTCCAGAGCCGGAGGAGTGATGGGGCCGTGGGGCGATGTGAGCAACCTCTTTAGCCATGATGCAGTGCTGGGCCAAAGGCAGCCTTGTTGTTTCCAGGTGCGGAAGAGCCACATCCCTGGTTGCTCAGATTTCATTCCTTTAAGAAAGGCGTTTCGTAACAAGCATTAAGCGTTTTCCTTTACAGAAAACACGTGCGGGTGGGGGAGCGGTGTGCCATCGTATGCCACATAGTCAGGTATCTCCTCAAGCACTGCTGATCATGAGAGCGGTAATTGTCGGAGGTCATACCCAAATCTACAGCTGAGGGAGCTCTGCATTACCGGTGACGGAGCTGTTGTATTGCTGCTCTGATTAGCAAAGATAGAATTGTGTGATCTCTGGCCCTACTTTGAAACTGTGCACCAGCAAACGGTGCCAACTGGAACGATTTGTCACAACGTGGTTCATCAGCCTTGTAGATTCTGCTTCCCCAGGCCTGGTCTACATAAAAAAGCAAAAGCCAAACCTGATGGAGGGACCGTGTAACACATCCTGGCAGTCTGAGTAGCTGATAGCGTTACTACTCTGCAGGCCTGTATACTGTTTTGCTATTTTGAATTGTTGCATGTGCCTTTTGCATGTAAATTTGCTTAGTGTTGCTTCTGTTGTATTCATTCCCCATTTGTGTTGGGATTTTACCGACTTCCATCAATGGGTTCGATAGGAAGAACATTCTTGGGATGGTGAGTTGGAACCGGGAAGAAGGTTTTGTATTCAGAATTGTACATCAGCGCATATAAAACCGGATTTGGGAGTCATGCTTGACTGCTAAGGAAAAAAGTAATGCGATAGTATGATCGTTGTCCAAGCAAAACAATTCCAGTAATAAATACCAAGTATAATAAGTAGGTGGAGAACCAGCATTATTTGGAGACATGAGTCAGCAAACAGTTTTGAAAATAAAACATTTGCTTGAGGAGCAACTGTGAACACCAAAAGAAACGAGTTTTACCCTCCTGATCATCAAGACGTCTGCTTAAATAGAAGCAGATTCCTCTTTAATCCTTCTGACCCTGAGGTTGTCCAACTTATCTAGCGAGCCCACATTTTAAAGCCTGTGACAGCAGTTACTGAGATTGATGAACTGCATTGCAGCCTCGCATGAACTGAGGAGCTTGGGGTCAGCACGGTGAGACAGAACAGCGGCAGTAGTTATTCCTCAGGCGTGCCATAAACGCAGGTTTAACGCCACCGGCTTCACCGACACTAGGAAAAGGCTGTGGAAGGCTTGGCTGAAGTTCCCCGAGCCTTGTGACCCTCTCGGCTTTTGTCCCTGCTGCTGGGTGCTGGCCTTGGCCTGGCTGAGCAGCCATGCCATAGCTGATGGTAAAGCCAAGTTACGGTGCGTTGTGCTTTCCGCTCCGGAGCGGGGTGTGCTGATACGGTTGTTTTTTAGAGCTGGGCCGTAAACTAGGTCACTGACTGTAAAATGATCCATGTCTTTTTGCTTTGTTTTTAAAAGGCAGAACTCCCAGAGAATTTTTAACTGAGTTTATTTTCAGTGATCTGATCAATGTGGCCACAAACCGTGCTGGTTAATAGCCGCTCAGAGTGGGAGGGGGCGTAATTTCTTTAACACTGTAATTAGATTAACAGCACGGACGCCCCAGGTGCAAAGTGTCTCTGCCGACCCCTCCGGGGCTCGCGTGTGCGTGGCCCAGCCCGTGTCCAGTCTGCAAGTTTGGACACGCTTCCATCGAAGCATTCAGGCATGCTCAGCATCTCTCCCTTCCTTTTGGACGTGCTGAGACAGCCTTTTAGCAGGGACTTGAGGATTTGCAGCGTGAACGGTGAGCGAGTGACCCACACTGAAATGATGGCACGGACGTACCCCTGACCTCTGCGGTCTTGATGAAACTGGGGTTTGGCCCTTGCTGCGGTGTTGTCTTAAAGGGGCACTGTAGGAAGGATGGGGGCTATCTCTTTAGCGAGGCCTGTTGTGACAGGACAAGGGGGAATGGTTTTAAACTAAAGGAGGGGAAATTTAGACTGGATATAAGGAAGAAATTTTTTACAGTGAAGCGCTGGAACGGGTTGCCCAGAGAGGCGCTCGATGCCCCATCCCTAAAGTCATTGAAGGTAAGCTTGGACGGGGCTCTGAGCAACCTGATCTAGTTGGGGATGTCCCTGCTCACTGCAGAGGAGTCGGACTAGATGGCTTCTACAGGACCCCGCCAACCCAAACCGTTCTACGATTCTGTAGTTTTCGGGGCAGGAGGGTGCAGTTTAGCTCTGTGCAATCCCTTCCAACCCAAACCATTCTATGATTCTGTAGTTTTCGGGGCAGGAGGGTGCAGTTTAGCTCTGTGCAAGGGACTAGAAAGCCGTGGATGAACCTGAGCCCCGTGCTTGGCGCCTGTGTGCGTTCCTGGCGGTGCTCACAAGCCAGAAGAGGATGGCAAGCCCGGCTCCATCCCGATAGCAGAGGTTGGCGAGAGGTCGTGTTGAGAGAAACCGGGGGTCTGATATTCCGGGTTTCGTTCTCCCTCCCTCTCCCATCCCCTGCCCTTTGCCCACCACGAAGGGCCATCGCCCCGCCGCCGTCCAAAGGGCCACCGGGGAGGGAGGGACGGAGGGAGGGATGGACGGGGGCGGCTCCGGGGGCTTGCGGGAGGGACCCGCCGGGGCTGCGGGAGGCACCTGCGGGAGGTGGGGCC